>CM071932.1:51390279-51990279 GCA_016081115.2 Rehmannia glutinosa
CATACACCACAATATGCACAAGCGCACTGAATTCGCACAATAAAAGAATGCTTCAAGAGCTTATCAAGGAGAAAAGGAATAGTTAACATAGGGGTATAAAGGCAACAATTGCTTATCAGTGGAGATTGGGTTTTTAAAAGTCAAAGTCATGTTACAACAACACGCAGATGCGCTAGTTTAAGAATAGCTGATAAGCCAGCAAAAAAGTGCTTCTCAGCATTTATTGAGTAACAAATATTGGTGAACCATAAACAGAATATTAAATCATTATCCTCAGAACCAAATGAAGAGGAAATCTCAAATGCCGCTTGTTTTGCATATTTTTGGTGTTTTTTGTTTGCGTGGTTGTGTCTAGAATTAAGTGGTAATGTGTCATTGTTTATGTCGTATGTTACGTTTGGTGTGTTTGTGTTGTTTTGTAAGCTAGCTGGCCAGAGTCGTCTCTCTCGGAAAACTTAGCTGGCAAACAGTTACCATGCAAAACAAACTCCCCCATACTTAGTTTTTTGCTTGTCCTCAAACAAATAAATATGCCGATTATTCCAATCCGAAGTAATATGCCTAAATTGAGTGTTAATTATTCCATAATATCATCAATCCTCGACCTTTATAGCCGACTCACTAAGCTAAAGTTAAAATCTAGCGTAGGTGTTTGGCTATTCTTACTACGCCTCAAATTTGTTGCACGAGTTGCAACCCCGCATCTCGTCTTGACTTATTCAATTCTTAGCTCCGATGTTATACACGCTTTTTAGAGCTTTTCAGAGATTTTCCACTAGGTGTAAACTTTGGAGTTTTCCCAAAGGCTCCTAGAGTGGTTTCTCATACTCATGTTTGTGTCGCCATTTGACGTAAAAAGACAAACATGGGGCTCACGAATGCTCCTAGTTACTAAAAGATCAAACAAATGGAGTAAAAATCTCAATTATTCAGCGTTTTATCTTTTTGGGGGTGGGGTGGGGGAGAATTGTGCAAGGCCAACAATCTATTAAGCTCGTAGCAATCTGACAAGGTCATAACTCAATTCACATTATCTAAATATCGCACTTTAAGCGTGCAACCTAAACTATCACTTCACCTCGGCCTAATGTTTCTTCTACAAAGGTTGATTCATAATCCAAGTCAAACCCTACGTATAAAGTTCATGGTGCAATTTCATAATCAAGACTCAATTTTTGACACATATTTCATAATCGGGTATAATCACCACAAATATTTAGCTAGCAATCTAATAAGCGTCCCATCAAAACACTTAATGAACAACAACCTGTTTTGCCTAAATCTTCCAAGAGAGACGACCGCCGATTAACTAGCCACCCTATTTATTGATCTCGCACTATTGCACGAGGATTGCTGGACTAATTTAAGGGTTTAGCGGTTGAATACTACTTTTCGAACACACAAGAATATTGCGAAATCAAACAATTTTCAGACTGAGCGGTTCTCTAACAACAAAGGCAGGCCATTTTTACCGAAATTTATCGAGCTTCAGGGCTATCCTTGTTAGACTTTTATGATCAATTTCTTAAAAGCAACAGCTCAACAAAAATTATGGTCCATTAGTTCAAGATTTGCATCCAATTAGGGTGCATGTAAATTTTAGAGCTTTTAACACAAATAAATAAAAAGTTAGCATGCTTAATTATCATATCTATCTAGTGGCACTCTATTCACATCATCATGTTAAGTACCGTAGAACCAAAGGGGGAAAGAGAGGTCAGCAAAATTCTCAAATGAGATATAATAATAATACAATAACGGACAAGTAAATCGCAGCACATGCCTTGATCACCCGATGAGTAATTGGCGGAAAACCGATCGTAAGCTCCATTCGGCCTGCGAAGAAAGGAAGAGGAGATTAGGCAATTAGATTATGTCTAAACAAAATTGATAGGTAAAAGTTCTAAATGCTGAAATAAAATCAGGGGTATGGTAAGGTTAAGGTAAGGTGAGTATTGCAGTTTGCAAATTCACTATCTAAGTATCAAGCTGCATTTCATTAAAACAACAACAAACTAAGCCTTTTCCCACTATGTGGGGTTGGCTATATGGATCATATCATACCATCGTTTACGGTCAAAGGCCTTAACATCAAGCTGCATTTCATTGCTTATAAAATTCATAAGCTGGCTTATCCAAGATGAACAGACTGCAAATTGTGGGAGTGGGAGAAACATCCAAGTGGGGACCTCAAAATTACACTTATTAAGAGCAATAGACCTCGAGGTAAATACTAAATTCAGAATTCAACACCACATTACATGGTGAAGTATACTCTTATGAAGTTATGATACAGAAGTGGCAAGCTCACAAGACTAGGGTGGTTACAGTTAATCTAGAAGTAACAAACAGCAGATGACTAGCCCCCTGTTAATTGATATTTGATCAGAATAAATAGTTACAAAATCGATGGGGTGCGTTTTACTTGGTCTGAAGAAAAAAATCCAAGAAAATCATCACAAAAAGGACATATTAAAATGCAAGAAAATAGAATTAAGCAACTATATGGCAAGAATAAATAGAAACAAATTTAAACAATCAGCTCAATCAGATACACAGAAAGAAGAGAAAAGTATTCATGAAATATGGACTATCAATTCTGTTACTTCAAGATGAGCAAACAAATAAGTAGCCTCCAATCCTACAAGGTCAGATGGCCAAATCTGATATCTAAATTATTCCGAAAATATTGGTTTACTTTTATGATAAAGTCTAACAAAAAAATTCAGCAAAATCGATTGAAGACATGGTACTGAAACAGAGCATTTCCACGTCACAAGAATCGTCATACAGTGCTTGTGCTCCTCCATTCTTACAAAGTGCATGCTTGGGATCACTTCTCCAACAAAAATTCATCTAGAAAATGGACTTTTTAGTAAGTACGTTTTCAAAAGTCCATTAACATTATTAGTATATGTTTGGTGAAATTCATTCTAAGAAAAATGCTTTAGACAGAGAAGTTATAGAAATTTATTAGGTGAGGTTAATAATGGTAATTTAAATAGAAAGAGTATGAATAAAATAGGAAAATACCAATTTTTAGTAACGTCCAACTAAAAGTGATGGACGTTTAAGTCTACAAGTCCATTTGAAAACTGCTTCCAAACATGCACAAAGTCTTATGTCCACAATCAAAGATCAGTACTTCAGAAAATCATGAAGCTAGTGGAACATAGACGAATCTCAATCATAGAGCTTATTACTACTGTGCGGCATATGAACAGGATGATAACTGATATATAAGGTTGAAAAGTAACCTTCTGTAATCAGGAATCCCGCTCTCTGTGCTTATCCCAGCTCCAGTCAGGATAACAAGCTGTGAGCTGCAAAAGAATCCCAAATGTCTTCACACATTGCACTAGAAGAAACTTTTAGCTCAATCAAGAGTGCGCCAACATTTAGATAGAAAACCAGTGTAATAACTACTTCTGCAAATGCCTAAGTTTGACCTAATTCAGGAATGCCAACCTAGTATAAGACAGCAAGCAACCATACTAGCCCACTTGGTGAGCATTTCACCAAGCACATTATCAAGATTCTATCAGGGAACAGCAGTTTCATTTGCCAAGATGACACAGGTAAACTGAAGGTATCTTCCAGGAAGCCTATGATTAATACCACTTTTACATAATCTGGCAAAATATTTCTAAATAAGCTAGACTTTAAGGATAAATATTTTGTGGATGATTTATTTCCACACGATACCATAATAGCAAGTAATCTCTATAATTGAATGAAAAATGCAGTAGGAGAATAATAGGCCCAACTTTGTAAATTGGCTTCTAATGTACACACTGTAAGGCCAAGTCTAATGCTAACACATTGTCCACAATGAAACAAGAATTTTAGCTGATTATTCGAACATAAAATCTACCCACTTTCTTTATTGTGCATCTTTGGATTGATCTTACAGCTGATTGAGTTTCTAAAATTGAATTTCAAGTAAAAGAATAAACTTAATGAGAAAAGCAAGAAAAGTAATTTTGTCATCAAGTTCCTTGAAATTGTGTTAAACTATAAGTTTTAACATACATCTGAATATTCAAGTAGTTTTAAGTTATTCTGAAGGTTTTTTTCTAATTTCTTTGGACCTTAACACCATTTATACCTTCTATCAAAGAATTGATACAAAAGATTGATATCTTCAACTCTAGGAGGATCTGAATTAGGAATCATCTTTTTGTCTCTCAAAAAATTTGAAGGTATTTCTTTATTTTCCATGGAGGCCCCAGAAGGTCTGATGGGGTATGTTTTTTGCTCAAGCTTGAGAGATCCCTGAGAAGATATGAACCTTGGCCTCCACAAAGCTTTTCTGTTTCTAGTAATGGATTGAATTGTGTCTGCAAAAAGAGAACATATTAGTGAATGACCAGTAAGATAGAGAACAAGAATAAACAAGTCGCACATCAAGAAAGCCAGAACTCACACAAATTTAATAGAGAAGACTTGCCAGCCAATAATGTTCCCAGAAACTCTCTTGCACCTTTGAACTTCTGCAAGTTCAGGTAGTCATGAGTTACTTAAAATATCAACAAAAGCCAAAAAACTTTTACACCTCGTAAAATATATCCCAAATCTCATAGAAAGTTTCAACAATCCATGAAAGCTTATATGCAAATAGAAGTACATATTTGTGCAAGCATTCCTTCCAACAAAATATTATCAGTTGCCTTAAAGAGTCTTCTAGTGAGTTAGGACTGTAGAAATCATCCCATCCATATAAGTGTCAAGAAGAGCAAAGAGGTGCAAAATTCAAACAATGAACTTTTGGTGAAACCATACTCAGTTCTAAATGGTATACTATCATATTCCACATTTGTGACTAAATTCAATTTGCCAAAGATATAATTGGCCATAAAAGGCACCCAAAAAGTTATGGCGCAAGGAAGGAACATGTGTAATTTGCCTCCATACTAGTCCAAATATGAAATCCAGATTCTACAGCGACAAGGATAGGACAAACTTTCCGTGATTTCCTTTTTCTATATCCCCATTTATTTTTTCTTTCTTTCTTTTTCTTTTTGGTGGTTGCATGTGTAACTGTAACACCCACTTATGTGAATTGTGACAGAAAACTTGGGAACTACCAGCTCTCATTCTCATAAGGGAGAGAAAGAAGTAGACAGAAACGAGAGAATGGAGACCAAATAAGTTAAAAGAAATGGGAGAATACAATGTCTAGACATTCAACAAAAAAAATATATATCTCATTCTTAAGATTACATAAAAACAAAATAACTAGAAAGCTACCATCAATATAAATGCCAAATTCAGGTTTCAATCTCCTAAGCCTGATAGACAAACAATTGATCTTGTATATCAACAGATTCAAGCCTGGTTTATGGAAATGTATATGACCTTCTTACATTATCGGTAGATTTGTGCTTAACATTTAAAAAATTGCCGTTGCTCAAGCGACTATTACTATCCATTATATCCACGTTCAGAATCAGAGAAACGCGCTCAAATCAATAGGGCTGCAAATTTTACGGACGGTGGCTCGCCAAAAAATGTAATTGAAGCAAGAATTCACAGAAAAAAAGAAAAAAAGACAAGCTGTAGTGAAAACAGACAGAGACAGATGACTTACAGAAATGAAGGCCATTTGAATTTCTTTTTATCCTTGGTTTTTAAAATTTGGTTAGAAGAAAGATCTGTTGTTTTGTATGACTTTCTGGCGGTACCACCTGTAAATTCATCGGTCGCATCGATCGCTTGGAATTGGAGTTGAAAACCAATTGCTGGTTGTTCCACGTTGCATCTCTCTCCACCGCTTATACGCGTGTGCATCTTCCAGTCCTCAATTTTACCTTTTTTCTTCCTTTTTATTGCGGGAGAAGGATACGGAATATACCATCTTCGCTGCGTAGTTTTAAAAGTTCAAGCTGTGCTGGCCTATCAACATTTTACATTTTGGGTAGTCTCATTGTCATACCGCGAATGTGATCTAATTCTCCTGACGGATCCAACTACCTGGACCATTCACAACTGTTTCGATTCGCACAATCACTAACACCACAACAACAACATCCGCCGCCGCTAATACTCCTCTTATTCACAATAAGTGTCCGCCATGAAATATTTTTCAAAAAGAATGTCCTTCACATTTCAAAGTTGGTGAGAAAAGATTTCCAAATTACCCTTAAATATATTATTTTCCAACTAACACTAATACCTAAATTTGTTTGTTCCAAAGTTGCATTTATTATTAATTAAGGGTATATTTAGTATTTTACCACAATCCCTAATGTGTGTGTTTTTTTCCTAAAAAGACACTTATTTTGAATAGGAGGGAGTACTTTTTAGGAGAGATACTAATACATTTTGTGAGAACTGCTAATACTCTTTCAGGAGAAATACTAAAATACCTTCAATCGAAAAATCTAATACTTTTCAATAAATTATTAATAAATTTTAGGGGAATACTAATACTTTTTTAAGGAAAACCAATACTTTTCATGAAGATTACTACAAAACTGCTCAAGGATTACTAATACTTTTCCAGGGGATTACTAATATTTTTCCAACAAATTGCTAATACTTTTCAAAGGAAAAAATTAATACTTTTGAGGGTTGCCTAATATTACGTCACTGCCTAATACTTTTCAAGGGGACAATTAGTACATTTTAGGTGGATTATTAATACTTTTGAGGCAAAAAAATCATTACTTTTCATGAGGCTATTAAAAATATTGTTCAAGGGGATTACTAATACTTTTTAGATATACTATTAATATTTTTCGAGGAAAACTAATAATTTTAAAGGCCCCTAATATTACAAAAATGCCACCGGTCCGGGAGATCCTATGGCACCGCCTGCATATTACAAAAATGCCATCGGTGCATGAAATTACAAAAATCCCGAGCCGAATTGGATCCGTCTAATGGAAAAGACCCGTTAAACCTAACCTGTCTTTGTCTTTACAATTTCATTTCACTAGAGAAATTTTTTAACTCAAAATGTGATTGTCCATTAAATTTTTTAAAAATTACACTATTTACCCATTTCCACTTTTCCTCTTACTTTTTCTTACATCTATCTATATCACATCTACCCACTTTAAAAAACATTATTATTACACAAATTTCCATAAATTTCAATATTCACCCACTAACATATTTTTAACTACCAATCATATTTTACTTTTTCTACATCATATCATATTTCATCATTAAATTTTCATTTCATATTCATTATCACATCTCCAAAAAAATTCTTATTCTCCCTATCAATTTTTTTCATACTATTCTCTAGAAAAAATCCAAAATGAAAGTATATACAATCGCAAAATTTTAGTATAAATGCCCCACATACATTGTTGGGATATCAACTAATCATTTTTCACCGTGGTAATTTTAATTTGTGAGCCTTTTTATTGTCCACTTAATTTTGGATTATTCTACTTAACACCATTAACTATGTTATAATCATTGCGCTTAATGTATAATATACAAATTTACCCCTCTCGGTAACCCTATGGTAATTTTATTTTGCAATCCAAGAAAATGGTATTCCGGTTAAAAAGGTAAGAATTTTGGATTAATTTTACTGAATATGCAGAAAAATGATGGGTCTGATATGATCGCGATGAACTATTTCTATTTGTAAGAAGAAATAGGGCAGAAGACAGAATGAGAATGAGAACTGAATTTTGTTTTATTTCTGCTTGAGAAGAAACGGTATAGTACATCAGTTTATATAGGAATTGGACTGATTATTTGCTGATTCCAATCTCCTTAAATCAAGGAGATTTGGACAATAAGTTCCTGATCCTAATCTCCTTAAATCAATGAGATATGGAAAATAAGTTTTGATTCTCATCTCCTTAAATCAAGGAGATATGGAAAATAACAGCAATAAAATTACTACTAATCATCCTATAAATCTGACACTCCCCCTCAAGTTGGAGCATAGCTATTGATCATGCCCAACTTGCTTACAAGATGCTCAAAGTTCTGTCTAAGTAGTCCTTTAGCGAGAAAATCCGCAATTTGTTAACTCGAAGGGATGAATGGTATGCAAATAACTCCGTTATCAAGATTTTCCTTGATAAAGTGCCTGTCAATCTCCATTGCTTGGTTCTATCATGTTGAACGGGATTGTTTGCAATATTGATAGCTGCTTTGTTATCACATAATAGCTTCATAGGCAAGTCCACAGGTCTTCCAAGATCCTTCAAGACCCTCTTTAACCACAAAATCTCACACACTCCTTGGGCCATGCTCTATACTCTGCCTCAGCACTGCTCCTCGCAACTACGTACACTATGTTTTTTGCTTCTCCAAGTTACTAAATTTCCCCATAAGAAGGTACAATACCAGAGGTAGATCTTCATCAAGAATGAGACCAGCCACTGCATCGAGATAGACTTGATTCCACGCTGCTCATTCTTCTTAAAAAACAATCCTTTCCCAGGAGTAGCTTTTAAATACCGTAGAATCCGATAGACAGCTTCCATGTGTTCTTCATAAGGAGCATGCATAAACTGGCTCACCAGACTGACAGCAAATGAAATATCTGGTCGAGTGTGAGAAAGGTAAGTCAACTTCCCCGCCAAACGCTGATAACGACTAGTATTTACTAGAACACCTTCTCGTACTCTCCCAAATTTGAGTTAAGCTCAATAGGAGTATCTGATGGTATGCATCCAGTCATTCCAGATTCTTCAAGAAGATCTAAAATGTATTTTCGCTGAGAAACCACTATACCCTTTTTTGAACGTGCAATCTCCATTCCCAAGAAATATCTCAATTGACCAAGATCTTTGATTTTAAACTCAGATGATAATCTTTTCTTCAACTCTTCCATTCCTTCAACATCATCACGTGTTAGGATAATATCATCCACATATACAATCAAAATTGTTATCTTGCCCTCAGTTAATGTCTTCATAAACAATGTGTGGTCTGATTGTCCCTGTAGGAATCCTTGCTCTTTGACGAATCTTGTAAACCTCTCAAACCAGGCTTTGGGAGACTGTTTGAGCCCAAACAATGACTTTCTCAATCTGCAAATTTTGTCCTCCAAACTTTTCAGAAAACCCGGGGGGAGCTTCTATGTACACTTCTTCTTCTAACTACCCATTCAAACATGCGTTTTTAACATCAAGTTGATGTAGACCCCAATCCAAGTTAACAGCAAGCGAGAGAAGGACTCTAACTGTGTTCAACTTTGCAACAGGAGAGAACGTCTCAGAGTAGTCAATACCGTAAGTCTGTGTGAAACCTTTAGCAACTAATCAGCTTTGTACCTTTCAAGTGAACCATCAGACTTGTATTTCACTGTGAAGACCCATTTACAACCAACTGGGGTCTTTCCTCTTGGGAGATCAGCCATTTCCCAGGTTTTGTTCTTCTCCAGAGCTCTCATCTCCTCAAAGAGTACTGCATCTCTCCACTCAGGAACTTGTAGAGCCTCTTGTATATCTTTTGGAACATAAATAGATGATAGTTCTGATGTAAAACAATGTGAAGACCCAATTACAACCAGCTGGGTCTTTCCTCTTGGGACATCAATCATTTCCCATGTTATGTTCTTCTCCAGAGCTCTCATTTTCTCAAAGACTGCATCTCTCCACTCAGGAACTTGTAGAGCCTCCTGTATATCTTTTGGAATAGAAATAGATGATAGTTCTGATGTAAGTGCTCAAAAGGAGGGAGATAGACTCTGATATGATATGAAATTATATAGAGGATGTTTTGTGCATGACCTAGTACCTTTCCTAAGAACAATTGGCAAATCTACAGATTTATCCGACTCTAATAATGACTCAGGAAGTGACATATGATCAGGACTCGAATTGGACTTAGACACACCTGATTGATCTTCATTCTCTGGATTTGCCTCTAGTTCAGATTCTTGGTTGTTGTTTGGGTTGATGGCTCTACTTTCTCGTCCTGGATATTTCCTCTCATAGACTATTCCTTTAAAATTGATTCCACTTTGCGTAGAAAACATCTCTTTCTCTTTCTTAGTGTCATCCTGTACTGGCATATTCAAAGGAACCATATCCATATCCCTTTCATTATTTGAGACATCTTTATTCAAAATATGATTCTCAGTGTGATCAGGCGAATGAGTTTGAAACACCATTTGTTTGGATTCACTATTTTCATTTACATAGTCAATTTCAGTAATAGGAGAAGATAGACTATCATGAAATAACCAATTAAAGTTCGAATCTTCACTTGATGTCTCCCCCTGAAGATGAGTATTTTGAAAAAATGGTTTGTGCTCAAAAAAGGTAACATCCATGGAGACATGTTTTTTAGAAATTGGATCAAAACATTTGTACCCTTTTTGAGTAGAAGGATAACCAACAAAAACACATTTTCTTGCCCGTGGATCCAATTTCCCACGATTATGTTCCTGAACGTGCACAAAAACGACACAACCAAACACTTTAAGGGGAATATCATTTGAGAGCCGAGAAAAAGGAAAACATCTCTTAAGTTTATCTAATGGGGTTTGAAATTTCAAAACTTTGGAAGACATCCTATTGATCAAATAGGTAGTTGTAAGGATAGCCTCACCCCATAGATACTTTGGAACAGAAGTTGAAAACATTAAAGATCGAGCAACCTCTAGAAGATGCTTATTCTTTCTTTCGGCAACTCCATTCTGTTGTGGAGTGTTAGTACACGAACTTTGATGAATAATTCCTTTTTCAAGAAAGAAATTTCCCAAGATCTTGTTAAAATATTCTTTACCATTATCACTCCTGAAAATTTGAATCTGTGTTTGAATCATATTATAAAATTTTTTGAATACAATTTCTACATCAGATTTCTCTCGCAGTAAAAATACCTTAGTGACTCGTGTATGATCATCAATAAAAGTAATGAACCATTTTTTTCTTGTTGTTGTTGTAATGCGTGAAGGCCCCCAAACGTCACTATAATTCATAGTGAATGGTTTTGAGGCCTTGTAGGGTTGAGCAGAGAAATAGGATCGACGATGTTTTGCAAATTCACAAATCTCACACTGAAACAAAGATGGATTCTTATTTATAAAAAGCTTTGGAAATAAATGTCTCATATAATGAAAGTTTGGATGTCCTAAACGAAAATGCCATATCATTATTTCACTTGTACTGAGAATAGAAATAGAATTAAGACAAGTACTATGATATGTTTGATAAATGGTTTTATCATGATTTTGATGATTTTGTTTTTAAACCAAAACAATGTTTTTAAAGGTTGTCCAAATACTCCTAAATGATTTAAAATGTTTTTAATATTTTCCGGAGTATTTCTTCATGTGTATTTTCGACAAAATTGGACAACGCTTTTTTGTGATTTTGTGTCAAATGTTTTTACATCAAAACAATGTCCCTATATGTTGTCCCAATACTCCCGATTGGTCTAAAAAGTCTTTACTATTTTTCGGAGTATTTTTTGAAGTTTATTTTCGATTTAAAATTGGACAACACTTATGTTTCAGGCTCGACCGGTCACCCTATATGGCAACCCATACCTGAGTTGAGTTATGGAACAAAAAAAACGGACGGAGGGAAACTGAGGGGGGCGACCGGTCGACCCGGAGGTCGACCGGTGAGGGCGACCGGTGCCTGGCACCCCCTCGTAAGAACAGAAACATTTGTTTCTCTTTTTTGTTCAACCCCAACCAGTCCAACATGAGGGTGACCGGTCGAACCCCTCCTCGACCGGTCCCCCTGTGTAAAAACTGCAGAGTTTTCAATTTCAACTTATCTCTGCGCGACCGGTCGAATCCCTCTTTTGACAGCAAACTATCCGTTGAGTTTACAGACAACTTTTCCTTAAATTGAGGGGTTGATTTCTAACAGCTCTTTTCTTCAATTGTCTTGGTATTTTTTACAGAATTCATGTCCCCAAGAGGAGCCAATCTTGTACAAGACATCTCCTATAAATAGAGGAAGAATTGAAGCACAACTACAAGAGAGAAAACTACAACACAACAAGATACACTCAAGAATACACTTGTTCTAACATTGTCATATTTCTTGTTGCAATTTGCCTAGCTATTCACTTTCACATTCTTGAGGTCTAGGCTTTTCTTGATTACACTTGCACTCTCTTTGTATTATCTATTATCGAGTTGTAATCTTGAATTTTTGGGTTATCATTCAAGACAAGATATCCTTGTGAGTGTTCTTGTGGTAAGAACACACTTGGGTGATCTAGGTGTTAGGTGTAAGAAGATTGTGGTAATCTTCTTGTTGAGGTGTTGAAGAATTTGGTATTCTTCAAGGTTTAAGATTGTGGTAATCTTCACAAGGTGCCGTTGGAGATTGTGGTAATCTTCAAGAGAGATTGTGGTAATCTCAAAGGTGGTGTTGAAGAAGAGTGTGGTGCTCTTCAAGGTGTTGTAAGTTGGTGTTGTATTAATTTTGGTAATTAATAAAATCTTTTTTCTTTTTGAAATCCATCCCGGATATACTGGGGTGGTAGAGGATTAGGCCCTAGGTGGATTGAACCTCTATAAATCGACGTGTGTTGTTTACATTTCGCACCTTTATTATTGTCTTTGAGCATTCGGTTTGAAAAAGAGGGCAAAATCCAAAAGATGTAGATAATCTATTCACCCCCCTCTAGATTATCGTAGCCGTTTGGACTTACATGATATTGGCTACTTGAGTCATATCCGTTATCAAAAAGTAGAGTCCACCAACTTGCTTAGCATTGCCAATCATCTTCCCCGCAGTCAAATCCTGAAAAAGACAATTAGATGAGGAAAACTTAGCTTGACAATTTTGATCAGTTGCAAATTTACTGACTGACAACAGGTTACAAGACAATTTAGGGACATGGAGGACATCGTGAAGTACAAGACTAGGTGAAATAGCGATAGAGATTTTCCCAGCAACAAACGAGAAGGTTCCATCTGCTATCTTAACCTTTTGATTCCTTGCACATGGACTATACGAGGAAAAAGGTTTAGAACACCCAGTCATATAATATGTAGCCCCAGAATCAACTATCCAAGAGACATTTGACTCGACATTAAGACACGATGAGGCAAGGTGATTACCTTTCTTAGCCACAGAACATGAAGAATTAGAATTAAGGGAGTTTTGAGATTGAAGAATTTTACAGATTTGCTCTATCTGTTCCTTCGTGAAGGGTTGCATTCCCCGAGAGGATTCCTTCTCTGAATCGGTGACATTATGTCACGCCCCAAAATTGGGAGCCGTGACTCATACGGTCTAAATTATGCCGGTTTACCATGTCGACCCATTTATTTATTAATATAACCCAAACAGAAATAGCAAAATCCCAAAATACAATGAATATTAATAAAAAAAAATTAAGTCAGAGTACAGTCGCAGCGGAATCAGAAAATAGAATACAATCCTCGTCACAATCATACTTCCTACGGGTCTTATGCCCGACTATTACAAGAAAATTTCTTAGTATTTGTCCATACATTAAAGAAACCACAAAATTCAAATTGTGTTAACAGTTGTTCGCCTTATTTTTAGATTCACTGCAAGTGTACGGTGTAGTTTATAGAATAGGGTAAGCAAGGTCGTATCCACGGATACTAATAAATTTATTCGCTAAATATTGAACTAAGATAGTCTTATTTTTATTTAGACGATCGAAATTTGATAATTGTAGTAGAAGTAAAGACAAGATTAACCACAAAAACACAAGATACTAAGAATAATGGAATTATCAAGGGAATGAAATGGATTCCCGGGTTATGGTTTCAATTAATATTCCTCTTGTTGTCCGATTTAATCAAAGTCAAAGTTATTATCACTACACCTATAAGACGATCACAACGGTATTTTATCCTCCCTCTCGAGATGTATATAAAATGTAGATTGAAATATCTATGCTAGCATCTCTACTCAACATAAGATAAACAACTCCCAAATGCACAAAAGATCATATATCCTCACAAATATTCATAAACCTCTCGATTATGCAAATATTCATGTCAAGTACTCAAGATCTAATATTGAAACTCATCTATCGAATTATGAATCAATATATCAAACATGCTAAATCATTGGTCAAATGATAAAACAAGAATAAGAACAAAGTACTTAAATAAGCTCAAGACAATAACTTCAATTAAGATTAAAACATTCAACAAGAGTTCAATTAATCTACTTCCAAAACCCGGAAATCACAAGAAGTTTAGCTACTCATTACAAATAAACAACCCATAGACAAATTGTTCATATTCATGACAAGCTAAAATGAAAGATTAAAGCACAAAGAATGAGAAAACTTAGGGAAATGGATAATCTCTCGATTGATCTTCAATCCTCAAGCTTCGATTCGACCCGATTCTTCTCTTGGTTCTTCCTTGATTAAGTTGATGTATTTCTTGTGTTCTTGGGTGTATTCCCACCCTTTCCTTCATACCCTAGATCAAGGCTCCCATCTTCTATTTATATCCCCTCAAAAGTTCAAGAAAAAGGTGGAGGAACATAGGAAATTCCGCCCAGGGGCGCTGCAGCGCCCAACTTTAATTTTTGGGGGTGAAAACTCAGACTGGCGCTAAGTAGCTAGATGACGAGGCGCTGCAGCGCCCGCTCGGTTTTAGCGCCCAATACATTCTGAATTTGATTTTGAGCCCTTCATCAAAGTTGTAGTTCTATCTCTTAGCTTTCCATAACCACTTGAATCATCTCAATATCAATTTTGTAGAGAGAGTTATGGCCAAAATACCAAACGCTGCCAGTGATGGAAATTTCAGACGCGTTTGGACGTTTATTCAAATCAATCTCTCGTTGTTTGCTCGTTTGTACTTCTTTTGATACACGATTCATTACTATGACTATAAACTCAATATAATTGGCTCTCAACATGGCTTGGCTACTCAAATGACTCAAAATACTCAAAAACAACACAAAACTCAAGTCTAGGAAGCCCAAATCATTGGTATAAAAACAAGTGAACAAATACCCTCAAACTTAAACTGTTGGCCGTCCCGGTCAACTCTTTTAAAAACAAGATAAAACATGACTGGGAGTAATGAAAAGTAGAACGCACAACAACTCCATAAAATTTATATTGTTCATCATAGGTGTCAAGCAACGAATCAACCAAGCCTCAAATATCTAACATAGAGCATACATCAAAGAAACTATGGTAAATGCTAAGAATCACGCCTCTCAAGATCAAGTGTATACTCTCATCTCGAATGAATATAGGACGTGTTTACGCTCAAATCAATTCAATGTCGCAAAATTACCATAGGCTTGTAATTCGTCTCATGTCTCCGCCACTAGAATGTATGCAATTTGTGAATCAAAAAGGACTTTCTCATTTGGTTGTAATGAAGGCTCTTTGGTTAGGGTAGGAAATTTTTGGATAAAGTGACTCAAACTCGAGCATATCAATCATCTACATTACAATCCCATATGCTACTCCAATCATCCCTTATTTTCATCAACTTTACTCATTTCCATCTCCTTTCTTTCTTTTGAGAATTACCTCAAATTACAATCCTTAGCCCCCAAGTTATCAATGAAAACTCACATCATAAAATCAATTTTTTTTTCCGACTATTTTATGAATTTTCAATGCTTCTTTCCTCCTCCTTTTCTTCCTCTTTTGTTCCCATCAACCAATTTTTCACAATTATTCAACTTTTCAATTCCAACCCATTCAACCTCATTCAATCCATTTACTCAATGCTATACGCTCGAGTGTAGGGTAACAAATATGTCAAGTTAAGGTTTGAATTGTGGATATTAAAAAAATAGGCAATAGGCTCAAATTGACTAACTAGGAATTTCAACATCGTTAGGTAAGCAAAAGGCTTGAAAGGCTAACAAAGATGGTCTTTAATCATATTCATAATTCGCATACACATGTGGCCTTGATAGAGATACTAGAGCAAGTTCTAGAATTCTAACAACATGAATGATACACTCAAATTACAAATAAGATCGCACAAAATAGAAGCGATAGAAAGGCTCAAAAGCTCACGACAAAGGCTTGTAAATACGTAATTCAAAGCATCAGACCACGTTCTCAATATCCATATGCTTAAAGTCATCTATTCATGGCTCAATCAACTCATACTCGACACCCAATCCAAACAATACAAAATTTTCAAAAATAAAGCACGAGAATCTCAGCATCGGTCAACTCACTCTCTAAACTCTATGAAAGCAATAAACGTGCTAAAGCTGTAAACGTGCTTCTAATGCAATGCAACCTAAAATGTTCTACGTGCAACTATATGAAAACACACAAAAATACAATTTTTTTTATCCACACATCTCATATCAAAATAGCTATCTCTCCCCCAAACTTAAATGAAATTATATCGCACGTAAGAGAAGATAGAATTTCAATAAAAACATTGTGGATTGGACCTGATTTATTATGGAGATGGCGACGATTCTTGGCCCTCCTTGGGCGTCTCCTCAGTACGGGCTGCCCGTGTGTGGGGCAGTAGCAACATCTCCAATTCCTCAATCACGTATGGGTCGTGCGTTCACGCACGCCCTGCCCGTGTGGTCTGCAAGTAAAATCAGGTAATTTTCTCTCTTTTTTTTAGAAGAAAACAAACGAACAAAAATAAAATAAAATAAAATAAAAATCACACCACAAACCGTTGGGTTGCCTCCCAACAAGCGCTATATTTAACGTCTTTAGCTTGACGCCTGTTAATTTTGATTTGTACCACCTTTGAATGCATATATTAGCTGTTTTGGATCGTGGTCAAGAACCGTTTTTGCTCTGTTTGCATCTAGTAATACATACTTGGGATTTCCAAGCAAGTAAAGGAGTCCTGGTGTTGGAACATTTTGATCCGGGTTATGCTCATGTTGTCCGCGTGCGTGTACGCATATTCCGTGCTTGTCTCGTTCTGGAATAGTTTTCTTATATCTTGCACGCAATGCACGGCGTACACACATGGTTCGTGTGTTCCTTGTCCTGTTTTTGCTCCTTTCGGTACCACACACGGCCGAAAGTGCATAAACACAATCCGTGTTTGGTTCCGAACTTTCTTGCTTTTCCAGGATCTTGACTTCTCGTATTCGGTACCACTCCTTTGATGAATGGCACTAGATTGTTCCTTCGAGTTGGCTTCATGGTGCACCAACAATTGTAACTAATTGGCCCATTTGAGTCTCGAGATTTTTCAATTGTGAATCCATAGTATTGGCCAATTGTGTCAATTGCAACTTCATCTTGTCCATCTTTGCTTCGTTCTTGGTAAAGCTATTTCTCATTTCCCTCATGAATAAATTTATTTGACTCATGAATGAAGTCGTTTGATTCATGAATGAAATGAGGCGTCTTCCAAAGATGGTTTTGCCTCTCGCATCGGTAAACCCATTTATTACATTGAAGCTTGATGGTGGTGGAATCACATTCTCCGTATTAGCATATGAAAAATCTTCGTAATTCCTCCAATCAAACAATAGTGTGTAGGAGTAGGATTATTCCAATAAGCGTAGAAATTCCGATTATTGAAATAATTGACTTCTTCCATCCGAACGGTGCACCTATACCAATTCAAAGAAACAAATCAAGCATTGTAGAAGTAGAATTTACAAAAAAAAAATGAAATAAAATAAAAAATGTCTAAATTAAGAATAATTCTATCTATCGCAATATTAGCACCAAAAATTGTATTAGTCCCCGGCAACGGCGCCAAAAACTTGTTCGCCTTATTTTTAGCTTCACCGCAAGTGTACGGTGTAGTTTATATAATAGGGTAAGCAAGGTCGTATCCACGGAGACTAATAAATTTATGCGCTAACTATTGAACTAAGATAGTCTTATTTTTATTTAGACGATCGAAATTTGATAATTGTAGTAGAAGTAAAGACAAGATTAACCACAAAAACACAAGATACTAAGAATAATGGAATTATCAAGGGAATGAAATGGATTCTCGGGTTATGGTTTCAATTAATATTCCTCTTGTTGTCCGATTTAATCAAAGTCAAAGTTATTATCACTACACCTATAAGACGATCACAACGGTATTTTATCCTCCCTCTCGAGATGTATATAAAGTGTAGATTGAAATATTTATGCTAGCATCTCTACTCAACATAAGATACACAACTCCCAAATGCACAAAAGATCATATATCCTCACAAATATTCACAAACCTCTCGATTATGCAAATATTCATGTCAAGTACTCAAGATCTAATATTGAAACTCATCTATCGAATTATGAATCAATATATCAAACATGCTAAATCATTGGCCAAATGATAAAACAAGAATAAGAACAAAGTACTTAAATAGGCTCAAGACACTAACTTCAATTAAGATTAAAACATTCAACAAGAGTTCAATTAATCTACTTCCAAAACTCGGAAATCACAAGAAGTTTAGCTACTCATTACAAATAAACAACCCATAGACAAATTGTTCATATTCATAACAAGCTAAAATGAAAGATTAAAGCACAAAGAATGAGAAAACTTAGGGAAATGGATAATTTCTCGATTGATCTTCAATCCTCAAGCTTCGATTCGACCCGATTCTTCCCTTGGTTCTTCCTTGATGAAGTTGATGTATTTCTTGTGTTCTTGGGTGTATTCCCAGCCTTTCCTTCATACCCTAGATCAAGGCTCCCATGTTCTATTTATATCCCCTCAAAAGTTCAAGAAAAAGGTGGAGGAACATAGGAAATTCTGCCTGGGGCTGCGGCCACAGTCAAACTTTAATTTTTGGGGGTGAAAACTCAGATCGGCGCGGCAGCTTAGATGATGACGGTACTGCTGCGCCCCGCTCGGTTTTAGCGCCCAATACATTCCGAATTTGATTTTGAGCCCTTCATCAAAGTTGTAGCTCTATCTCTTAGATTTCCATAGCCACTTGAATCATCTCAATATCAATTTTGTAGAGAGAGTTATGGCTAACATACCAAACGCTGCCAGTGATGGAAATTTCAGACGCGTTTGGACGTTTCTTCAAATCAATCTCTCGTTGTTTGCTCGTTTGTACTTCTTTTGATACGATTCATTAATATGACTATAAACTCAATATAATTGGCTCTCAACATGGCTTGGCTACTCAAATGACTCAAAATACTCAAAAACAACACAAAACTCAAGTCTAGGAAGCCCAAATCATTGGTATAAAACCAAGTGAACAACAGTCCAGCACACTAGAGAGCTAATTAGTAGCTTCGAATCTTCGCCGTGGTCTTCTTTCGGCGGAACCTCATCCTCTGGTTGGAAAAATAGGTGGGAGTGAGACAAAAATTCTCAGTGGGTGTGGTGAGTGTGTGCAAGTGGGGCTTATACTTTATGCAGTAAAATCGTTTCATGAACTTTTGATGCAAGAAACATGCAATGGCATTCTCATATACTTAATAATTTTATTAGTATTATTTAACAGTCAGTCCGTCAATTCAGATCCGTTGGTTGCGCACGAAAGTGTGACGCCAACCCAGACCACCTTTTACGACAGAGAAGTGTTGATCAAACATCATCTCCCCAAACAGTACACCTTATTCCTGTAAGTCCAAGCGGCTACGATAATCTAGAGGGGGGTGAATAGATTATCTCCATCTTTTCGATTTCGCCCTCTTTTTCGAACCGAATGCTCAAAGACAATAATAAAGGTGCGGAATGTAAACAACACACGTCGATTTAAAAAGGTTCAATCCACCTAGGGCCTAACCCTCTACCACCCCAGTATCTCCGGGATGGATTTCAAAAAGAAAAAAAGATTTTATTAATAATTACCAAAATTATTACAACAAAATCTTACACCAACACCTTGAATAGCACCACACTTATCTTCAACACTACCTTTGAGATTACCACAATCTCACTTGAAGATTACCACAATCTCCAAACGGCACCTTGTGAAGATTACCACAATCTTCACCCTTGAAGAGCACCACACTCTTCAACACCTCAACAAGAAGATTACCACAATCTTCTTACACCTAACACCTAGATCACCCAAGTGTGTTCTTACCACAAGAACACTCACAAGGATATCTTGTGTTTGAATGACGACCACAAATTCAAGATTACAACTCGATAATTGATAATACAATAGAGTGCAAGTGTAATCAAGAAAAGCCTAGACCTCAAGGATGTGAAAGTGTATCTTGTTGTGTTGTAGTTTTCTCTCTTGTGTTGTTGCTTCAATTCTTCATCTATTTATAGAAGATGTCTTGGACATGATAGGCTCCTCCTAGTAGATTGAAATCTATAAAAAATTGCAAGACAAATGAAGAATATAGCTGTTAGAAATCAACTCCATGATTTAAGGAAATGTTGTCTGCTGTCAAACGGTCAGATTTTTGCTGTCAAACTTGATGGCGATCGGTCACGCACAAATAGACGTTTGAAAGTGAGAAAACACATTTACACATGGCGACCGGTCGACGGGGGGTCCGACCGGTCGACCCCATGCGCAGCCGGTCGAACAAGACCAAAAAACGAGTCAGGAAGCTCTGTTTCAGAAATTGCTCCAAGGTACCGGTCACCCGCCGGTCGACCGCACCGGTTGCCCTATAGGGCGACCGGTTGCCCTGACCATTTTCTGCAAACATGAAGTTTTCTGTTTTCCTCAACTTTCAGTGTGCGGGTTGCCCTATACTATCGACGGTTGACCTTAAAACAAAAGTGTTGTCCAATTTTATATCGAAAATAAACTTCAAGAAATACTCCGAAAAATAGTAAAAACATTTTAGACCGATCGGGAGTATTAGGACAACATTTAGAAACATTGTTTTGGTGTAAAAATACATTAACAGCAAATTATTAAAAGTGTTGTCCAATTTTGTCGAAAATAAAACTTGAGGAAATACTCCGAAAAATATTAAAAACATTTTAAATCATTTAGGAGTATTTGGACAACCTTTAAAAACATTGTTTTGGTATACAAACAAAATTATCAAAATCATGATAAAACCATTTTCAAACAATCCCTCCTGTCGATAGGGCTGAAGCCGCTATCCCAGTTGGCACGACGTCTCCACAGTGGAGCCAGCTAAGCTCGGAGAACGTCATAATCATGATTATACCCAGAATCCTACGACCCCAATCACCCGCCGGACTCTCGTGTCCTTCGGCTCGAGGTTGGGAGTTGGGCGATGGAGGTCGGTATGAGACACGGCATAGATATCGGAGGAGTAATCTAGCGGTTCTATTCTTTGATTCAGTGTATTATGCTGAAGTTCTTAATAAGATTCGGATTATGTGGCGGGGTAGTCGCCATAATCATGCGATTAGTAGTTATGAAAATCCCCATAATATTCGGATAATAATTTAAAAATAGAAATTTTAATTAAATAAAATATTTAATGTTTTATAAATAAAATGAATTTTAGAAGATAAAATAATTCCTATGACCTTGGTAAATTTCTATTTTTAAAATAAAATATTTTAATTAAAGAGAAAAAAATTATGCCGGGTTATAAAAATTCCATAAGTTGTGATCCCGGACTCGGAAAAGGGTAAGGTCAGTCCCTAATTTTTCTAATTATTCTAAGGAATCATATTTTCTGGGTCTTAGGGTCAAATTTTCGAAAATTGTAGGTCAGTCCCAGTTTTCTCCGAATTTATAATTTTGACCCGATACTTTTAAAAATAGATATCTCTTAAACCGGAAAAGGTTTTAACGAGATTCCAAGTCTGATAATTTCTTTGGGGTAGTAAGTATATATATTAAAAATATTTTTGAAAAATATCCAGATTTAGTACCGATTTTCTGAAAAATTCCATTTTAACCCCAAAGGCAATTTTTACCGTTAAAGGCTCGTTTCAAGCCCGTTTTTCGTGAAATTTGGACTAAAGGTCCAGAATATTAACTAAAATAATCTTATAAAATTTTTGGGACAGTAACTTTTCAAATTTTCGAAATTTACAGTTTAGCCCCTTAAGGGTTGAAAAATTACATTTAAGTGTCTAAAATTTGTATATTCGCATGTGCTTGACCCGGAGGGTCCCAATTATTATTTTAATTTTTAATATATTATTTCAGTAATTTTAGTATAAATATTCGGATTTTTCAGTGGGTTTTACAGTTTTTGGTTTTTATCCTTTTTGGCCCTATATTTTGCCGTATTTGCAAAAGTGGCCCAAACACGATTTTATTCACAGTTCATGGGTCCAGAATATTAACATATTATATTAAAATACATATTTCATATATTTCATCGTCTAGAAGGTATATAAATATAAGAGACATATAAAAGCTATTTTCTAACATAAAAGCACTTTTTATCATATTTCCATCACACACACATATTAATTTCGAAATTTCCAAAAATATAAGAGACTGAAATTTCCAAAAATATATATTATAAAATAAAATACATATATTTATGCCACAAGAAAGAATATAAACATACAAAAGCTATTCTTATATAAGTAAAATCACTTTTGACATAAGTTTGCATACACCTAGATATATATATATATATATATATATTTGAAAAGTTTAGAAATAAAACTGAAACTCTTTTTTTTATATTATTTTATTTCCAAAAATATAAACAAACATAAAACACACAAAAAAAAAATCATGTTAGTTTATGCAAATAAAGTCATGAGTTTTTTAAAAGAATTTACCCACCTCTTATTTGTTCTTGTAAGGTTGCTTCTAGCTTTTGTAAGTCCCTCCTAGGTCCCCTCAAGACTCTTAAAACAGCCCCTACATGGTGGTTTTGAGGGTCAAGATAATGGAGAGAAAGAAAATTGGAGGAAAGTATAGGAAAGAAAGATACCAAGAGGGTCTTACCTTACTTCCTTAGTGCTTGAAAACTACTAACAATCCTATGTTCTTGAAGAATTTGGTCTCCTCCTTTTTCTTGTTGCTAAAATCAGCCCTAGTGTATGAGAGGGAGAGAGTGTTTGTTGTTTTGATGAGGCTTGTAAGTGTTTGTAGTGTAAGTGAAAAAAAGACACAAATCTACTCCTTTTTCCACCACTATGGCCGTTCCCCCCTCCTCAATACTCCTAAGCATCATCATTTTTCTTATCTTGGAAGTTGGTTTAGAGGCATGCTTGTAATACCCGGTTTCAAAAAAAAAATTGGGGATTAAATTAGGGCACAATTAGGGCTCGATTCGGACCGATTTTGGGGATTATTGTAAAATTCGAAACCCTAATTTTCCTAAATTGGGGATAATATTTTCTGATTTTTATTCCAAAAACAAGAAGGAGAAATCTTGATAAAATGGCAATAAATCAAATACATGAAAGGAAAGAGAAATCTTCCACATATGGAAATAGATTTCAGCAAATATACTTACCTTTAATAAATGAAGCCCTTAGCCTATAAATTGACGAGCCCCATTAGGTTTTTCTTTCACAAACTCACATTCAAGAATTCAGAGGTAAGAAACTCCTCCTCCTCCCCTCTAGGGCCGTCGGCCACCACCACCATCGCCGCCACCGCCAAGCCGGGCCGAGCCGACTCTCCCTAGCCAAATTCTCTTCAAACCCCCAAACCTCAAAAACCCTAAAGAAAGAAAAGAGAGGAAAGAAATAGAGAAGAAGAAAGAAGAAGAAAAAAAATAGAAAAGAGAGGGGGGCTGGGGACGTGAGAGAGTGAGGGAGAAGAAAAAAGAAGAGAAGAGAGAGTTGAGGGAGATGGGAGTACACGGCAAAAAGGAAGAAAAAGAAAAGAGGGAAAAAGAAAAAGAAAAGGGAAAGGAAAAGGGGGAAAAGGGAAAAGAAAAAGGGAAAAGAAAAGGGAAAAAAAAAGGGAAAAAGAAAAGAAGAAAAGGGAGGGAAATGAGAAAGGGTGGAATTAAACCCAACTCTTTGATTCTTGCCCAAGCCAAGTTTTAATCCAACAAGCCATCTACCAATCCAATTTTTCTAAGCCCTATTCTTTTTCTTTTCATTCGAATTTCGTTTCTTTACCCATCTCCAACACCTTATTAATTAGAGATTTATTTTATTGTGGGATGTGTGTGCATGAGTGATTATATTGTGTATTTAATTTAGACATTGCGTCCCCACTGGGCTGTTGTATGCTCACCCCATGTTTTCCACAGATGAATGAAGGAGTCGGAGCGTGGCAAAGGGGGCGGTGGAAGTCGAATCAAGAAATTAAAGGGCCCCTTTATTTTGTTTTTTTAATTTTTATAATATTAAAAACTAAGTAGATTTATGAATTAAATTTTTGGGACACATTTTCATGACTATTTCCGCATTTATGACAAGTCGTATTTATTTCCTTTAACAAATGCGTTTTCAAGTTTGGGCTTGTTTTATTTCTAGCACTTTAATAAATAGCAAATTGTATTTTTTTTTATGTTTATGAAATTGGGATGTTACATAAGTGGTATTAGAGCGGGTCTATCTTTCCTGTAGACTTGCTAAATTATTTTAGAAAAAAAAAATGGGTCTTAATTTTGTGAAGATGACTACTTTCAAAAAGAAATAGTAACAGTAAAGAAGTCGACTATCCACCACCTCATGCCGCGCCGACTCCGAAGAGAAAAAGGTATTATCAAGTACACAGTAAATTTCATGTTCGCTTTACTCAAACATGTTATGATCACCGTTATATTAACAAATGATACGGGATTGTTTTATTTTTTTTCAATGAACAAAACACTAAGTACCCCAAAAATCAACAGATGAAGAGAATCAGGCTAGCTATTAGGAAGAACACTAATAGTTGGAAGGGATACTCGCTAGAGATTGATATGGAGAGGTATTTGAACTGTGAATGGGAAGAAGGTGAATGCATAGGGGCTTATGTTACAAGGATGCATCAGGAATGGTACAAGATTAGGGATGTTGTTGGGGCTCCTAGTGAGTTCCAAGCTACTAGAAGGTCGATCGAGTCGACTCCGGAATGGAGATTGGAGGCGAAAAATTATATGTTGATTTGTTGAGGTATGATGAAATTTAAGAACAAGCTTAAGATCAACTATGGGGCATTTCTTGCCATATTATATGGTAAGTGGATAGATTCACCGCTAGATGAGGATAAAGAGGAAGAAGACTACGAACAAGAAGAGGATCCTAAGAAGAGACCCCAAGAGGATGACTACTACATGGATGATTAAGTTATTTATTTTGGTTTAGAATACATAGATATGCATGAATAAGATGGACTTTGTCCAACCCTAGTAGATTGCTTATTTCATTTCCTTTTATTATTTCAAAGTTGATTGTTATATTATGAAGTTGATGAATAAAATATTTTCTTTAAGGTTTATTTTTTTTGGCCTACTATAGTATTTATAATTTTGCTGAAAACTAAAAAAAAAACGAAATTATACCTGTACAAATCCGCAATTTTATTTTCTCAAAAAAAATCGAAAAAAAAAATCGAAAAAAAAAATCGAAATTTTGCACCTGTACAAGTCTGCAGTCTTTTTTTGGAAAAAAATAAATAAATAAAATATATATATATATATATATATTATGTACAAATATACGTTTCGTTTTGGGAAATGATATGGACATATTATCGAACATAGCATGTACTTGTTGATTTGAGGTTAATTGCTCCTTTTGCCTAAGTTATGAACTTTTATGGAATTTAAGCGATGTCTTGTTTCATTGGTTATAGGATGGCCCCACCTAGGAGAGATCTCCCAAATCAAGGCAACTTGGAGAACCTTGTGGCTAACTTGACCACAATCGTGCAAGGGCTAGTTCAGCAAAACATGTCCAACGCTTAGAATGGCCATAATCACCCAACAATTACCGACAATACCTGTTTTGAGGTTAACTTGTTGATTTGAGGTTAATTGCTCCTTTTGCCTAAGTTATGAACTTTTATGGAATTTAAGCGATGTCTTGTTTCATTGGTTATAGGATGGCCCCACCTAGGAGAGATCTCCCAAATCAAGGCAACTTGGAGAACCTTGTGGCTAACTTGACCACAATCGTGCAAGGGCTAGTTCAGCAAAACATGTCCAACGCTTAGAATGGCCATAATCACCCAACAATTACCGACAATACCTCGCAAGTCGTGGAACAATTTCGGCGTTATAGGCCGCCCACCCTCACTGGGCGAGAGGACCCCTTCGTAGTGGAAGAATGGATTGGAGAACTGGAGGGCATATTTGATTTGATTGCATGCACGGATGCGCACCGAGTCTCTTGCGCCATTTTCCAACTCAAACAAGATGCTAGACATTGGTGGGATTCTCATCGCCGCACCATAACAAATGAGCAGAGGGAGGCAATGATTTGGGATGAATTCAAGAACCTCGTGATCCAACAGTTCTTCCCACAGACATATAAGGACAAAAAAGAGAGGGAATTTCTGGATCTAACGCAAGGAAACATGTCAGTGTTCGACTACGAGCGTAAGTTCAATCAATTATCTCGCTATGCCACCCATTTGGTTGATATGGACCGGAAAAAGGCAAAGAGGTTCGTGGCAAGCCTACGCCCGGAACTAAGTGGCGTGCTAAGTGTTTTGGGAGAGGTGACATATGCTCAGGCAGTAGACCGGGCTCGAACAGTGTCTGTGAATATGAATTTGGATGGGAACCTCCGTAAGGCAACTGAGGCGCCTAAGAGAAAATGGGAAGGCCCTAGCCGGACTAGCGGTGGGAATCAGAATAAACAGGCTAAGACTGGAGGGAACCCTACACCCCAACCACCAAAGGAGAAACCACAATGCTCTAATTGTGGCAAAAATCACGTTGGGGAGTGTTTGTTTGGAAAGAATGCTTGCTTTCGGTGCAAGAAAGAAGGGCATAAAGCTTGGGAATGCCCTAAGAATGAGGAAGCACAGACAGGCACGGGTCAGAAGAAAACAGGAGGGAAAGCTAGGATGTTTGCCATGACGCAGCAAGAAGCAGAGGAAGAATCAGGTACAATGTCCGGTATGCTAACCGTTTCTTCTATACCTGTTTTTGCGCTTTTCGATACTGGTGCCACGCATTCTTTTATATCTGCAAAATTCTATGCCTTAACTGGACGTAAGAAAGAGATAGTAGACGAATCACTTGAGGTTAGCCTGCCATCAGGAAAATCGATACTTACTGACTCAAAGGTTAAGGGCATAGATGTCAACATAGGTGGAAGGGACTTTAAGGCAGATACATATATAATTGACATGAAGGATTTTGATGTAATTTTGGGTATGGACTGGCTTAGCAAGTATCAAGCAAGCATCAAGTGCTTAGAAAGGGAGATAGCCTTGAAGTTGCCTGGAGATGAGGAGATAACGTTCTACGGCACTAAGACAAGGACGGTGCCTCGTGTTATATCAGCAATGGAGACACTGAAAGCGCTAAAGAAGGGAAATTGCCAGGGGTATTTGGTAAACATAGTAGGCTCACCCTTAGAGCTAACCCCCGCTGATGTACCAATCGTTGGAGAATTCTTGGATGTGTTTCCAGAAGATTTACCGGGTATTCCACCGGATCGACAAGTGGAGTTCACAATAGATTTGGTACCTGGGGCAGCACCGGTATCCAAGGCACCCTACCGAATGGCACCCAAGGAACTACAAGAATTGAAGGTGCAGATCGAGGAGTTACTCGAGTTAGGGTTCATCCGGCCAAGCGTGTCCCCATGGGGAGCACCAGTTCTATTTGTAAAGAAAAAGGATGGGACACTAAGGATGTGTATTGACTATCGGGAATTGAACCGCCTGACAGTGAAAAATAAGTACCCACTACCTAGGATCGAGGATCTTTTCGACCAACTAAGAGGCGCAAGCACATTTTCTAAGATCGACTTGAGGTTCGGGTATCACCAACTAAGGATTAAGGATAGTGATATCCCAAAGACAGCGTTTAGGACGCGCTACGGACACTACGAGTTTGTTGTAATGCCGTTTGGTTTGAGCAATGCCCCAGCAGTGTTTATGGACTTGATGAATAGGGTGTTCCATCCCTTTTTGGATAAATTCGTCATAGTCTTCATCGACGATATATTGGTATTTTCAAAGAGTAGGAAACAACACGAAGAACACTTGAGGATAGTGTTAGAGACGCTTCGCAAGGAGAAGTTGTATGCGAAGTTCAAAAAATATGAATTTTGGTTGGACAGAGTCGTGTTTCTTGGGCATGTGGTGACTGCTCAGGGGATCGAGGTTGATCCGATCAAGGTTGAGGCAGTCAACAAGTGGAAAACCCCGACAAATGCGAATGAAGTACGCAGTTTTCTAGGGTTGGCGGGCTATTATCGAAGATTCATTGAGGGTTTCTCAAAATTAGCCGCACCTATGACGCGTTTAACCAGAAAAGAAGAGAAGTTTGAATGGGTCGAGAAGTGCGAGGAAAGCTTCCAAGAGTTAAAGCGAAGACTGACCTCCGCACCGGTATTAACAATTCCTGACCCCACGAAGGAATTCGTTATCTTTAGTGACGCATCGAAACAAGGACTGGGATGTGTTTTGATGCAACGCGGCAAGGTGGTTGCTTATGCCTCAAGGCAACCCAAGCCGCATGAGATGAATTATCCCACACACGATTTGGAGTTAGCTGCGGTGGTTCATGCATTGAAAATATGGCGCCACTATTTGTATGGGGGAAGGTGTGAGATATACACAGACCATAAGAGTCTAAAATATCTTTTCACTCAAAAGGAGTTGAATATGAGGCAGAGGAGATGGCTAGAGTTAGTCAAGGACTATGACTGTACCATACACTACCATCCGGGTAAGGCTAACGTGGTCGCTGATGCGCTAAGCCGCAAGACCCGAGGTGAGGTATCGAGTCTGATAACAGAACAAAAACAGTTGGTGGATGAGTTTGCCAGAATGAGAATCGACGTGATAACACCACCTAAGAGTACGGAAGCTGTTCTAGCAACGTTGGTGGTACGCCCAACACTACGAGACAGGGTCAAGGAGACCCAACCTCGAGATAAATTTCTGAGTAAAATGAGAGGGCGAGCCCAAGCTGGGAGCATTAAGGGCTTCGCTTTGGCAAATGATGGTGTTCTGACTTATGAAGGGAGGTTATGTATTCCTAAGGATGAGAGCCTTAGGAGAGAAATCCTAGAAGAAGCTCATTGTGCGCCATATGCGGCACACCCTGGGAGCACCAAGATGTATAGGGACTTGAGGGAAGTATTCTGGTGGAGAAGCATGAAGAGGGACATTGGACTATTCGTAGAGAGGTGTTTGACCTGCCAACAAGTTAAAGCTGAACACCAAAGACCATCTGGATTACTCAAGCCCCTAGAAATCCCAGAATGGAAATGGGAGCACATAACGATGGACTTCGTGGTTGGACTGTCGCGCTCAGCCAAGGGAAATAGTGCAATATGGGTAGTCGTGGACAGACTAACCAAATCCGCGCATTTTCTACCAGTCAAGATGACCTTTACAATGGATCAGTATGCGAAGATCTATATCAAGGAGATAGTGCGATTACATGGGGTCCCGGTGTCAATTGTGTCGGACAGAGACACACGATTCACCTCAAAGTTCTGGAAAAGTCTCCAAAACGCTTTGGGCACGAAATTGAGTTTTAGTACGGCTTACCATCCTCAGTCAGATGGACAGTCAGAAAGGACGATACAAACATTAGAAGATATGCTGAGGGCATGCGTTCTTGATATGGGGGACAGTTGGGAGACGATCCTCCCTTTAGTCGAGTTTGCCTACAACAATAGCTACCAATCAACAATTGGAATGGCACCATACGAGGCCTTGTATGGCAGAAAGTGTAGATCACCGTTGTATTGGAGCGAAGTGGGAGAAAAGAAGATTTTGGGACCAGAATTGGTGGAACAGACAGTGCAGATGATAGGGAAGATTCGGGACAGAATCAAAATAGCCCAGGATAGGCAGAAATCATATCTTGTGACAGACGGAGAAAAAAATCTGCGATTCGACGTAGGAGAGAAAGTATTTTTGAAAGTAGCACCCATGAAGGGTGTTATCCGCTTTGGTGAAAAGGGAAAGTTGAAACCAAGGTTCATAGGGCCATTTGAAATTCTTGAGAGAATTGGAGATTTAGCTTATCGACTAGCCCTGCCGCCAAATCTATCTTCTGTTCATAGCGTGTTCCACGTGTCAATGTTGAGGAAATATGTGCACGACCCTAGCCACGTGGTTAACTATACAATCTTGGATATAAACAAGGATCTGACTTATGAAGAAGCACCAGAGGCAATATTAGAAAGGAAGATACACAAGCTAAGGAACAAGGATGTGGCACTAGTTAAAGTACAATGGAAAGGGCATTGGAGCAATGAGGCAACTTGGGAGCGCGAAGAAGAAGTTCGAGCTAAGTACCCAGACTTTCTAAGTTGAGGTAAGAATCGAATTTCGAGGACGAAATTTCTTTTAAGGGTGGTAGGATGTAATACCCGGTTTCAAAAAAAAAATTGGGGATTAAATTAGGGCACAATTAGGGCTCGATTCAGACCGATTTTGGGGATTATTGTAAAATTCGAAACCCTAATTTTCCTAAATTGGGGATAATATTTTCTGATTTTTATTCCAAAAACAAGAAGGAGAAATCTTGATAAAATGGCAATAAATCAAATACATGAAAGGAAAGAGAAATCCTCCACATATGGAAATAGATTTCAGCAAATATACTTACCTTTAATAAATAAAGCCCTTAGCCTATAAATTGACGAGCCCCATTAGGTTTTCTTTCACAAACTCACATTCAAGAATTCGAGGTAAGAAACTCCTCCTCCTCCCTCTAGGGCCGTCGGCCACCACCACCATCGCCGCCACACTGCCGCGCCGCCGAGCGGCTCTCCCTAGCCAAATTCTCTTCAAACCCCAAACCTCAAAAACCCGAAAGAAAGAAAAGAGAGGAAATAAATAGAGAAGAAGAAAGAAGAAGAAAAAAAATAGAAAAGAGAGGGGGGCTGGGGACGTGAGAGAGTGAGGGAGAAGAAAAAAGAAGAGAAGAGAGAGTTGAGGGAGATGGGAGTACACGGCAAAAATGAAGAAAAAGAAAAGAGGGAAAAAGAAAAAGAAAATGGAAAGGAAAAGGGGGAAAAGGGAAAAGAAAAAGGGAAAAGAAAAGGGAAAAGAAAAAGGGAAAAAGAAAAGAAGAAAAGGGAGGGAAATGAGAAAGGGTGGAATTAAACCCAACTCTTTGATTCTTGCCCAAGCCAAGTTTTAACCCAACAAGCCATCTACCAATCCAATTTTTCTAAGCCCTATTCTTTTTCTTTTCATTCGAATTTCTTTTCTTTACCCATCTCCAACACCTTATTAATTAGAGATTTATTTTATTGTAGGAGACGAAGATTCTGACTTCTAGGCTCACACACCGCGTTTGATTTTTACGAGCTTTCTACTTTAAGGTGGGGATTTTACTGCTTATGTCTACTTTAAATGCATTATATGATTATTTGTGTGTGGGCACGTTAAACATGAAAAGCATGGTACTTAATTGTATAAGCATGAAAAGCATGGTACTTAATTGTACAAGCATGAAAAGCATAGGTGTGTGTGCATGAGTGTTTATATTGTGTATTTAATTTAGACATTGCGTCCCCACTGGGCTGTTGTATGCTCACCCCATGTTTTCCACAGATGAATGAAGGAGCCGGAGCGTGGCAAAGGGGGCGGTGGAAGTCGAATCAAGAAATTAAAGGGCCCCTTTATTTTGTTTTTTTTTTTTTAATTTTTATAATATTAAAAACTAAGTAGATTTATGAATTAAATTTTTGGGACACGTTTTCATGACTATTTCCGCATTTATGACAAGTCGTATTTATTTCCTTTAACAAATGCGTTTTCAAGCTTGGGCTTGTTTTATTTCCAGCACTTTAATAAATAGCAAATTGTATTTTTTTTTTTATGTTTATGAAATTGGGATGTTACAATGCTTGCCTTGGTTAGATAAAATGGTACATTGGTTTTGGAGGCTTGCATTGAAGTGAATAAGACAAGGAGAAAAGGACAAGAGGAAGAAGACAAAAGGGAAAAGAAATGGCTTGTTCTTCTATTCTTATAATTTGTTAACTAATCCATATAATATAAGTTAAGTTAGTAATATATCATTTAGGGGTAGTTAGAATTAGCAAATAGTAAGTTGGAAAGATAAAATACATTAATATCAATTTGTGATACTTAGTCACATGATACAATATCCGGACTATTACAATTTGGCTAATTTAAAAATTCGGGGCCTCACATCCTCCCTTCCTTAAGAGAATTTGGTCCCCAAATTCTTCTGAGAATAACTCTGGATGTTGTCTTCTCATATCTTTCTTCATTTCCCATGTGGCATCCTCATCCCGGTCATGGGTTTGCCATACAACTTTAACCATTGGAATCTCTCTCTTCCTTAACTGTCGTACTTGTCTATCAATGATTCATACGGGCTTCTTGGTGTATGACAGGTTCTCCATTACTGGAGGGATCTCTCGCGTGATAACATATTCTCTGTCGGTTTGATATTTCCTCAACTGGAGACATGAAACACGCTATGCATTCAAGCGATAGGAGGTGGTAGTTCCAACTGATAGGCCAAATTCTTGATTCTTTTGAGTATCTTGTACGGACCAATGTACCTCGGACTTAACTTTCCTCCTTTCTTTGAGTGAATCAGTCCCTTTCATGGTGAAAGTCTAAAAAAAACTTCATCTCCTATCTCGAACTTCAAATCCCTTCTCCTTTTATCCGCATAGCTCTTCTACCGACTTTGAGCTGTCCGGATCCTCTCCTTTATCAATCTGACCTTGTCTCTAGTTTTTTGTATCAGATCTACTCTGGGGAACGTTTGCTGGGGTTGCTTCTCTCTTTTCGGGGTCCACTGGTTATCGATTTCCCAGTGTAGCGGGGATCTGCACTTTCTCCCGTATAGTGCCTCATAAGACGCCATTCCTATTGTTGCCTGATAGCTGTTATTGTAGGCGAACTCTGCTAATGGCAAATGAATGTCCCAGCTTCCTTGAAAATCTAGCGCACAAGCTCTTAACATATCCTCGAGTATTTGAATTGTACGCTTGATTGTCCGTTGGTTTGCGGGTAAGCGGACGTACTAAAGCTTAGCGTCGTTCTTAGTTCCCCGTGCAAACACTTCCAAAATCTCGAGACAAACCTCGGATCTCGATCAGAAACAATGTTGGTTGGTACTCCGTGCAGCCTTACAATCTCTCGGATATAGATTTGTGCCAACTTCTGTAGACTACCATTTTCTTCATTGGCAAGAAATGAGCTGATTTGGTGAGTTTGTCCACCACAACTCATATGGTATCATAACCTCCTCTAGTCCTCGGCAAATCCGTTACGAAGTCCATCATGATAAGTTCCCATTTCCATTCGGGAATTTGTAATGGTTGTAGCAACCCTGATGGCCATTGATGTTCGGCCTTGACTCGATGGCAGGTCAGACATCTAGCCACATATTCTACTACCTGATTTTTCATATTGACCCACCAGAAGTGTCGATTCAAATCCTTCTACATCTTATTATCACCGGGGTATATGGTGTACCCTGAGCGATGCGCTTCTCCCAAAATCTTATTTCTTAATACCTCATTATTTGGTACACATACCCGGTTCTTAAACCTCAAAATCTCGTCTTCTGCTATAGTGAATTCTGGATGTTCTCCATTCTCAACTTTTTCCTCGAGTTCTCGAATTTGAGATCTCCTTCCTGTCTTTTAATCTCATCTAGCGGCTTAGGTCTTACCGAGATATTAGCGCGAGAATATTTGAGTGTCCGTTCTCGTCGATTCCATGCACTCAATTCTTCCAGACCTCTATTCCCTAATCATCGATCTTGTTATCTTTGGTTCTTTCTACTCAAGTGCGTCTACTACATTCGCTTTCCCAGGGTGGTACGGATATCGAAGTGATAATCTTCAATAAGTTCCATCCACCTTCTCTGTCTCAAGTTAAGATCCTTTTGTGAGAACAGATACTTCAGACTCTTGTAATCCGTGAAAACGATAAACATTGCTCCGTACAGATAGTGTTGCCACTTCTTCAATGCGAACACTATTGCCGCTAGCTCTAGATCATGCGTCGGGTAGTTTGCCTAGTATGGTTTGAGTTTTCGTAAGGCGTATACGATTACCCGTCCTTCCTGCATGAGTATGGCTCCTAGCCCTTCCTTCGAGGCGTCACTATAGACGACAAATTCTTCATTTCCGCTTGGAAGAGCTAGAACGAGAGCAGTGGTAAGTCGCTTCTTTAACTCCTGAAAACTAGACTCGCACTTCTCGCTCCACTCAAATTTTACTTGCTTCTGAGTCAATCGCGAAAGTGGTCCAGTGATCTTAGAAAAATCATTTATAAATCTCCGATAGTATCCGATCAATCCCAAAAAGCTTTGAATTTCTGTCACTATTTCTGGTTGTTTCCATTCAACCACGGTCAGATGCTTTGATGGATCTACCGCGATCCCATCTCCAGATACTATATGTCCTAAGAATGTGACTTTCCCTAGCCAAAATCCACACTTGCTGAATTTGGCGTACAATTGGTGTTGTCGTAGTATCTCAAGTACAATTTTCAAATGATGCTCGTGATCCTCTCTCGTCTTGGAATACACGAGTATGTTATCAATGAAGATTACTACAAACTGATCAAGGTAAGGTTAAAAAACTATGTGCATTAAATCCATAAACACTGTTGGGGCATTTGTCAGTCAAATGGCATTACTACAAACTCGTAGTGGCCATACCTAATGCCTGGAAAGTCATCTTGGGTATGTCTTCATCTTAATCTTCAGTTGATAATACCCTTGTTGCAGATCAAATTTCGAGTACACCGTGGCTCCCTGAAGTTGATCGAACAGCTCATCGATCCTTGGAAGGGGATACTTGTTTTTGATGGTCACGCTTTTAAGACCACGATAGTCTATACACAGTCTTAATGATCCATCTTTCTTCTTGACGAACAGCACTGGCGGTCCCCACGGGGATGTGCTTGGTCGGATAAATCCCACGTCCATTAGTTTTTGTAGCTGAGCCTTCAGCTCCTGAAGCACTACTGGAGCCATTCTATATGGTGTCCTTGCCACCGGCGGTGCTCCCGGTAAGGTCTCAATGGTGAATTCAATCTCCCTATCCGGGGAAAACGCAGTGAGTTCTTACGGAAACACATCTGGGTATTCTGATACTATTGGTACTTGGTGAATCTGGGTCCCATCCTTAGGTTTATTAATTACAAATGCTAAGTACCCTTGCGCCCCATTCGAGATCGCTTTCCTAACCTTAGAAAACATGGAAAGTTTGGAGGGTTTATTGTAATTTCCTTTTTCATCAAAGGATAACAAACTCTTTTTATGCTAAAAATACTGTGAGGACTAAAATACCCTAACTTGATTCCATTTTATCCATGTTTCCCTCTTTACAATCTAAGAACTGCAAAAATCATTCTTCAATTGTCTACACATTATTCTTGCACTCTCTAAACATCCTTCTTCCATAAAAGGTTCTATTTTTGAGGTACATGAATATCTCTCCATTTAAGTTATTTTGATGTTAATTTTCATAACAATGAGATCGCTATATGATATTTTATTTTTCGTATGGAGTGTGGCATTCGTGGGTAGCGAGAAATGAAGTTGAAATTTTGGAGTTTCTGATATTTTTCAAAGACAATGGGGGTTAAATGATATTTTGTTTTCATATGAAGTGTGGCATTTGGGTACATGAATATCTCTCCATTTAAGTTATTTTGATGTTAATTTTCATAACAATGAGATCGCTATATGATATTTTATTTTCGTATGGAGTGTGGCATTCAGGTAGGTAGCAGAAATGAAGTTGAAATTTTGGAGTTTCTGATATTTTTCAAAGACAATGGGGGTTAAATGATATTTTGTTTTCATATGAAGTGTGGCATTTGGGTGGGGAGCAGAAAAAAATCGAAATTTTGTTTAATTAATCATGATTAGTATATTTTGCATGAATCCCATGTTGCGGTTGTACCGTACATGTTACATATTTATGTGTTGTAGTGACGATCACTTCACATTATGAGATCGTACATATTACAAAGTTACGGCTTGTCCGTATAAATGCCACGTATGATGCATCTCTGCTATTTATAATTAATTACGCAATCGCTTATGTGTACCCCACTGAGTATAGTGCAAAACACTCACCCCACTATTTAATATTTTCAGATACAAGGCAAAGTATATGTGATGACTTGGGCTCCGCCATTTTCTAATTATTGCAAGATCCTCATTTTCCTTTATTTATGATGTAAGAAGTTAATTTTTATGTTTAAACTAAACGTGAGCTTATTTACATTGTGTAAAAAGTAATGTGTGGAGTTGTGACTCGAAACTTGTATACAAACTATTTATGTTGCTTATTTATGATAAATATGCGTCTCTGAGTGCGAGGAGTTTATGTGAATTACTGGTTGTTAGTGTTGAGATCTTAAAGGAATATTAAATATCAGTCTGGTGAAACTTGATTTCTATTTTTGGTATAAAAGTAATTTGGATCTCAACTCGTAAATTTTCCAAAATAGTAATGCCTCAAAAGTAGCTTTCGAATATTTTCGCAAATCGGGGTATTACAGTTCAAATATAAAAAGTTTAGGTTGGAAATTAACAAATAACGTGGAGTTTGGGTTGCAAAGTACAATAATTTTTATCACGTTAAATGATTTGATGTTTTTGCCCTCACGTATTGCGCACGTTATGGCATCTTATCGTAATATTCCGTCGACGGATGGGCCGAGGTTGCATTTTAATAATCTCGCAAAATTTAGATACTAAATTCAAGAAAGTCAAGACTTTTCCTACCTTGACAACATTATTCAAGACATTTTTGTTATTTCGCAAGTGTTTGATTTTTTTGAGTCTAGTTTTGTTAAACGATCTGGTAACTCGTTAGCGCATCATTTGGCGCGGATGTCGTTTTCCCTTAATGATTTTGAGTCAGTTGTCGGAGATATTCCCAGCCATCTTCCGAATATTGTGATGGCGGAAGCTACCAAGTTTTCTTGATTAATATTACATCGTTTTTCTCTCAAAAAGCCACAAAATAGTCATACGTAATGAAAAAAATAATTTCCCTAAAAATATTGACAATGCTAACTTTCTTTAAAAACACAACCATACAAGCCACAAGTGACAAGGCCTTGATTTCCAACCTATGAAGCGCGACACCCTCTCAGTTCACGTATCCGTCGGATACGCTCTGGATATCGATACGTCTTGGACACGTATAAATACGTATCCACAAAGTGTCTAAATTTTTTAAAAAAGAAAAAAACACCCCGACACCCGTGTCTGAGAGAACAAAGTTGTATCCTTCTAGAATTTGTGTAAATCTACATATGGAAAAGTCTTATCCTTCAAAATTTCATGTAGATCTATAGATGGGAAGAACAAAATAGCAAAAAACACCACGCGATGTTATCAATCATCTCCTCAGCCGCGATGTTGTTTCCCCTATTTGCTATGTAGATCCTTCTCTCTTCCATAAATCAATTATGCACCTTTAATTTATCTTCAATCTTGAGTCTTCACCATTCAATTTTCATTCTTTTCTCTATAAATGAAAGAAACAATGGAAGTAGATACAAACGGGAGAAATGAGAGAGAAGGGTTGGGAGGGTGGAGTAGTGAGTTCACCTATCTTGTCTTTCCTCTTCACAAAATGTTGTACAATATAGTTTATGGGGTCAAACTTTTTGAAAAGAAAGAAATTGACTATATTTTTTAATAATGTTGTAATGATATTATGCAAATATGATAATTAATTGTTGAATATTGTCAATTAGATACGAAATTTATAATTGTACTATGTCAGACTTTTTGTATTTGTATGTTTATAAATGAGAAAAATTGTTATATTTGAATATTCATGAAATTTTATTATTTTAATGTTGAAACACGATTTTTTTTATTGTACTTAGTACGTCTATATTTATAATAATATAAAAATATAATTATATATAAAGATATATATGCCGTACCCGTATCCTTAAAATTTTAGAATATGTCGTATCTTCGTACCCGTATCGTACCGTACCCGTGTCTCGTATCCGTATCAGTGCTTCATAGTTTCCAACCCGTCTACTTCCTTCTATCGAAGAAAACATTTTGGAATGTTTCTTATTATTCCATTTACAATTTTTCTTTTTTCTTATTATTCCATTTACAATAAATATTTATTTCATGATTTTTCTATTCATAATCTAGTTAACATACTAATACACGTAAGTGGTTTCACATTTGGGTAATTTAATTAATAAAATAATACGATATTTAACTAAAAATGACATTAAATTAAATAATACTTAATTAAATATGACATTAATTTATGTAATCGATCTCATATGTCTCTATAATATATATTTTTAATTGTCTTATTTTTTTGTTTTTATGACATATTTTAGGAATTTTTGTTTCTAATAATAACCAGTAATAGCATAAGTAAAAGAAGTAAAATGGTTGAAAAATATATTATATTAGACAAAAATAAGAATTTAAAAACATTTTGAAACATAATAATAAATAATAATTAAACAACTCCAAAATATAACATTCGATGGGTTTGCTCTGATGATTCACATATTCCCACACGCATGGAGACGCAGTTATCCCTCAGAAGAAAGGCCCAAGAAACCCCATTTCTTCAATTAGTATGTGATCATGGAATCCGTTTCTTGTTTGGCAAATACTTTCTGATTGCAAAGGTATAAATTATGCAGTAGTAATAGTTTGATTTTCTGTTGATTTGATTTTAATCCTCCAAAACCCATCAAAATTCAAATAGTTTCAGGTTTAGGGGACGCAAGGAATAAAACACAAAATTACATGGATTGACAAGGAATCCCAAAATTTCAGTCCACAATTATGCTTTGGATCCCAAACAAGAAAAGGCAAGAATGAGGGAACGAATGAGGGAAAATTGCTATTTTTAAACCTCAATTCTCAAGTAAAAGACCAATAAAGAGATTCCATTGACTTCGAAGGAAAAATAGCATAAGACCAAGTCCATATAATTATAACAACGGGGGGTTTGTCAAAGAGATTGGTATTATTGTAGATAGAATTCCACAAAACAGACTACAGAGTAGACAAAAAGTGCAGCAGTAAAAACATGGAGAAAGAAAAGATGATATTTATGACAGCTTTTGTGGTTCTGGCTGTATCATGTGCAGGTTCTAATGATCAGCAGCTAAGATTGAGGAAATGGGGGCCTTCAAGCAGCAGCTCATCAAAAATCAATAAATTTGGGTCATCAATCATATTCCCACTATATGGCAATGTTTATCCCAATGGGTATGTGGATATTTTACTGTTTATCCTTTGGAAAAATGGGTAACTTTTCTCAATTACTGTTTGGTTAAGTCAGGGAACCCAGATTTTGGTTTTCTGATATTATACTTCTGAAGTGGTAGAAAAGGGTAAAATTTTGTTCTCAGAGAGCGTGGTGAATATCTGGATGAGTGGTTGGATTTTTGTAGAGTTATATTCTGAGAATCAAAGTTACAAGATTTTGGTATTGTTATTGGTTTTGGATAATATGAGTGAGCAGAGAGTGTTCGTTGCAGGTTTTATTTTGTTCAAGTTTATCTGGGATATCCTCCAAGGCCCTACTTTCTTGATCCTGACACAGGCAGTGATCTCACTTGGCTTCAATGTGACGCCCCGTGTGTTCGTTGCACCACGGTAAACTGGATTATTATTACTCTGCAGCATATTATCTGTTAGTTTTATACATAATGCATAAATGGCACTTGTAATTTAAGATGGGGCTAAGAAGTATTGATGAGATCATAAAATTGATGACTAAACTGAAAAATTTGAGAGAAATAGGAAAAAGTGAGGTTGGGGAAGAGAATGGGCTAACAAGTATTGATAGGATCATAAAATTTTGTGATTTCTTTCTTATAGAAGATATTGATTGTTCATGAAGTTAGTTATCATCGATAAGTTTATTTCTGTGCTTTTAGTGTACGACGGTGCAATTCTTGATGAGAAATTTCTCATCATAAGATTTCCTATGATTGTAGGGATTTCACCCACTTTACCGACCCAGCAATGACCTTGTTGTCTGTAGAGATCCCCTTTGTGCTTCTCTGCACCCGAGCGATTATAAATGCGACAATCCACAACAATGTGATTATGAAGTTGAGTATGCAGATGGAGGTTCATCCCTCGGAGTTCTAGTCAATGATTTGTTTACGCTGAATCTCACCAGTGGAGTTCGCATGAGTCCTCGTTTGACTCTTGGGTTAGTAATCAATCTCACAATTTTCATCTGGTTACAATGTATTTATGTTATCCTGGTTAATGGAACATTGAGACATTAGTCTGTAAGCTTTAAGGTTGATATTGCACAGACAACTCTAAATATTGGTGATTATATCCACAATATTGCTGTCGACTTTATATCAGATGCAAAGCTAGAAACAAATGAACAATTATGATTTACATAACTTAATGGGATAATTACAAAAAACCCCTGAGGTTCAGGCTAGTTACTAAAAAAACCAGAGATTTTTTGAAAATTGCAAAGAACCTCGTCTGATTATGTATTATATTTTTGCCTTCATAAGCAAAAACATTTCAGAAAAAAAAAAACCTGATATTCATAAAAATGTTATAGTTTATCCCCTTAAATGTAAGACATAACCAAATCTAAGGAGCTTTTTGTAATTTTGAAACATCTCTGGGTTTTTGTAATTAGCCCAAACATTAGGTGTTTTTTTGGTAATCATCCCTAACTTAATTGTTACTTGATATCTCTCTGCACATCAATGACATAAAGAATTTTGTCTTTGTGCGCGTTTGTCCAGGTGTGGCTACGATCAGTTACCTGGATCATCTGATCACCCCTTAGATGGAGTGTTTGGCCTTGGGAAAGGGAAATCTAGCATTGTGTCTCAACTTCGCGATCAGGGAATTGTGAAAAATGTTGTGGGCCACTGTTTAAATGCGCAAGGAGGGTTTCTTTTCCTAGGAGAAGATGTTTATGATTCTTCACGCATAACATGGACGCCAATGTCACGTGACTACACGTAAGTAGTAATCCACTCTCTGAAATGCAAATTTTTTCCTCCTGTCCTACACTGGAAATTGATCAACTCTTGTATAACAATCTTAATCGATGATTGTGTACAGAAAGCATTATGCAGCTGGATTGGCCGAGCTTCGTTTCGGTGGGAAAAGTACAGGTTTTAAGAACCTCAATATAATTTTTGACAGTGGAAGCTCTTACACATACTTTAATTCTCAAATTTACCACTCGCTTCTTTCTTTGGTGAGTTTGGAGTGTCCCTATCATCTTACCGATAGATTTTCGGATTTCTAACATTGTAATTGTAATGCCACTTGGCTGTAGATAACAAAAGAATTACGCGGGAAGCCACTGAAAGAGGCAACTGACGACCGCACACTTCCGTTCTGCTGGAAAGGCAAGAAACCTTTCGAGAGCACACGTGATGTTAGGAAATATTTCAAGCCTCTAGCACTGAGCTTTCCTAATGGGTGGAGAACTAAAGCTCAGTATGAAATATCTCCAGAATCGTATCTTATCATCTCCGTAAGATCTTGAACCTAATTCTCGAAGATTTTCTGTTTCCATTGTCACTTGTCCTAGAAACTCTAAAAAAAATTATTCGTGTGCTTGGCAGTCGAAGGGCAATGCGTGTTTGGGAATTCTAAATGGCACAGATGTGGGATTGAACAATTTTAACATGATTGGAGGTAAAGACATAATGCTTTGATTTGATCATACCGTTGGATTGTACAACAGTGTTTGTGGATAACATAATAATCCACCTTTTACTCTGCTGTTTTTTTCTGGTGCAGATATATCAATGCAGGATAAATTGTTGATCTATGATAATGAGAAGCAAGCAATAGGTTGGACCCCTGCCAATTGTGATCAGCCACCAAAATCCAATGCCATATAGCTTATATTTTTCTCCTTTTATCCCACTGTACATAAATATGTAAACTCAATAAGAAAGGTGTTCGCTTTAGATTAGATGATTGTTACCGTGACCAGTTCGATAATCTGGTGTAATTCGACTCATATACTCAATACTACAGATCAATAAAGTAGGATGAGGTTTGTTTGGTAATAGACAATAGTGTTAGTATCCAAAGGCTTAAATCAATGATAACTGGACTGGACAATTGTGTTAGCTATTTAACTCAGGTTAATGCTTTTATACACAGATGCCTTCAGTTTTATTAGAATGGCCATTTCTTTTTCTTAGATTAAAGCCCTAAAAAATATTGGTTTCTTGACTGATGGAGGAATTTGAATTTATGGTGCAAGAGAAGAAAAATAAAAAATAAAAAAAGCCCTCTATTGCAGATTTTGTCATAGTGATATCCCCATTCTGGTCAAAACAATTTTGATTCTTCAAGTAAAATATCTCAGTAGAGGGAATTGGGAACTGGATAATGATCGATGGTTAAGATTCTCAACCCAGACCAAAAGTTCGGGGTTCGATTCTCATCCAGATATGTACTCATATATATATATATATATATATATATATATATATATATATAGGGATTGGTTCAAATGAGACCAATCCCTTTAGGTTAGTCCATAAGAAAATTTATGTACTCTTGATTTAAAATTTTGGATGGTGTAGATCATTTTAGTTAAGTTAGGCATATAAGGGTATAATCGTACTTTTATATTTAATTAGTTATGTTTTTTTTTTGAGTGGATATTTAATTAGTTATGTTAATTGGACGGTTATTAGCTATTTTTAAGGAAACATAATCCTACCTTTTCAGTTACCCGATTTTTAGGGAGGAAAAATCATCAACTTCAAGCGTTTTTTTTCAAAATTGATACTTCTTTCCGCCATATTTGTGAACAGTTGTTTTATTGTATACTTAGTTCAGTGGACTTGTATATTTAGTCATGTTTTATTGTATATTTAGTTCAGTGGATTTGTATACTTGGTTCAGTGGAATCGTATTCTTAGTTTAGTAAGTAGTTTAGTGAATTTGTATACTTAGTTCTGTGGATTTGTATACTTAGTTCAATGGAATTGTATACTTAGTTATATAAGTAATTCAGCGTAATTGTATACTTAGTTAAATGTTTCTGTATACTTAGTATTATTTTAATGTATAGTTAGTTCAATGTAATTGTATACTTAGTTAAATGTTTCTATATACTTAGTAAGTACAAGTGTATTTGTATACTTAGTTAATTGTTTATGTATACTTAGTAACATTTTAATGTACAGTTAGTTTAGTGTAATTATATATTTTTCATTAATTGTTGCACGATTTTGTTGCCATATTTGAATAATTTGCAGGTTCGAATGGGAAGGGAGAGAAAGAAAAGGTGAATCGCTTGATTATGGGGACGTGATCAATACAAAATCACGTCCTTAATTTTTAGGAAGCGGTTACTATATTTAATTTCCTGGATTCCTATTTTATCCCTTATGTTGTATACTTACTTATAAAATACTGTATATATTGATTTACTATTTGGATGGTGTAGATTTAGTCTTATGGACTAACCTAGGAGGGTGGTCTCACAGGATCCCCTCCATATATATATATATATATATATATATATATAGGGAGGGTTATATGAGACCACCTCATAGGGTAAGTCCATAAGGACCAATCCTAGCCACATATCTAGATTTTTCAATGGTTGTGATTTAGAGCTAAAAATTCAGATTAAATGTTGGTAATTAGAGAAAGGGTAAATTAGTCATCCTACAAAATTACCCAATATTCATGGGATTCTGTTCACATTATGATCACACAATCTATCCAAATCTCACATCAAATTCAACGTGAACAAATCTCATCTTCCTTCTTCTTCGAACGTTGTTCATAAAAGAACAAGAACCGATCACCCTCGCTTGTATAGAACACAGGCAATCCTTCCAAATCTCGTAGCAATTCAATGTGAACAATCATCCTTCTTCTTCTTCAACTTACTACTGTGAGAAATTATTCATCCTTCTTCTTCAACGCACTATTGTGTGAAAAAAGTTGCAGACAATTTGCTATAGTTGTTAGAGCTCGCCTTCAGGTCGAAGTTTGCTTATGAAGATGTAATTTGTTGCTTGTGTAGATGTGTCATGTTGCTTTTATATACCATTAACTACATAACCAAGTCATAAGCAACAAATCCATACTACATAAGCAACAATCCTATACTACATAAGCAACAAATATACACTACGTATGCACCATGAATACATTAATTACATAAGCAAGTCATAGCAACAAACCCATACTACATAAGCAACAAGCCTATACTACATAAGCAACGAATATACACTGCGTATGCACCACAGATACATTAACTACATAAGCAAGTCATAAGCAACAAACTCATACTACATAAGCAACAAGTCTATATTATATAAGTAACGAATATACACTGCGTATGCACCACGAATACATTAACTACATAAGCAAGTCATAAGCAACAAACTCATACTACATAAGCGATAAGTCTATACTACATAAGCAACGAATATACACTACACATGCATCATAGATACATTAACTACATAAGCAAGTTATAAGCAACAACCCTATACTACATAAGTAACAAAGAAATTTTTTTGAAACTGAAACGCTGGAGAGAGAGTGTGCGTGGAGAGTGGGTGAAATCGCGTGAAAGAGGGAATGAAATCTCAATAACTGATTCTATAATGCAAAATGACCACCCTACCCTTCTTAGTTGATGAAACAAAAAAATAAACATAAACCCCCCCTAAAAATCTGGACCACCCAAAATTGTTGATCTATAGTTAGAATGTGTCCTCATGGACTCACCCCAAGTAGGAGGACCTATTTGATCCATATCTTATATATATATATATATATATAGTTACAAACTGAGGATTACACAAGTTTATTTACAATGGAATTCATTAAAACAAATCTTATTCTCTTTGTCCCATCATGAGTGCATGAATGCTACATTCTAATCATACAACCAAAAGAACGAAAAAATTCTAACATATTCTAAGCATACAAGAATGCCCTACTTGCTGCATATGTCGACTCAGTTCCCACTCTGATCCTGCCATTCTCCACCGTTCGATTAAAATCGATCATATACCGACTGGTTACACTCTAATCCCCAAATACGGCCTCTTTTTGGCCTTTTTTTAATGATTGTAGGGAAATGGGGGATAAATCAAGGTTCTAGAACCTTGTAGTGTAGTATTTAGGACCAAGCACATTTAGATCCCACAATCAGAAGGGCTTGTGCACGTAACCAAACATGTCTTGAAACATAGACAACTGGTCATTATACTGCATTTGGGAGGTGAAAGGGTCATCTTGAAAGGCATCAGTGTAATTGAGCTGAAAATCAAGAGAATTTTCAAACTCACTCCACTTGGGTTCACTCTGGACCTCCTTATCAGACGGCGACAACACATGCTCGGAGCTACTCGAGTCGGTATGCAGCTTAGGTAACGAGTCGGACGCGTCGAAATGCATGTAATCATTCATCCTTTGTGATGTAAAAGTCTGTGTTGCCATTGGTGCTGGTGTTACAATCCCATCATACGGTAATAATGAGTCCACATTCGGCTTTTGTTCCTCGCTGTCTGAAAACTGGACTTCCTTGTGATCCACATTGTAATATTTTTCGAGAGTTCCTTTCTTGTTGTATATTCGACACAGAACCCAATCATCAAGCTGCAATATCAAAAGTATCAAATGATTAATTCAATGAAGAATTTGAATTGAATAATCAACTCAATCAATGATTATTAATTTAGGATGATCATGAAAACTACCCTTGCCGTTTGGTCTAATTACAAAAAGATTCTAATTATTTATCAAAATTACAAATACCCTTTAAAAGTATTACGAACAACTTTTGAGTTTATTATTTACTTAGCAAATACCCCTTTAATTTCAAGATAAATTTTTGAAGAATCTAGCAATTGAAATCAAAATTAAAAAAAAAAAAATAAGGGATCAGAGTTAAGTACCCTCAAATTATTGCTCTTGCCAGCTGATCGGTCGACATTAGCCAGGCGATATTCGTGCATAATCCAATTGGTTTTGACTCCTTTTGGAGCTTTTCCGGCATAAAATACCAGAGCTTTTTTGATGCCCAGAGTCTTGGGCTTCCCGACCGGCTTATCGGCTCCGGTTGCCTTCCAGTATCCGGTTCCCGCCGCCCGGTTCGGCCGTGAACCGTTGGGATATTTTCGGTCTCTTGGAGAAAAGAAATACCACTCTTTTTCACCATACAATGCCATACCTGTCATCCACCACACAACATTAGGAACCACAAATTTTATCAAAAACTAGATGGGACCGTAAATTGAAAATGAAATAAAGCTCAAAATATTGAAAAACGAAGATGTTTTTTTTCCAAGAAAAGGGAAATTCCATTGGGATCTAAGATGAGTAATATTATTCGTGTAACAATTGGAACTTTTATATTTTCCAAATTCCTTAGCAGGGTTCTTGCTATTTTCATCTTTAAGCGATTCTTCAAATTACAAAAAAAGGGAAAAAAAAAAAAGGAGAAAAAGGGAAAATATGGAAAACAGAGAGAATAGCTATCGAATCAGCGATTGACTTTCCGAAATTGAATTTTCTAGAAGAAAAAAACATATATATCAAAGAAAAATTAACTAAAAAAAAACAGAAAATAAAAAGAAAAAAATGTACCAGGAAGGTCCCAAGGATCAAATTTGTAGAGATCAATCTCAGCTATAATAGGGGCTGCAATCTGGTGGCCCGCACACTTGCGGCAGAGGTAATGCGCCACCAACTCATCGTCCGTTGGATGGAACCTGAACCCCGCCGGCAAATTCAGTTGCTGATCACCACCCTTCATTCACTTTCCGAACAAGAATCTTATCCTTCCCTCTTTTTTCCTGCTAGTAATTTGACTAATTGAGCTATAGTAGACTTTTCTGTTCAAATTCTCCTGCTTTAATTTGGAACGAAGAAATTGGAAGGTTTGGGTTGTATATATTAATATATATACACAAGGTAGGAAGGGTTCACAGTTAGCACGTACTATGTTATACTACACGTGGGTCATTGCATCTGCATTTTTGTAAAACGTGCTTTCTCGTATCTACTTTTCTCTCTCTTTCTTTGTCTGTGTGTGTGAATTGTGATGGCGGCGGGCGTATGTCATGTGTACAGGGTTGTGACTTGTGAGGAAACGGCGGGGGTACAACCAGTTAATTCATTAGTGTTGTAATAGAAACCAATTAATGTATTTAGTTTTAGGGATAATTACAAAAAGTACTCCTGAGGTTTAACCTAATTACAAAAAATCCAGTTAACTTTCAAAATTACAAAAAGTATCCCTAAGGCATGATTCAATGTTAAAATTAAGGGGTATACTGCAATGATTTTATAAATATGGAGGAGAATTTTGAAATCTTCTTGCTTATAAAGGGGTTAAATGTTAGACAAAATAAAACTTTAGGGGTATATTTTGTAATTTCAAAAAATAGCTGGGTTTTTTGTAATTAGGTCAAACCTTAAGGGTACTTTTTGTAATTAACCCTTAGTTTTATATGCGTAAGTGCTAGCAAAAACTTCTTATTTTAGAAAAAGTAATTTATAGTAGTAAAAGTAAAAGTAAAAGTAATTTATAGCAGGTTCAACACACCCTGATTCGCATTCGAAACATGCTGGAGGACCTTCATTATTCGATTTCCCACATACACAGAGAGGGGAATCGACCAAATAGATCACCTAGCGAGTTGGGAGTGCTACCTTGATCACATTGTTGATGAGGGCACGACTTCTCACCACCTTCGCGCTCATTCGGATGGACCAGCTGGGATATCCGAGCTTCAGATTTTCATAGATCATTGGTTCTCCTATTATTCTTTAGATTTCTCTATGATGGTCTTTCTAGATATCGTAGTGATATGTTATTTGTTCTTTGATTTTCTCCCGCCTTGACGGGCATGACATTGTATGACATTTTGATTATTTGATATACAGGTAGGGGATCACGTCTCAATCCCCCACCCCCAGGGTGTTATTTTGCTAAAAAAAAAAGTAAAAGTAGTTGAATCAAATGTTGGTAGTAGGGGTGTGCACGGTAAGGGACGGTTCGGAGATTTGAAAATCTCCAGAACCGTCCCGAAGTTCGGAGATTCTAAACATAAATATCCAGAACCGAACCATAGAAAAAAATCTCCGTCCCGAACCGTACCGAAAGTTCAGGACGGGACGGTACGATCCGGTTCGGGACGGAGATTCGGATATTACCCATAAATAAAGCATACAAATTTGGAAAAAGAAAAAAGAAAAAAGAAAATCAATATAAAAATCACCAAACGGATATACTTCTAGAGTTCTAGTATCTTTTTAGCGTAGTCTCAAAATAAAAACTAAAACTATAATAGGTAACACAATCCAAAATTCTAAACTTAATAACCTCTATCATACAATAATAGTATATTATTTGGTTAATTGTCCTTCTATTGACATAGAACATATATAATTAACTATTAGTTTTTATAAATTAAAATGAAATAAAAACTTGTATAAATTTATAATCTCAATGTCTCATACTTAACAACTTAGCATAATCAATAAAATTATATTTATAATTTATGTTATGTGGTAAAAAAATTAAAATATGATTTTTTTATATTGTTATAATGTGATACTATTACTTGTTTCTCTTTTAAGTGCAATTTATTAAAATTTCAAATTATTTAGTCTATTTTTTTAAATAAATAGAAATATATAAAAGAAAGAAAAAATTTTTGATCACAAACCGATCAGGTAGCAAATGAAAAAAATGTCAAACTTCAAAAAAAAAGGAAACAACAAAAATAACTTAAAAATACAATTTAAACGAAGGACGTCTATTTCTAGAAGATCTTCGAATGACATAGTAATTAATTGTTGCTTTAGCACATGCTTGAGTATCTTCTTGATGGTCTAATGTAGCCTGTGGAATATCGGCCTATGATCCACGAGCCACAATTGTCATAGACTTCAGAGCTTCTGAAGAATCATATGAGGGAAAGACAAGCGGAGGGGTGGAGGGGTCACCTATCTTTGCCTTTAAAGCTTCTTCTTGTTCCTCGTCTTCTTGTTCCTCCTCTTCCGCCATATCTAACCACCGTTTTCGTGTGGCTGTCGCCATTACTTGGAAACTCTCCGATGAAGTAGCAGTGTTAAACTCATAGTCATTAATAGGCATACTGCGTGAGACTGCGTCCATAGCTTGTTGCAAGCTCTCTTTACCTTTATCATCTAAACTTGCAGCCATAACCATATTGTCCGAAGCTATCACTAAATTTTGCTGCAATGATTGATGAAGAACCATCCTTCGATCAGTATTTATTGCCCCTGCTCGATTAGTATCTTCCATGCAATCACTATTACCCCTGTTATGACTTGACCCCTCCCCGCGAGTTTGAACTTGCTCCGAATTAATATTTTCATGAGGAATTTGTTCATCCTCGTCCCTGAGAACCTCAAAAGGATTATTAATTTGAACATGAAAATTAGATGTACCCTCTTCCGGAGAACGACCTGCTCGGACTGTCCGCTACTTGACTTGCACCAACTGTTCTGCATCCACAACTTTACCCTTAGTGGTAGTAGCATGGTCTCGGACTGGAGTTCGGCCACGCACGGGACAATAGCCTGGTTTAGCACCATCCACAGTTTTGGATTCTGCATTATGCTTCATCGCTTGATTGTTCGCTTGCCTGCAATTAGCGCCCGAATGTCCAACAATTCGACAATGAGAGCAGAATTCTGGCAAATTTTCGTAACTGAGCGATACGAACGAACAATGGCCTATTCGTTCTACCATAATAAATTCCTGCAATGGAGAATTAAAATCCAATTCTATAAGAACTCTTACGAAATGTCCCACTTCTCCCATAAGGGAACGACCGTCTATCTGCATGGGCGTGCCAATAGCACTTGCGAGCTTCATAAACGCAGATGCCAATATTCCATACTCAACTCGTATATACGAACCCATACCGAGATTTTGACGAATTTATGCGGTATGGATTGAAGTCCGAACCCACCATCGAGACGGATTGAGCCCGAATTCGATTCCGATAGCCGCCCAAATACTTTGTGTCTCATCATTCACGTCGAGAATTGTATGTTGTAATACCCTTTCCCGAGGGGTATAAGGCGCCATGAACCGTCAATATGCCAAACCTCCGAAAGTCTTCGTTTAAGATCCTTTAAACCTAAAGGTTTGGATCCTTTAGGTAACATTAATCTACCAATCAATGTGTTTCGTAATTCACGCCCCGTTGTTGGTAAATTCCTCATCCATAGTGACCAAAAATACTCTCCCTTTTTCACAGGTTTCAAAATCTCCCTAGGGATAGCATTTGAGCGAAAGTTTGAGTGTTAATCCCATGCACGTTACTTGTGTATATGGGATTAGGGTTTAAACTAGATTTTGAACAAAACCCTCCTCCATTCTAGGCGCATGGGTACGACTTAGGGCACCCTAAAATCGATCAAAATTATTAATCGGGATGCCTGGCCAAGGATTAATTACCTGTTTCATCCGAAAGTTTACGATCTGCAATTTCGTGAAATTCCGGATTAGCTGCTGCGTGATGTATGCGCGATGCGTTGTTGGGTCTTGATGCAAATTTTATCGATTGTTTATCACCAATACCGACTTGGTGATCTCGGGAAATAGTAAAGAATCGAAATCCATAATTAATGCATCATTCTTTGATTGAAGAAGATGATTATGTTCGAAAATTGTCATTCTCGAGAGAGAATTTTCGAAAACCCTTAGCGGCGCTGTTTAGGGTTTATTTTCTTTACAAATTGCACATCCTTGTTTCATAACTCTATTTAGTCTATTATTAATATCAAAGTTTTTTAAAATTCATAATATCAGAAATATGCTTTATATTCAATTTGATTTCAAATAGTTTGTAGTTAATTCAATATCAAAATAAAAATAACACAGAAATAATGTATATGTATTTATATAAAATCTTTAAAATCGATTCTAGCTTCGGGTCCTTGGTTCGGAGTGGTTCGGTATAGTTCGGTACGGTTCTCGGTACGGGTATTTGAAAAATCTCTAGAACCGTACCATAAATATTTTCGGTACGGTACGGTTCGGAGAAAGTCAAAAAGTCAACGGATATTTTCGGTTCGGAGATCTTTCGGTCCGGATATCGGTTCAGTTTCGGTAATCTCCAAGTCCCGTGCACAACCCTAGTTGATAGTGTTTGAAAATAAAACAGAAGTTGAGAATAAGAAGTTAAGAACGTTTTTTGGAAAAATAGAAAAAAATATATATTTACATGTAAAAGTCAAACCATTCAAAAGTTGAAATTTAAAGTATGCATTTTTGTGCTTTAGATCTAGTTAAATTAAATGAAGCATAATTTGACATTTGCAAATATGTGTGTATTTAGTTATTGCAAACACTCGATTATAAGATTTCAAAATATAATAGTGTATATTAATTAACTAAAAATAATTTGTTTATAGTGTATTTAAAAATCAATTAAGTTGATAATATAACAATAGCTAATCGACATGAATTAATATATAATTAATTCGAATAAAATTTGAATTAGCACCGGATGAGTTGACATCAGAGGCGGATCTACATGGGACTATGGGTGTACAAGTATTCCCCCAATTTTCTAAATTTCTAACAATAATCTTTAGTTAAAAAATAATAACAATAAATTTGTACCCCCATTTTACATTCATAATTAGAAATTTCAAATAATACAATACAAATCCCCAATAAAATTTCAAAAAATAAAAAATTGGTTTAAGAACGTAAATAAATAAAATACATGGCAAATATGCAAAAAGTGAAAGTATCCAAAAAATAAATCTAATAAAATAATAATGTTACAAAAACTATGTTTTATTGTCTCTTATTTTCTTAATTACTCTAATTAGTTATTTTATATGTACTCAAAAAGAATTAGTTCTTTTATATATGGGAATTAATTTTTCATTATTGTTACACAATCAACTTTTGTAAAATCTTAAACAATGTTTTGTTGTACGACTTTAAATATTAAATAATATTTATGTGTTTTCTTTTTTAATATATATCGTACCCCGATTTTCAAAATCCTGAATCCGCCACTGGACGACATGACAATGGAGCCAAAGTGACTTGATCACGCGGACAATCCTCTCAAGTGGGATATAAATTAAGTGAAAAAATAACTTTTTAGCATCCTTCAAATTATTAAATTGTGTTCTTATATAAATTAATATCTCTTTTAGAATTATTTGATTTTGTTACTAAATTATTCATTCTCTCATTTAATTCGAACTTTTCTCGCACACATCACACATGTACTATTTTGTGTGACAAAAATATCTCTCTCTCTTATTTTTGAAAAAAAAAATACTAATCTGACTAAATATTTCAGATCCTTGTTTTTTAATTTTTTCTTTTATGCAACTTGTTGTAGGCGTTTGCTTGGGGCGAAAGGTCTTGGGTAGGCTGACCGCCGCCAAAGAAAGGTAGTAGTCGACCTCTAATAATGATTCGCCACGTGTGATGACGGCACCCCACGTGTGGGTGGTACGTCACTGCTTTCGTCACCCTCCCAAATACACTTGTGAAAAGTCGGCCATAATTTCCCGTTCTTTTCAGTCAAACTCTGACTCATCTGATTATCTTGAGAAGTATATGGATCCCTTCAAAAAATGAAAAGTTTATGGATGCTCTACTCCCACTCTCAAAAAGCTTAACACCGCTTATTGCGCTCAACATCACATTAACTCACTATTACCATTATACAATAAAATAAAATAAGGTTAGTATCTTGTCAGATCCGTTAGACGGATCTAAATACCCGGCCCACGGTCACTACGACTATTAACCCCCACAACCACTAACATCACAACAACAACATCCGCTGGTCGTTGTTGATACTTTTTAGGAAGGATACTAATACTTTTTGAAAGGACTACTAATACTTTTTCAGTAGAAATACTAAAATATCTCTAATCGAAAAACCTAATACTTTCAATAATATTATTATATGTTTTAGAGGGAATACTAATACTTTTGTGGGGAAGGGTTATTAATACTTTTCCAAGGGATTATTATACTTTTCAAGGGAAAAAGTAATACTTTTGAGGGTTGGACTAATATTATATCACTACTTAATACTTTTCAAGTAGACAATTAATATATTTTAGGCGGATTACCAATACTTTTGAGGCAAAAAATCAATACTTTTGAGGGCTACTAAAAATATTGTTCAAGGGGATTACAAATAGTTTTCAGATTAACTACTAATACTTTTCAAGGGCAAAACCAATACTTTTAACGACCCCTAATATTACAAAAATACCACTAGTAAGTGGTATTCTGGAGATCCTATGATACCGGCCCAGAATATTACAAAAATACCATTGGTGCATGAAATTACAAAATACCCCGGGCCAGGTTGAATCTGGGCTCTAATGAGTAAAAGACCTAAGTTAGACGGCCTAAACCCAAGTTTTTGTCAATAAAATAAAATATTATAATAGAATGAATATTAATAATAGATAAATATAATATATTTATATTAGAAAATGAAGATCAGGACGGGAATCCCCATTTTATCTAAACGGGAAAGGAGATAGGAGGGAAAATATTGTTGGTTAAAAGTGTATGGTTTCGGTTTCGAAAATGGCTGAGTGTATGGATTGTATGGCTAAGTCGAGGCCTGAATTAAATTCAGTCTCCGCAAGACGAAAGACGCCCCATATACAAAGTGCTTACAGTTCCGTTCGTCTCTAAGATACAACGACTTTTCAATTCCGGTTTAGCAGCACTTGCAAAAACCGGAATCACAACAAACTCTAAGTATTTCTGACTTTCAAGCTTTTGAAGAAGGAAGTGAGTCAATATGCAGAATGCAATGACCGATTTTATGTTTCTGATAATTTTCGTGTGTTAATTCCATTAGCAGGGGTCGAATAATATAGGCCTAAGGTGCCTTGTATGGAAAGATCACGTCTTTTGGCTCAAAAAGACAGATTTTCAACGAACAAACGCATATGTTCTGCACTTCGCATCGATACACGACCTGGCGCACGGCTCGTGCGCATGCCCGTGCGTGGATGCGAACCAAAATGGCAAAGATATGGCCTGACGCACGACCCGGCGCACACGTCAACCCGTGCTTGGATGCGAACAGGACCGACTATGCGAACAGTACTTCCCAGGTTGAAATCCGTTAATTAATTACAAAAATTAATTAAACATTTATTTTAAAGGTTTTTGGTCCAAAACGAATAAGGGCCTTAAAGCCCAAGCCCAGGCCCATGGCCCGGGCCTGGGCCGAGCCGGCGGGGGGGCGGCAGCGGCGGTGCGCGCGCGCTTGTGTGCTTTGAACCAGACCCACAAGCATGTAGGTCCTCACCCCTTTAAAAACTTGGGTGCCCCCAAGGGCCCAAACTCATAAATCCAACTTGGGATAAATATAGTGTGCAAACTTTGCCTCTTTATCCTATGTGGGATGGAGCATTTCTCCTTCCCCACATTTTCCATTTTTCATACCATTTACTTGTATTAAGTGGCTAACTTCTAGCATTAATTTCTCATTCACCCGGAATTGGTTTTGAGAAATTCCAAATGCTATTTTTATCTACTCTCTTAGTAGAATTTTTACAAATAATTTAATTCCATTTTTTACTAATGGAAACCACTTAATTATTAGGTCAAAATCGGGTCAACACCCATTTTATACACCAAATTCCAATAATCCCCACATGAATGAAATTAATGCATGTGTGTATACAGATTCGCTTGAAAGTCTCGACGAATCATTATTGCATCAGGATAGGTAGCTTGTGGCTTTGAACCTTCCTTTGTAAAATACTATCGGATTTACTAGCTGCTTAGTGACGCGATGTCTTAAACTACTCAGCCGTTTGTGTAAACCGAGACAACAGTACTTACACAATAACAACTCTAACACTTGGTGTACTCACGTTGTGTCCATTTTGGTCGTGGACCATATCTTAGATTCATAAGTATTTCTTTGAAGCGGCCATTACTTCTCACTTATATATGTGATCTCCTATTGAAGATTATCCTGCCATACTCTACCTTTCGATATAGAAATCATTAAAAGTCTTAAACTTAACCTCACCACATTCAACAGGTTTTCATTCACTTAGATGTTTCGAGAATGAGCTAACACATTTTCCAAGTGTTCAGCTGAACATTCATAACTTCGTTGTCCCATTGAACCAAGGTCTTGGGATCTCCAATTCACAAGGTTGGGTTACCGCTATGAACATTCTTTAAGTTGTGGATTTTAAACCCATTCCCCTTAACAGTTTATACAATTGATCTCAATTTATGCCTTTTGTAAGCGGATCCGCAAGGTTTTCCATTGACTTCACGTAGTCAACCGAAATAACCCTATTTGAAATCAACTGTATAATGGTATTGTGTCTCCGACGTATATGTATAGACTTACCATTATACATACTACTTTGTGCCCTTCCAATTGCTGATTGACTATCACAGTGTATCATCACAGCAGGCACATGATTATTCCAACAAGGAATATCCTCTAAGAAGTTTCTAAGCAATTCTGCTTCTTCTCCAGCTTTATCTAAAGCGATGAACTCGGATTCCATAGTGGATCGAGCTATGCATGTTTGATTAGAAGACTTCCACGACACCGCTCCTCCACCTATGGTAAAAACAAATCCACTTGTGGACTTGGAGTCTTTTGTGTCTGATATCCAATTGGCATCACAATATCCTTCTAATACTGCTGGATATCTCGTATAAAGTATTCCATAGTTCATGGTATACTTTAAATATCTAAGTACCTTTGTCATGGCTTTCCAGTGGTCCGTACATGAGTTACTTGTGAACCTACTTTTTTTACTCACTGAATATGCAATGTCTGGACGTGTACAATTCGTTAAGTACATCAGACTGCCAATTACCCTTGCATATTCCAACTGAGAAACTGGTTCGCCTCTATTCTTGGCCAAGTGTAGACTTAGATCTACAGGTGTCTTATCCGGAGGACTATCAAAAGCATTAAACTTTCTAAGTATGCTTTCGACATAATGGGATTGTGACAAGACAATTCCATCTGAAGTTCTAGAGATTTTAATCACTAATATAACATCAGATACTCCCATATCTTTCATGTCAAAGTTCTTCTTCAACATGTTCTTAGTATTCATGATTAAATCATGACTACTACCCATAATCAACATATCATCTACATAAAGGCATACTATGACGTAATCATTTGTAGTACCTTTAATGTAGACACGTCATATTCATTGATCTTGAAATCGTTTGACTTCATAGTCGAGTCAAACTTTTCGTGCCATTACTTATGTGCTTGTTTTAGTCCATAAAGTGACTTAACAAGTTTACACACCTTTCGCTCTTGACCGGTGCAACGCCTCCCCGGGTTGTTCCATATAAGTCTCCTCTTCAAGCTCACCATTCAAGAAGGCGGTCTTAACGTCCATTTGATGTATCTCAAGTTATGCAAAGTCTGCAATAGCAATGAGAACACGAATGGACGTAATCCTCGTGACAGGAGAATATGTATCGAAGAAGTCATATCCCTCCTTTTGTCTAAACCTTTTAGCTACCAAACGTGCTTTATATTTGTCAATAGATCCATCTCTTTATACTTCCTTTTAAGGATCCACTTGCATCCCAAAAATTTGCAACCCAAATGAGATCAACTAACTCCCAAGTGTGATTTTGCATGATGGAATCTATCTCATTATTGCTAGCTTCTTTCCGCAGAGAAGCTTCATACTAGACAATGCTTCTTGAATAGTTCTCGGTTTTGTTTTCTAACATATAAGTTAGAAAATCAGGACCAAAAGACTTAGCTACTTTTGTCATTTTACTGCGTCTTGGTTCCTCTTCATCATCACTTAGAGGTAACCTTGCAGTTTCATAAGTTCGTTTACTCAAACTTTCTTCTTTCCGTTCTTTGGTCGTAAAGATATTCTCGAAGAATACAACATTACTTGATTCAATGATCATACCTTCATTTATATCAGGAATTGCTAACTTATGCACTAAAAAGCGATATACACTACTATTGTTAGCATATTCAATGAAAGCACAATCGATTGTCTTCGGACTGATTCTAACTTGTTTCCGCTTATGTACTTCAACTTTAGCCAAATACCCCCACACTTTGAGGTATTTATATGATGGTTTACGTCCCTTCCATAACTCATATGGAGTTTCGTTTTTACCTTTGTGTGGGATCTTATTAAGAATGTAGTTTGCAGAAAGTATGGCTCCCCCCACAAGTTTTGGGGTAAGCCAGAACTTATCAACATCGCATTCATCATCTCCTTAAGAGTACGATTTTTGCGTTCTGCAACTCCATTTGATTGAGGTGAATAGGGAGCAATCGTTTGATGAATTATACCCGCTTCCGAGCAAAATTCTTCAAATGGAGCAACATACTCTCCGTCTCTATCACTTCGAATCTTTTTAATTTTCAAATTAAGCTGATTTTCAACTTCATTCTTATAAGTTTTAAAAGCTACTAAAGCTTCATCTTTGCTTTTCAAAAGATACACATAGCAATATCTTGTGCAATCATCTATAAACGTTATGAAGTACTTTTTCCCACCTTGAATTTGCACAAGTTTTAAAACACACACATCTATATGAGTTAACTCGAGTGGTTTGGTACTTCTCGTTACCGAATGAAACGGTGCTTTGGCCAACTTCGCTTCAACACAAATTTCGCATTTGTCTTGTGAATCGATTTTAAACGTAGGTATTAATACCAGATTCACTAACCTTTTAATTGTGTTGAAGTTTACGTGTCCTAATCTATCATGCCATAAATTAGAACAATCCAACAAGTAAACAGAAGTAATAGTTTTATTCTTCGCCTCTTGGCGGAAAATAGACATTACAAACATCTTAAACAGGCCCTTATCAAGGTAGCCCTTACAAAGAAACTGACCATTCTTGATCATTACAAACTTGTCGGACTCAAACACTAGTCTAAAACCGACCTTACTAAGCAAAGGACCGGAAACCAAATTCTTGCGGATGTCCGGGACATGCAGCACATCTACAAGCGTAAGCTCCTTTCCGGAAGTCATCTTGAGCACAACCTTGCCAAGCCCCACGATGTTGGAAGTCGAAGAATTTTCCATGAAAAGCTTCCTTCCATTTATTGGGGTGTAGGAGGAGAACATCTTCTTATCGGCACAAGTGTGACGAGTAGCCCCAGTATCTATCCACCACTCCCTTGGGTTATCCACCATATTGGCTTCAAATACAACGGCGGTGAGATCAAGCTCCGACATGTCGATTGGAACCGACTTGTCCTCCGTCACATTGGCTTGTTGGTTGCCACCTTGATTGCCCTTTTTCGGGTGACGGCAATCCTTGGCCATGTGGTTCGGTTTGCCACAGTTATAGCAAATACCCTTGAACTTTTTGGCCTTTCCTTTGTTTTTCCCGGAGTGCTTGTGTTTCTTACTAGTGCTCGATTCAGCAAGATTGGCCTTGGCCTCCATTCCAGACCTACTGGATTTCACATCTGAGTTTTGGTTGTCTTCTTCAATCCAAAGCCGAACAATCAAATCCTCAAACCCCATCTCTTTGTGCCTGTGCTTGAGGTAATTTTTGAAATCCTTCCACAATGGCGGCAACTTTTTGATTTTTGCAGCCACTTCAAAGGATTCATTCAAAATCATCCCTTCAGACACTAAGTCGTGAAGTATGATTTGAATCTCCTGAACTTGGTTGATCACCGTCTTGGTGTCAATCATCTTGTACTCGAGGAATTTGTCGACAACAAATTTCTTTGTGCCGGCATCTTCCGTCTTGTACTTTTTCTCCAAAGAATCCCACAATTCCTTGGAGGTCTTGAACGTGCTATAGACGTTATAGAGGGTGTCGTCTAGCCCGTTCAACACATAGTTGCGACACAAAAAATCGCTGTTATGCCAAGCACCCACAACGATTCTCCGGTTGTTGTCAATTTCTTCATCGCCAACGGTAGGGGGGTCGTCCTTAAGAAAATGAGACAGCCCCAGGGTGGTAAGGTAAAACAACATCTTCAGTTGCCAACGTTTGAAGTCGGCGCGGAAGAACTTGGGCGGCTTTTCGCCGTAAGCAGGAGCAGCAACCATTGGTGTGAACGAGATTGAAGCCATCGTCTTGAACATAAACAGATCTTTCGTCTTGCGATTGTTGGTTAAAAGTGTATGGTTTCTATTTCGAAAATGGCTGAGTGTATGGATTGTATGGCTAAGTCGAGGCCCGAATTAAATTCGCCTCTCACTTAAGATGAAAGACGCCCGTATACAAAGTGTTTATGGTTCCGACATTCGTCTCTAAGATACAACGACTTTTCAATTCCGGTTTAGCAGCACTTGCAAAAACTGGAATCACAGCGAACTCTAAGTGTTTCTAACTTTCAAGCTTTTGAAGGAGGACGTGAGTCAATATGCAGAATGCAATGACCGATTTTATGTTTCTGATAAATTTCGTGTGTTCATTCAATCAGCAGAGGTCGAATAATATAGGCCTCAGGTGCCTCGTATGGAAAAAATCACGCCTTTTGCTCGAAAACAGATTTTCAACAAACAGACGACTCTCTTACGACGCGACTTCGACGACGCATGACTGCAGCGCACGCCCGCGCGCCCCCGTGCGTGGATGCGAACCAAAATGTCAAAGGTACAGCCTGACGCACGACCCAACGCACGGGCCGTGCATTAACCCATGCTCGGATGCGAACATGACCGACTGACGCACGACCCAACGCATGGGCCGTGCGTCCGCCCGTTCTTGGGTTAGAACACTTCCTAGGTTAAAATCCGTTAATTAATTACAAAAATTAATTAAACATTTATTTTAAAGGTTTTTGGTCCAAAAAGAATAAGGACCTTGAAGCCCAAGCCCAAGCCCAGGCCGAGCTAAGCCGGCGGGCAACGGCGGCGGCGCGTGCGCGTTTGTGCTTTGAACTAAACCCACAAGCATGTAGGTCCTCACCCCTTTAAAAACTTGGGTGCCCCCAAGAGCCCAAACCCATAAGTCCAACTTGGGATAAATATAGTGTGCAAACTTTGCCTCTTTATCCTAGTGGGATGGAGCATTTCTCCTTGCCCATATTTTCCATTTTCTATACCATTTACTTGTATTAAGTGGCTAACTTCTAGCATTAATTTCTCATTCACCCGGAATTGGTTTTGAGAAATTCCAAATGCTATTCTCATCTACTCTCTTAGTAAAATTTTTACAAATAATTTAATTCCACTAATGGAAACCACTTAATTATTTGGTCAAAATCGGGTCAATACCCATTTTATACACCAAATTCCAACAAATATAAATAGCATCCCCATTATATTATTGGTTCTAGTGAAACGGAAAATCTTTATCCATGTCTCATTTCGAAATTAATCGCGAATTCTCTGTCCCATTTTTTTTTTTGAGAAAGATTCTCTGTCCCATTTTATTAGTGTACCAATTGGGATTTTTGCCCGCGAGGACTTTGCCAAACTTACTTACATTCCAAATGACCTAAATAGTTCTAGTTCAGATCTCTTTTATGGGTGCAAATTAATTGAATTTGACTGAACTAAATTATGGTAAATGGGATCAAATTTTTTGTTCCACTACTCGTTATATTTCCTATTTTACTCAATTAGATGATTGACATGTATAAAACATCTAAATACAACGCATGTTTATCATATAAACACGTGTCAATCATCCAACATAGTGAAATAGAAAGTGGAATACACAACGTGGAACATGAAATCACATTTAATGTATGGTAAGGATCTTGGAATTGAAATATTTGATGGAGTATTGTATTATATTTTATATAAAATGATTATTTTATATAATTTGTTGATGCACATAAGATCAACTGAAAGAAAATATGCAAAAGATTGTATTGTTCTTTCAGAAATGTGTAAAATGCAGTGTTCAAAAAATTCAGTATCACAAAAATAATAATGTTTTTTGGGAAATGATTAAAATGCTTATTAAGCTTGCTGAAATGTGCCATCAATAAAAGAATAATGTGATAGTAAACAAGTTTGAATAACTTGAATTAATTTGATAGAGATAATTTCAATTTCGATACCCAATCTATGCCCCAATTTTTGGTACCTAATGTTCATAAAATTAATCACTTTTGGTACCTTGTCGTTAACTCCCCATTAACTCTAACAGTTTAACCTATTATAGCAGGTTTCAAACTTAGAACAACCTGTTCAATTTCAGTACCTAATGTTTTATGAATAATCTCTTCCAATACCCAAACTTTACTCCTGCTACAATAATGGAAATAGTCCGTAGAATTAATAAATCCCTTAAAATTCATACCTCTTTTTGATCGAAACAGCACCGGGTGAGATGGCTCGCAACACCACCAGTCGGAAAATTACTGCCCTCAGATCGTTTGACAAACAGCTCCTCACTGTTCAACCTCACCCCCAGGGAAGATGATCTGCAAGTTATCCGACTCCTTCAGCAAGTGCTCAGCACAACCTTGGTTCGTTTCCTACTCCAGGCGTATGAAATAATTCTTTGAAGGGATGAATCAATAGTACATTATGAACACATGTTGAACAAAAAGCCTTTATTTTATTAAGAACTTAAAGAAAAATTTATTATATCGGTAATCTCCTTTTGGGAGGAGAAAACCTGTTTAGCCTCTCATAAAGGCTATCACACTCTTGTACATAAAATTAAAAACTCAAATCTAAAACTGAAAACACTCTCTGAAAACTCTAAACACTCCACAAATTTTACAAAGGAAATTTATTGTTAGAAGACTAAGGGAGATGTTCGATGCCTTTAGCCTTCTGAAAGCTTCTTGTTTATATAGAGATAAGGGTGCCACTATTCCTTGGATTCTCCCATCCACTTGCTGAAAGTAGTGGAATACTTTACTATCTTCACATGGCTCGGGTCCCTCCTTGTCTGGTATCCAAAGAAAGTTGATATGGCTCCAAAGCCAACTGACTCTTCTTTTTCCGTCTTTTAGCTATATGGAATCTTATGACGTCATTGCTTACGTCATTAACTTGAATTATCAGCATCTTGATGAGTTGGATGCCAATTACTAGATCTGACCCACTTTTTGTCTCTTTGCTGAGTGGGTTATCCTTGAGTCACATGTCTCCTTTAACTTTGTCGGGGAATCTACTTTTTTGGTGGTCCCCGAAACTTTGGATACTTCTGTGACTTTTCTTCTCCGTCGCTGGGTCTTCTCCGATCAACTTTGGCCGGAATCCTTTGCCAAATTCCGGTTCCTTCTATTTTTGACATTTGGGACCGACCCGAAGTTCCCAATGGCCGATGTGAGGCATATTGCAGTATTTCCGACGAGTTTCTTTACTTCCCGACACTTGTTTTCCCAATGACGAAGATTTCTTTTCTTTTCAAAATGGATCTTCTGCGAATTTTGTAGTTTTTCCTATCATAGTATTCAACAGAAAGATCGGTTCACCAATTTTGATAAAATGTGAACGGAAACTTGAACTTGTCCATCTCCGTGAGACACCCACAATCCCCATGCCCTACTTGTAGTAATGATCTTGATGAAGGTCATGGCCAATTGTACTTCTTCCGAACTTGCCTCCTTGATATTTCAAGGGCTCATCCGGTCTTGGCTTCTAATGTAATGGAAGGCTTCATGTCCACCTTTTCCGACGGGCTCTGTTCTTGGCCGCACTTATGAAATACACTCCAATGTATCCCCTCGTTTTTAGGCTGTCATTGTTGGACCAAAGACTCGTATTAATCGCTTCGGATCCATTTTGGTAATTTTGTGATCTCCGGGAAGGTCGGTGAAGTAGTATAGACGAGGCCAAAGCCCCAAATTCATACCACCTCTTTACTTCTTCGGGATGGAATTTGGTAACATCCAAACCCTTGGATATTTTCCGAAATATCAATTATTGTTTTTTCCTAGGAGATATCCCTTGCCTGGTGATTAGTTTCTCCCAATTCGCCCCGGTATTCCCGCCAAGAAGAAGAAACTTTAATCTCGTTAATATCAATCTTAGAAGTGCCCATCATAGGCCAACATTAATCTCTTCGCCCTTTACCCCGGACGTCTTTGGGTTGATGTGATAACTTGGGGTTTGACTCGAGTATCGTTTTCCTTGAGCCAATATTTCGCTACTTAGGACTTGTGCTAGAGGTACTTGAATCCTCTGCTACAGGTTGGGGAGCCCTGCGCTCTAAACGCTCCGTTTGCTTATTAGCGGCCCGAAGGAGTGGCCCTTGAAATGCCGTTCTCAGCTGAGAGTGAGACCGGACACATGCTCGTATATGATCGGTTACTTTGTCCCGATCATTCCTTTGTAATTTCTCGCCAAATCAACATTGATGACCAGGGTATCAAATTCTGAGAAAGCATTTCAAGTCGGTCTCCAAGATATCTTGAGGCCGTGAGGATGGAATCGCCTTCAATTCCCTCCATCTCTTGTTAGAAAATCTGCGAACATTTTCATGAGATTTTATAATGACAATATCATAATCATAATATTGACATTCAGCTTACCATCTAAGTATTCTAGCTTTTTATAGTTTTGATTCAATTTTATTTTTCAGAAAAGCTTTAACACTTGAATTATCTATTTTTAAGATAAACTTTTTAGCCAAAATAGGAATAAAGGCCATTTTTTGAAAGCCTTTCTCATTTGAAAAGAATTCTTTCTCGTTGATATGCCACCGAAGTTGCTTCACTGCGTCAAAAAAGATCTGCCGCGATTCGCATGGCACTTCACCGCTTTGGTGTAGCTTTAGTAAGAATCGCTGCGCCCCACCAATAATCACCGCATCTCGTGTAAAGAACTGTTCATCTTCATCCTGTGGAATTGCAAGTTTTGGAAGCTTTTTGCAAACTTCATTAAGTCGCTTAATTCTTCTTGATGTTCATCCTCCCATTTAAATATCGTGCATCTTTTTTAAGCAATGGGCTAAACACCTTCCTCAGTAATGAGCTAGATTGTTAATAAACATCCCAAAAAATTAACAACTCCAAGGAAACTCTAAAGTCTGCTTCTTTGTCTTTCAAATATCCTGAAATCCCGTATTTTCTCCACAATATGACTTTGTAGGATAATTCCAGATTTATCGATCTCAATCTCGAGAAATTCGACCTGTCTTGTTGCGATGACACGCGCTTTCGTTTCCAAAGCACTAATCCTTCCTTGTGACAAACATCCTAAAATATCTCCAAATGTTTAAGATGCTCCTTCATGTTCTTTGATGCGATAAGAATATCATCAATATACACGAACATGAAACTCAAATAATCCTTGAAGAGATTATCCATCTTCCTTTGATATATCCGGGGTGCGTTAGCCAATCCCATGGCATCACGTTCCAAATATAATGTCCTTGTGGTGTAGAGAAAGTCGTGAACTTTGCTTTCTTCATCCATCTTAATCTGGTAGAAACCGTTTGCAATCGAACTTTGAGAATATCCTGGCACCTTTGATACGCTTAACCAAATGTTCTCTGCTTGGGATATAGTATCCGTCGAACTCCAAAATGTTATTAATCCCCTTGTAATTAATAACAAGTCTTGCTTTCTCTTTTGATTTCTCCATGGTTTCGACTAGAATCCTGGATTCTTTGCCGTATGGAGAAACTCCTAGTGAAATTAACTTAAGGTCAAGATATTCCTTAAGTATCTTCTGCATATCCTCACGATCTTCCTGATTCATAAGGATTGGTTTGAATCTCACAAACTCGTACTCCTTTCCAGGTTTAACCTTTAAGGAAGCTTTAAGCTCGTTCTTGTCCCACCATGCCAAAGGATCTTCATTATAATTCCTTTGGATCTTCTTCTTGACATCCTCGAGTGATATTTGTTCCTCAATGGTCACGTCACTCTGTGGATTCTCCATTAGACCCATCCATAACTCTGCAATGGATTCTGGAGTAACTCGTTCTTCTCCTTGTACTCTGAATGAATACAAGTTATTACCCCATATCTTCTTATCCTTTCGGCTTCCGAATTGTCTATAGGATAATAACGCTTTACCAAATTTTCTTTGATCCACCATTTTTGGATTGCAAAGTTTGGCTTCATCACCACACTTGTTGCGAAAATTAATAGGCATTTTTCTGTAAAATGCTTCCCGCAGTCTCTGGACAATAATCTTATGATCACACAATGTTGTGAAAATAAGTCTTCTTGTCTCATTTTCCTGTGTAAATCGCTTGAATGTTTGTAGGAAATTATTTCCTAGCAAAACATCTCCGCACTTTTGATCATGGAAATAGATTGGTGGCGTCTTCACTTTGTACCATGGGGTACCGCTGCGCCTTCGATCATGATTTCTCGCTTGTTTAATTCCCTTATTAAGGATAAGAATCCTTTTAGAGAAATCTCTTCCCCGCAATAGCTGGTAAATCTTCTCAATTTCTTTAGGAAAAACATCCGGATTTGTAGTACATATTCCGACACTGAATCAATATAGGCGTGAAAATACTCGGCCTTATATTCGACATATAACATTCCAATAGAAATGTATATGGAGAATGGACTAGTGGTCATTTGATTATGTATCTTTTATTAGCCATCGTGAACTCCATTCCGTCTTGTAATCTTTCCCAAGGTTTATGATCCTCAAGAAATTCAATTCCCGGTATTAATTGTTCGGGATTTTTCCCGCAACTCTGTGATAGTCACTCAATTTCACCTATCTTCAAAGCTTCCTTGATACCGTCCAACTATTGGTTGTTGGAGATAATATAGAACATCACAAGGAAAAATATTATCCTTTTTGAGTGATGTCGAATATTACTTCAACTTCTCGCCATCATCTTTCGACATTTCACTCTCGCTATTTTATAAACATCCGGGATACGCCGAATCGCGTACTTGGTCTCCTTTCTTCCCAACGATCGCTACTCGTCATTCTCGTCTGTTGGAAAGACATCCTTCGCTTAACTCTAAGACTTCGACTTTTGTTGAAGATCGGTTGATCTTGTATTTTCATATCGATCTCCTTGATAGTTGGAGACTCAATAATCTCTCGTAAAACCACCCTGGCAAAGTCCTTGAAAATCCTTGGGACTTCAATAAATTCCTTTCTCAAGAATACTTCAATGATGTGTATTCGAGAGAGCATAGATATCTTGTATGTGATCGAGTAGGTCTATTCCTTCTTTCATCAAATCATCTCTTTTGAAATCTTGATGAAGGGTTAGGACTCTATCAAATCTAGATCTCCCGGATTGTATGCAATTCTAGGATAGACATTAAATGCCAATTTCCCAAAGATAAATTTCACCTCAGAATCGCTCCAAGGCATAAATCCTTGAGGTTTGAGATTCGCTTGTCAAAGATAACCGATTGAGTGGCGAATCTATCCCTTCTTTGAATGTTGCTTTAATAATGACTCTTATGGCTCCAATATGAATCCATGAGAGTGTATTTGCCACTTCTCTTTAACTCGCTTTTGATCTCCGGATTTCTTTAATAGGGACCAACTGCATCTCGATCAGTTACCTAAACTCCATCGGAATAGCAAATTCTCCGGTTGTTACCCCGTGGATAATTTGGTGTTTCCTTCTACGAAAACCCAATTTTATCCAATGCTTTTTCCATAGCTCCAATTGTAAATCCATCATAGACTTGAAGCTTTGGATCTTCCTTCATGATTCTCATAAGAGTTTTATGAGAAACCGTCGTGTGAGAGAGGAATCGACATATCCTCCCCGATCCTCTGGCCCGAAGAATTTCTTCTTCACTCGATTTTGAGTTGGAGTCACTTCCATCGTCGAATAGATCTCTTCTTCATAGATGCTTTCATCCGAGGTATATCCTCAAATTGATACACCCGTATAAGATCTTGATAATAGATGCTTCCTCAATTTCTCGTGTAGCCTCGAACTGTCGACTCCTTGTTTTTTATTATGCGGGCAATCCGTTGAGATATGCCCTCTTGCTCCGCATGTCCAAAGCAATTACAATCTTTGAAACTTTCATTTGCTTCCGTGTGAGCATGCCTCGAAAGTTCTCCTTCCCGGTGTTCTCACGGGTACTTGCTTGATTAGACCCTGATGAAGAGGCTCTACTCCCGCCAGGCCGGGTCTTTGCCCGTTTTGTAACTTCGGGCTTTTTGTTTTGACCAAAACCTTCCAGGTTTCCATGAAGACCGCTTTTTCTTTGTTGCTTCCTCGGTGGTATGGATGGCTTCGCTCCTTCTTCTTTCTCGTGCGCTTGGTTGACCTCCCACAATTGTTGGGATGTCATTATCCACGCAACATAGAGGAACCGCTTTGTTAATTCCTCTTAATCTCTTGTAATTCTGTCTGGAGTCGCTTGGTAACACCATTCGAGATAACTTGGCCTTTAGGAAAGACATTTTTCTCGCCTACGCTTTCTACTTTCGCTCCATCCTTGTAATCCCGATAAGCATTTCTCTCCGGGGACTCGGAATCTTGGCAAAGAATAGGTCATGCGACTTCCTTTTCTTCAATCTTGATTTCCACCTTGGTATTCGCCGAACAACTTGATATATTCGTCAATATGACAAATATCATATAACTCAAGGCTATAGAGGGCTTGTTTATATCTCTTTTTTTTTCATCCTCTAATCCCTCACAATAACCTGTGCCGATGAACTGGATTTTGAATAGTTTTGCCATACCATCGACAATTCCTTTAAGTGATCCTCCTGATGTGACCGAACCTTTTGTACTAGCATCGGTCGTATCCCATGCAATCTTCACCGATCCTTCAAGACTCATTTCAAGGAGTAAAATGAATGAATCCTTAGTAAGATCGAGGGTTCCTGCTGAAATTCTCATAGTCAAGCCCATTCATCAATGAGAACTTCTCTATTTTTAAAATCAGGATGTCCAGATTTAACATCAACCCATATGGATGTATTGGGTCGAGGTGCGATCTTTCATAAGGCGTCGATAAACATTCGGCCTTCCAAAGAGGTTGTCTAGTTCCCGCAAGAGGTTTCGACCTCCCCGTCCCCGAAAGTGGATCGCTCCCGGTTGTGAAATCCCCAGCGTGTGGCATCCTCTCGTCCCGAGCTCCATGATTCGAACCCGTACTTTCTTCGACGTTAGGATTAACTGGTGGTAGTGGTGGAATTGGTCTTCCTGCTGGATCATAGGTGACCAATGTTCCATCTCCTGTGTTCATCTTTAAATTTACAATTCCTAATCCTGCGAAGGATTCTGCAAGGTCATGTAGATCTTTAAGATTCATCTTTTCCATATCCATCTTTTTTAATTTTTGATGGATTTTCCTTTGATTAGAGCAATGAGTTTCTCCTCATCTGTCATTTTTCGTATAATTTCGGTTGGTTTCCCCTTTTGGTGTAAATAGGGTATTGTCCCGAAATCTATACGCTTCTTTCATCCAGGTTCTTGACTCGTTTCTGAATATCATGAAGGAGTTCAAGAGTTTCCTTCTGATATTTCACCATCGTCTCCATTTGGTTCTCGATCCGATGAACTTGTCTTTGGTAGATGAATATGGCGGTTGCCATAATTCCGCACCGTCTTCGGACTTCTCTAAGATCTTCGGAGAACTTAGATTTGTCTGGAAGTATCTCGTTCCACTCGGGTACTCCATCGGGAATCATTGTTCGATGGGAATTTTCATGAACCGTTTCTTGAAGGTTCATCAAGTGAACATATAAGTGCAGTTAAGCATTCGTAATCGCTTATAATATTCTCGCCGCATTTTGCATTGCCTTAGGTTTCCCCATCGGCTCTGTCTGTTTTTTTCTTCATGTTGGTATTCCCGATATGAAACCTGGTCAAGTGTTCTTGTGCATACATCGTCAATATTTGACGATATGTCTGTAAGGGGCACATCTCGGACATTGGTCCGCATCCATAATCTCGAATAATTTCTCCTCACCAATTGCTAATTACATAAATATAATAAATTTAACTAAAAGTTCTTAATAAACCAAGATTCGATACCATTTTTGTTGGCCCTCGAAAAGAGTTGGAGTATTGAAGAGATCGATCTTTTGAATAAGAATTGAAATATCTAGGGATCAATTTTGATAAATCAATAAACTTAGGGTACCAAAATGATATATTCAAAAGTTTGAAAAACCTTCTACAACCAAATAACCTAGTCACTTTTAACAGATTATTTAACGATAGGTATCCAAATTGATTAAAACTCAAAACGTTGGGTACTTAAAATGATTAAACTGAAACCTTGGGATCAAAACCGAAAAGTAGGTATAATTGAGGTATTAAAACTGAAAATAACCCTAATTTGATACTATATTGGTTCAACTTTGACTCCAAAATTGCACGTCACATTTCTTGTGAAATTTCGTGTTTTCTCTTTAACTAATTAACACAAACATTTCAACGAAAAACTTTCTAAATAAAAGGAACTACATTTTCTCTCTTAGGGTTTCTCTCGCTGGAGCGAAAACCTAATTAGGGCAGACATCCTACCGGCGTGTAGGTACCTACCATCAAGGTTTTTCCTTCTAAAATCTTTGGTGGTTTTCTCAGATCTGGTACGTCATAGATTGCAACATGGATCAGGAAGAAATTTTGAAACGCATAGCCAACATTAAAATTTCAAACAAGGGTGAGAAGAAAACCTTGACCCTCGAACACGAATTGCGCCAGAAAGGAGAAGATCGAATTGAAAATTGTTTGGTGGCGAAAATTTTATCTTCAAAATTAATTAACAGGGATACATTTCGGCAACATCTCCCTCGGATACTTCAGGCGGTCAAAAAAATTGAGATAGAAGTTGTCGGCGAAAATCTTTTCATATTGGAATTTGCTAGCATGGTTGACAGACGAAGAGCATTGCGAAGTGGCCCGTGGCACTTTTTCAATAACCTTATAATTTTCCAGGAGTTAAACGGTATCCAAAGCCCGAAACACTTGATTTTTCTACATGGGAGGTTTGGACCCAATGTCACAACCTCCCTGTAGCATATATGCAAGAGGAGGTCATCCAGCGGATTGGAAACAAGATTGGTAGGGTGATTGAAATCGACAAGGGCGATCGGGAGGTAATATTGGGAAGGTTCGCTAGAATTAAAATCAGTTTACAAATTTCACAACCCCTACAGAGCCATATCATACTCCAAGATGAAGAGGGGGGCGAGGAAATTTATGTGCTTCTTACGTATGAAAAATTGCCCGACTTTTGCTATGCGTGTGGAAGGGTGGGCCACACATGGAGAGAGTGTGACATAAATGATAAGGAGGGGTCGGACATGCGATATGCGAGTTGGCTAAGGGCGAGCCTACCTATGGGTCGATACAAAAAGAAGATAGGGGAGGACAGTCCGGATAGGAACTCTCCACAAAAAGAGCATGCTACGCCCAAGACCCGTGGAGAATGGGCAGTGGAAGATGAAGATATACACGATGAGCGGGAACAGGTTGAGAAATATAAAGTGATGGCTATTAAAGCAACTAATATGCAAACAGAGACAAATGTTCAGCAGATAGAAGATGGCGTTGAACAAGAGAATATGATTGAGAATCGAATGATTGCATTGAACCAAAACCATCCTCCGGGGGCGGATATGAGCAATATATCGACAAATTCTCAAACAACTTCGGATATATCCACGGGCCGAAGCCCAAAGAAGTGGAAGAAGATGGCAAGAAAACAAGGAACAATGGCAAATTCTCACAAACAGATGGCCAAGGGGAATAAGAGAGGTATTGGAGAGTTGGAGGACCTCAGTGAGATTTTTGGTGAGCCAAGGAAGAGACCACATAGGGAGAAAAGTAATGAAATAGTAACTGGAGAGGTACGTGACATCGACATGAATGATACGGCGGGGCTTGCGCTGCTACCCCGCCAATATCAATGAGTTGCATCGTATGGAATGCTCGGGGGCTTGGGAACCAACGAGCATTCCGGGAACTTAAACGGCTTATTGCCGAAAAGGACCCAAAACTCTTATTCTTGTGTGAGACAAGGATGAGAGCCAGTAATTGTACGAATGGAGGGAGTATATGGGATTCGAAGGTATGTTTATAGTGGATTGTGAAGGGAAAAAAGGCGGGTTGATACTTTTGTGGAAGGGTGCATTGCAAGTTTCGATTAAATCTTACTCAGTGGGACATATTGATAGCGTTATTCGGGAAGAGGAGACGTTATGGAGGTTTACGGGCTTCTATGGCAATCCGGATTCTTGTAAGCGAAGCGATTCTTGGAATTTGTTAAGAAGGCTAGCAAGCATACCGGAGAGCAAGGAAATACCTTGGCTTGTGGGGGGCGATTTCAATGAAATTTGTCACCAAAATGAAAAATTTGGAGGGCGGCTGCGGCCTGAGAACCAGATGGAGCTGTTCCGAAATGCCATTGAGGAATGCGAGCTTCGAGAAATATATGGGGATGGGGAGTTTTTTACGTGGGCGAACCGGCGATCAAGTAATGATATCATTTTTGAGAAATTGGATAGATTCTTCAGTACCTTTAATTGGAGGTTACTTTTCCCTACAGCTAAAGCCACCACATTAGAGTATTTCTCATCAGATCATCGAGCCGTCGAGATTAATTGGAAGAGCTGGAGAAATAATATTCGGCAGCGATACGTTAATATCCCACACAAGTTTCGGTTTGAGAAATTCTGGACGACGGAACCGGAGTTTCAGGAGTTAGTCAATGCGGGGTGGAACAACGAGGAATGTGGATTATCACTCACGGATAAATTTAACAAATGCCGAGTAAAAATTCAGGAATGGGCGGACATTAAATTTGGATACCTCCCTAGACATATCAAAAAGAAAAGGGAGAGACTCAACGAAATGAAAAAGGCTTGTAATTGGAAAAATGGAGGGACACAAGTGGAACAGCTGGAGTGAGAGGTAGAAGGATTGGCTTACCAGGAAGAAATTTTTTGGAAGCAAAGGAGTCGAAATAATTGGCTGAAACATGGTGATAAAAATACACCGTATTTTCACGCCCAAGCCTCAAAACGCAGATCACAGAACACAATAAACGGACTGGTCTCTAAACAAGGAGATTTTGTGACTGAAAATGGGGCGATGCTAGCAATTATATCGGATTACTTCATTGAGATATTTACAACGAATAATCCTACAGAGTCGGAGTGTGAAGAAGTACTACAGTGCGTGGAGAGAATGGTGTCGGATGAAATGAACGACCTTCTTTGTAAACCTTTTGATGCAAAAGAAGTTAAAAAAGCACTTTTTGATATGTTTGCGGATAAAACGCCAGGCCCGGACGGCTTCTCAGCTTTATTTTATCAGAAGTATTGGACCATTGTAGGGGAGGATGTTACAAAAGAAATTTTGAACATACTCAACAATAATGGCAGTTTAAGCGGCTGGAATGAGGCGACGATAACATTAATTCCAAAAGTCAGCAACCCACTTCTCGTGAAGGAATTTCGGCCTATAAGCCTGTGCACGGTATTCTATAAAATTGTGGCCCGGGCTATAACTAATAGAATTCGTGCGGTCTTGCAACATGTGGTGGATGATTTTCAGTGTGCATTCATTCCGGGAAGGTTGATCACGGACAACGTAATACTGGGGTTTGAATGCATACATTGGATACGTAATCATCGACAAAGTAATAGGGGTTATGCGGCGTTAAAACTAGACATGAGCAAGGCATACGATAGAGTCGAGTGGGGATTTCTTGAGGCAATGTTGAAAAAGCTCGGCTTTGCTGAACGATGGATAAGATTAATGATGCACTGTGTTCGGTCGGTTCAATATTCATTCTGTGTGAATGGGGATGTTGCAGGTTTAGTCATACCAAGTCGGGGATTAAGGCAAGGCGATCCGCTTTCGCCTTATTTATTTGTCCTATGCGCTCAAGGGCTATCTTCGATGTTTAATCATCATCTGCGATCGAATTGGATAAACGGGGTCAGAATAGCGCCGAGATGCCCACCGATTTCACACCTATTCTTTGCTGACGACAACCTTATTTTTTGTAGGGCTACGAAGGAAGAATGCAGCCGGGTTTCGAGCATTCTCAAATCATATGAAAGAGCATCGGGACAATTGATAAACTATGATAAATCAGCCATAACTTTTAGTCCGAATACTAATACGGAAATAGTGGACTTTTTTAAGACCACCTTCACGGTTCAGATTGTGCAAGGACATGAGGTATATTTGGGTCTACCCACAGTATCCTTGAGAAATAAAAGGTTACAGTTTGGGTATTTGAAAGATCGTATTCTTAAGCGCATTGCCGTTGGAGTGGTAAGTTTTTTTCGGAGGGGGGCAAGGAGGTAATGATTAAATCATCCTACAAGATATACCGACATATGCTATGTCGTGCTTTCAAATACCTCATTCAATATGCGAGGATATAGAACGAGCATGTGCGAATTTTTGGTGGGGCATTGAGGGTGGTAGCCGAAAATTACATTGGAAGAAGTGGAGCTTTTTGTGTCGGCCTAAAAGTCATGGAGGTGTGGGATTCAGGGATTTGATTGGGTTTAATAAAGCTCTATTGGCCAAACAAATTTGGAGAATCATTCGAATCCGGATAGCTTGGTGGCTCGAGTTCTTAAGGCTCGATATTTTCGTCATGTGGATATTATGGATGCAGGGTTGGGGTCGAAACCTTCATACATCTGGAGATCTTTGATGTGGAGTAGGAGTCTGTTGGATGTTGGTTTAAGCTGGAGAGTAGGTGATGGGCGCACGGTTCGAATATTTAAGGATTTATGGGTTCCGACAATGCACATCAAAATCACAGGCGGAGCTCGTGCTATTTCTGAAGATGATACAGTGGCTAGGCTGATGGATGGAGCTTCATGGGATGCAAGGCTGATCAGGGAAGTCATCCCACTGTACGTTGCTGAGGACATATTGAAAATGCCTCCACCCAATCCCGCACGGAGCGACTGTAGATATTGGAGATTTCGATCGAAGGGTATCTACACAGTTAAAACGGGATATCAAGCCGCGATGGGATTTTATCAGACACATGAACATAGTTTATCGTCGGAAATGTCTAAATGGTGGAAGTTTGTCTGGGCATTATCCATCCCGGCTAAGGTACGTATCTTTTGGTGGAAGGTGTTGAATAATATCATTGCAACCAATGCGAATTTATTGCGACAACATGTGCCCGTGAGGAGTAGCTGCGCTATTTGTCATTTCAATAATGATTCCACCACACACTCTTTGTTTTTTTGCACAGCTTTTAGACGTCTTTGGAAGCAAGCGGTTATTGGGAATTATTAAAGTGTGCAAAGAATGCTGATATTTGGGAATTGAATTTTTGGATGAAACATAAGTTGAGAAAAAGCCAATTTGAGTCCTTTGTGTGCAATGCTTGGGCAATATGGAAGGATAGGCAGCGATATATTCATGCTACTGAACGGACCTCAATTGCCTCGTTTGTGGATTGGGTGGAAGTCTTTTTAGCAAGATATCGGGAGGCACAAAATGCGGATAGCAGTGGCAAACAATGGGGCGAGCAATCAGGGAAAGTGGAATAAACCCCCTCCCGGGACAGCTTTCGAATGGACGTGGATGCTTGTTTTAACAATGTGGAGAATCGCTTTGCTACGGGGGTGTTATTAGAAACGAGTTGGGACACGCCATTTTGGCTTTTGGCAAGAGCTTTATCACGATGGAGAGTGTGCTTGAGGGAGAACTCTTGGCCATAAAGGAAGGTTTACTGCAGGCAACCAATAAGGATGTTGGGCGATTATAGTTTCTTCGGATTCGTTGATGGCGGTAAGCGATCCATCTGCTATTAATGAGGATCTCAGTTATAATGGTATTTTAGTACAGGATATTCAAAATTTATTGGCTTCTCTTCGAGTAACCACAATCTCGCATATTCGACGCACAGCTAATAGTGTTGCTCATAGATTAGCTTCTTTTTCTGCTTTTTCTTCATCGTCATTTTGTTGGACGAGTGAAGATATCCCGCATTGGGTTGAAGAAATTGTATTAGCAGACGTTTCATAATTTTAATAAAGCTATACAATTTTCTCAAAAAAAATTTACACAAACATTTCCTAGCGTAATAGTTTTTTGTTTAGTAAGAAAGGAAAAGAAAAAAAAATAAAGTCGTGGTTCAACCGTATATTGTGTTTATCGGGTTCGATATTTCATAAAGTGATTTCAGGCTTTTTTAACGGTGCAAAATAAAGACAACAATTCTTCCAAAATCTACCATGATATGGATATGTTAAATTTTATTACATTGAAGGCGTAGTTTTAATTAAGTCATTAGGTGCGGTAACCTCTATAGTAATTAGGGATGGTAATTTCGACCCGACCCGACCCGTGAGCTGAGGCAGGCGGGGGCGGGACAGGTCTGGGTATCACTTCTGCTCCGCGGGTACCCGCTCCACCCCGTCTAGAATTTTTATTTTTAATATATATTTTGCATATATAATATATATTATAATATAATTTTTATGTGTTCTTATATTATATCTAATATTTATAAATTGGTAATAATAATTTTTTTAAATATATACAATTTTTTGTTTTTTTTTTTTCATTTCATTTAATTTAAAATGGGTAGAAAGGACCGACCCGCCCGCCCGCGACCGTGTGACGTCGGTCACCCGCCCCGCTGTTCTAGGCACGGAATGGAGTGCCGGGTCTGGTGACCCGCCCGACCTACCCCATTGCCATCCCTAATAGTACACCGTTTCTTTTTGTATCATATTAACACATGTTAATATTTACATATGTTGTTATTGTTGGCATTATCATTTTTATCGAGACCTCATATTAGGTAAGCGTCATGCCCACTTATGCAATATATATATATATATATATATATATATATATATATATATAGGGATGATCAAGTGAGACCATGTCTCTAGGTGAGACACAATGGACTAATCTTAACCATCCCCCACTATTAATCAATGAGTATGATTTAATGGATAAAAAATATATTAAAATATTAATTTAATCAATATTAGGGTAGTATGGTAAAATAACATAACAAGTTAGTTACAAAAATGGAATCAAATCTCTTTCTCTCTCATACATCTCCCAATTTTCCCAATCTCACGTTTCTCTCTCTCTCTCTCTCTCTCTCTCTCTCTCTCCCATTCCTCCATTAACGCAAATAAAGAAAACTGTGAAGAACTCGAAAATTACAGTTCATGAAAATTATAGAGAAAAAACAAGAAAATCGGTGCAATATTACAGAGAAATAACGAACAGTGAGTTCGAAAACTAAATATGCAACAAAACTCAACTAAATATGCATTATCTGAAAACTATCTATGTAGCGTAAAAAACTAATATGTAGTACATTATATCCAACTATGCAAGACGTCATAAACTATGCAACAAAATCAACTAACTATGTATTATCTAGAAACTATCTATGCATTGTGAAATAACTAAATATGCGCAAAGACATTATGTAACATCCCATTTTTATAATTTCCAAAAGCAACATCCCATTTTCATAACTAAATATACATTATATTGAACCTATTTATGCAGTGTAGTATAACTACATATGCAGTACGTTATATTCAATTGTGTCTTGTTTTTGTAAAAAGTGCCAACAAAATAACTAAATATGCATTATTTGATATCTAATTATGCAAAGAGAAGAACCCTAACTATCTTTGAAAATAAAAATATTTGGAAAGAAAACAGTTCCTTAAATTCCGTCACAAAATCCTGAGTGTCAATTTCAGCCCATAAAATCATTTGGGACCACTAATTTGAATTACAAAATTACAATCTTACCCTTAAATTCAAGAAAATTAGGAAATAATTAAAAACTGAATTAATCACATCCCTTCATTTTTAAGATCAATGGGTAAGATGAGTCCACATTGTCTCACCTAGGGAGGGTGGTCTCATTTGAACCAAATCCTATATATATATATATATATAAAGATATATAGATAGACTGGTTCAAATGGGAAACCCTCCTTATATGAGACGGTGGGGATTTATTATGTCCGTTGGATTGGTTTTTTGGATGGGCCAGATTTATTCCCTCATTTTAGGCAATTAGTTAATGCAGGGGGTCAAATTGATAATTTATTTATTTTTGAATTTTTAATTAAGGGCATATATGTCTTTTATTTTTGAGTGTAGAAGGTAAGTTTTCTTTTACCCTTTTTGGTTCCGTGGTTAGAGGGGGGTGGTTATATCCTTTCAACATATGCGTATCTTCAGATTTCAACATATACGTATTTTCAAAAACCCTCTTTTTATCATCGTCTATCTCACCGCGCAGCCGACCGTCTTGGAGGAAAAACTCTCTCTTCCCACCGTCTCTCTCACCGTCCCTTCTCACCCCGCAACCGACTGTAAGTTTGGCACACTTTGTTTAATTTCTTGTTTAATTTCATCTCCATTAATATCTTTATCTGGTGCATTAATTTCTCTGTAGCCATTTTTATGGATTTTGACAGCATTTGAGGATGCAGGGGATGGAAAACCCTTTTTAACTCTGCTAATTTTGACCCAAATCTTGAAAATATTTTTAGAAGTAGTTTGTGTAGTTTCTAGGGTTTAGTTAACCTCAATTGTAGTTGTATAATACACTTTTAATATTTTTGTCATCAAATGTTTGTGTAGTGTTAGAATAATTTTACTGCATTTTGTCATTGCATTTTGTTGAATTGGAATGATGATATTTTCTCTGTCTTCGTAATTGCAGTTGCTAATTGTGAAGATGGCTAGAGGACAACAAAAAAGGCAGCTTAGTATTGGTGGTACGAGTAGTGGGGCGGGGGAAGCAAATGCTCAACCTAAGAAAAGGAGAAGGGGCAGTCGTGTTGTCAAGAATTTGTGAATGTTGTATAATTAGTGCAGTTTTACTGCGTATATAGTATTAGCATGTTGTATAATTAGAGCAGTTTTACTGCGTAATTAGTATTAGAATATTGTACAATCAGTGCAGTTTTATTGCGTGCATAGTATTACAATGTTGTATAATTAGTGCAGTTTTACTGTGTAATTGGTATTAGAATATTGTATTAGAACGTGTTTAATCCTTCCAAATAATTTAGGATGATATACAGTGTACATACTAAGTCAATAAGAACGTGTTTAATCCTTCCAAATAATACTGTTTATTCACTTTAACATTACCGTGTGGTTAAGAGCGTTGTACTGTATAAATGACGAAATTTTACTGTACTATATTTTTATTTCACTGTGTATTGAAGTGCATTTATTTTATAAAAAAAATAAGAACGTGTTTAATCCTTCCAAATAATTTAGGATGATATACAATATATATGTGAAGCCCTCGATTTTTGTTCAATAATGTATTTGTTTCACGTATCGTCCTTGTATTCTTTTGACTATTTTACCGCGTCACTTCGATGGGTGAATATTAATGATAAATATATTTCGCATTTAATTTCTTTTTTTTTTATTTGTTACTTGTGATCATAAGCATTTATTACTTCTACTACGCATTAATGATCACTCGATCGATCATCATTATTAATATTTGTGTACTCATTAGTCACCTTAGAATTTTTGGAGACTATTTTTTTTAGAGATTTATACCTTATACAATTAAGAATTCGATTTAGATTAAGTGATCATGAGACTTATAAGTGATCAAGGAAATCACTAATTATTTTGGAGATTGATATTATTCACCTATTATCATCAATTTTGGGACATAAAAACAAAATATGTAAATGCCACAAATACCCCTTAAGGGACGACCATGATGGGTATTTTTAGTGTAGAAATATCTCCCAAATCTTATACACAATACCTTATACACCAATTGTTTATTATAAACTTACCCAACATGTTGGAGGCTTCCCAACATTCCATGCCAACATCCTCCTCAATCCCTTCAATTTCATCCTCCCATGCAAGACCACACTTTGACCAAGGCCTTTGTCCCCATGCTTTAGAGACAAGTTGGAAGACATAGAATTTGATCAAAAATTTGTCTCCTCCCCTCTCCACCTCAATTTTCGTCCATAACACCTTGAGGATCAAAAACATTTGATCAAAATATCATTTTCATCCAACACATTCATAATTCAAGCATTTTCTCCAACTTCTCTCTAAAATCTCCAACATCTCTCTAAGTATATCTTCATCCACTCCTTCATATCTTCAAGAACACTTCTTCATATCTTCAAATCTTCAAACACCATTCCTTCACATCTTCAAATCTTCAAACACCATATCTTCAAATCTTCAAACACCATTCCTTCACATCTTCAAACCTTCAAACAACATATCTTCATATCTTCAAATCTTCAAACACAATTCCTTCACATCTTCAAACATCCTTCACAACTTCAAGAACATCTTCTTCATATCATCAAACACTTCTTCTTTCTTCAAAAAAACTAAACAAAAACAAACATTCTTCCTACTTAAATCATAAAATTCGAACCATCATTACCAAGGTAAGGAAAATGTCTTTTTCAATCCATTTTTGATATCACCTAACTCATCTCTTTCACCTTCTAATTTAAGTTTGATTTTTGATTTTGAGGTATACCTAGAAGACCTTTGAAGTTGTTAAGAGACTTGTCATCTTGAAGAAAATTGTGAAGAAGTTGGACTATAAGGTAAGAAATGGAATTTTTGGTACCTTTTCTTCTTCTCTTTTTATTTTCCAAACTTTGACACTCCATTTTCATTTTTGGAGTTTTAGGGGCTGACTTTGGAGGTTAACATTAAGGGTGACCAAAATCTTGCACTTGGAAGCCATTACTAGTCACACTTTATTCACTACACAAGGTAAGTGTAGAAATTCCAATTTTCTCACTATCTTCTTCTTCCCCTTAAATTTTAACCACATTCTTCTAACTCCTATATTTTTTTTGATATTCCTTGACTTAGGGGCTGACCTAAGTCACTCCTTCATCGAGAGAGATTTATTTCATTTTTTCCCAACAAAGAACTTTAAGGTGGGTGGAAAAATCCTTTCAACTTCTAGGTGTTTTAAATTGAAAATATGCATGTAGTATTTTGTTATTGAGCACTTGAGATATATATTATGTATTGCATGCTAATTTCTTGTATCTAGTTGGAAAAAATTCTCAAGTGTTGCTCAAAAATGCGATTTATCGAAAAATAGGACATACATGTACACTTTATTGTTGTACTTGATGAATGCTTGCACGAAATGGATATGTATGTTTATGACCTTTGAAATCTATGTTTTGAATGATTTATAACCTGGAAAAGTCGAGCATAATTGATTAAATTTCGATTTTGGACTTAAAATGCAAAAATGGAAAGTTGGTGGACTTAATTGCAAGAAAATAAAACTTAAGGGACCCCTCTGTAATTTTCGAGTTTGGGACTGAACTCAGGTTCAAAAATCATGTTAGAACATTTTAATAAAGTTTTAAGAGTTTTTAGATAAATAAAATCAACCCTTAAAAGCCCAAGGACTAGATTGTAAAATTTGAGAAGTTTAAGGGCTATTTTGCAAATTTCGAAACTGTACCAGACCCAAATTTTAAAATTTGAAATTTTAACTCTTAAGGGACTGGAAATAACATATTTTAAGTGTATTCCAAAAATCCAAGTGTTTAGAGCTTGGAAAGTAATTTTATGAAACTTGAGGGACCAAATTGTAAAAGATTAAACTTGAGGACCCAAATAAAATTTCCAGGACTTATGCAGCCCATGCACCTGGAAATACTAATTTACCTATAACATAATTATATTTTGGACCCAAGGTTCAAATTTAATAACAATTGGACCCCTAAAAGCCTTAAAGACAATTATTTCAAAATGGGACAAAAATGAGATTTTCAAAAGTTAAGGGACCTATATTTAAGAAGTTTTAAAACTGTTTTTGTCCCAATATCCCACTAACCTTAGTGACATTTTCCAACTTGAATCACATTAGAAGCCCTTCCGGTTTGTGAGTTCCGATTATTTTAAACTTAGGGCCCGAAATGACAATTTTAACAAATTTGGGGCCAATGTGAGAATTTTATAAAAACTCGACCTCAAAACTTTAAAAACCTGAATCTCTGAACAATTTAGAGAATTTAGGAACTGACCTCATAATTTTTCAAGGTCGGGACATTTATTTATTTAACTTTTAACCCCAAAAGTATTGGTTTTGACAAAACGGGGCTAATTGTAAATTTTATTTTTATAAGGACCTAACTCAAATTATTCTCTTTTAAAGAAACAGCCCCGGACCCTCTGACTTTATATTTAATTATAATATTTTATTTTCTTAAAATAATCCCTTGACTTATCGGATCGTCTTGACCGATTAATACCCGATCGCGGGGCGACTTCCTCGTCTCGCGATTTCGAATCTATAACGGGACTTATGTTTCTCCTAATCCTTAAAAGATATCGAAGACTATTTATCCTCCCAATAATTATCTTCATCCCAATAACTCCACCAACGCCATAATTATCTTGTGCAATTTGAGAACTTTCATGAAATCGCTTCCCGAATCAATAATACTCATTGCACAGTTGACTACTCCGAACGTGTACTTAATTTCTGCTGAGTCAACTTGGTGTGTCGAGCTCACGATCGGAATGGATACGTCGGGGATGGAACCGGCAGCTCGGCCGCTATTCCACTCTCCGCCCCATCGTCCCTAATCCCGCAAATCGGGGACGAGTTTGTCGAGGAAAGCGGGTCGTAGTATTTGAGGTATAATCATGATTATGACGAATCCGAGCCTTGCTAGCTCCAACGTGGATTTTGTCTTTGCCTACGGAGCGATAAGGTGACAGGTCTTTGACCATCATGAACGGGGAGTTACAAGGGAGAACAAAGGAATCGCTGTCTGATCCACACGATTCCGGAGTTGAACGGAACGGGTTGGCGCTACATATCAGTACGCAACCACTAATTGTCTTGCATAGGATTGGCGCTACACATCAGTACGCAATCCCCATGTCTTGCTTGAACCATAGTGCCTGCGTGACCACGAACTGTTTTCTTAAACTGTATAAGTATATTACCTAATATATTTATCACGACGCTTATGTGTGAACACATGCATCATACCTCACGCGTTTTCATACAACCGTTTTCTCGCATTAACTTTATATATCGCCACACTCACACACGATCACCCATCCACTGAGATTTCTGTCTCATTCCCTCCTGTTTTCTAACCTTTAGATGAAGAGTACGCTCAAGACATCGAACCTACTGCAGATTGAATCCCTATCAGTGATGTGGAGCGACATTTCCTTTTACTTTTATTTGTTGTTGGACTCCTTCATTTTATTTCTGTTTGGGCTGTAAATTAACTCAGATAATCTTTTGGGTTGTTTTCGGATACCGCCAGACTTGAAGATGTAATTGTACTCGTGTTTATTTTAATTCCGCTGCATTAGACTCTATTTCACTCGGAGTTTCGTATCTTTGGTTTAGACTGTTGATTTATTTCTGTTTAAGTGATTGATCGTTGTCGCGTCACGTTTGGGGCGTGACAATATACATACTAAGTAAATAAGAACGTGTTTAATCATTCCAAATAATACTGTTTATTCACTTTAATATTACTGTGCGGTTAGGGCATGTTCTGTTTGATAAATGGTTTTATCATGATTTTGATGATGTTGTTTTTACACCAAAACAATGTTTTTAAAGGTTGTCCAAATACTCCTAAATGATTTAAAATGGTTTTAATATTTTCCGGAGTAATTCCTCAAGTTTGTTTTCAACTAAAATGGACAATGCTTTTAATGAATTTAAGTCAATGGGTTTTTACATTGAAACTATGTTGTCCTAATACTCCCAATTGATCTAAAATGTTTTTACTATTTTTCGGAGTATTTATTGGAATTAATATCGGACAACACCTTTTGTGTTAATGTTTTATTTCTTCAAAACTATATTTCTAATGTTGTCCTAAATACTCCCGATCGGTTTAAAATGTTTTTACGAATTTTTCGGAGTATTTCTTGAGGTTTATTTTCGTCAAAAATCGGACAACATTGCATTTAGAAGGTCGACCGGTCGACCAAAGAGGCGACCGGTACCTGGGAGTTCATTTCACAAAACAGAACTTCTGCCTTTCATTTTTGATGCAGTGCGACCGGTTGTAGTTAGGGTCGACCGGTCGAGGTGCACGTCGACCGGTCGCCCTGTGTAAATTGCTGTTACTTTATTTCAACTTCTATTTCTGTGCGACCGGTCGCCCTTAAGTTTGACAGTAAAAATGTAACCGTTGTGCAGCAGACATCTTTTCCTTAAATCATGGAGTTGATTTCTAACAGCTCTTTTCTTCAATTGTCTTGGTATTTTTTACAGAATTCATGTCCCCAAGAGGAGCCTATCTTGTACAAGACATCTTCTATAAATAGAGGAAGAATTGAAGCACAACCAAAAGAGAGAAAACTACAACACAACAAGATACACTCAAGAATACACTTGTTCTTACATTGTCTTATTTCTTGTTGTAATTTGCCTAGCTTATCACTTTCACATCCTTGAGGTCTAGGCTTTTCTTGATTACACTTGCACTCTATTGTATTATCAATTATCGAGTTGTAATCTTAAATTTTTGGGTTATCATTCAACACAAGATATCCTTGTGAGTGTTCTTGTGGTAAGAACACACTTGGGTGATCTAGGTGTTAGGTGTAAGAAGATTGTGGTAATCTTCTTGTTGAGGTGTTGAAGAATTTGATATTCTTCAAGGTTGAATATTGTGGTAATCTTCACAAGGTGCCGTTGGAGATTGTGGTAATCTTCAAGAGAGATTATGGTAATCTCAAAGGTGGTGTTGGAGAAGAGTGTGGTGCTCTTCAAGGTGTTGTTGTAAGTTGGTGTTGTATTAATTTTGGTAATTAATAATTTTTTTTTTCTTTTTGAAATCCATCCCGGATATACTGGGGTGGTAGAGGATTAGGCCCTAGGTGGGGTGAACCTCTATAAATTGACGTGTGTTGTTTACATTCCGCACCTTATTATTGTCTTTGAGCATTCGGTTCGAAAAAGAGGGTAAAAACGAAAAGATGGAGATAATCTATTCACCCCCCCTCTAGATTATCGTAGCCGCTTGGACTTACAAGTGGTATCAGAGACAAACTCTTTGGCAATCTCGTTTCACATCGCGAGTGAAGAGAAACGATCGTCGGCTACGAACGAAGCTCATCTATCCGGCACCTCCACCACCAAGCCACCTCTATTTGATTCCAAAAATTATATATTTTGGAAAGAAAGAATAGAATGTTATTTACAAGATTGCGGGTTCGATTTATGGAACATCATCATAAATGTAGAATCCATTCCGATGATAGACACACCACACACCTCCAAAGGATTCAAAGAGCTCAATGATGAAGAGAAGAAAATCATCTTCTTAAACGGTAAAGCACTCAATATTTTGTATTGTTCATTTACTAATAAGGAATATGAACATATTATAGGAATTCGATCGGCACATGAAGTATGGCAAAAATTAGAAGCCATCTATGGAGTATTTGCAAATGAAAGGAGTCAAACAAAAGCATCTACTTCTCAAAGGGGTACAAGCTCAAATCTAAGGAACAAGCCTTTTACAACTTCCAACTATGAAGTAATCGAACAATGTTTTATGGGCATCAAAGAAGAAAACGAGGTATGTCTTAAACCCTCTACTTCCTATGATATTGTTATTCAAAATGATTATAGTGATTTGCAAAATGATTTTGATGATCTTCAAAATGAATTCCAAAATTTACTTGTTAAGTACAAAAATTTGACAAAGGAATTCAATGTTTTGAAAAATGAAAAGGATAGTTTATTTACTTCCTATGAATCACTATCATGTGCTCACACCACCACTCTTGACAAGGTTAGAAATCTTGAGAAAGAAAATAGTACTCTTGTTGAGGATATAAATTGCTTGAAAAATGACTTATCTAAATCCAACTTGAGTACCAATAAAATGACCAATATTGTTGATGATCATAGTTGTAATAAATTGAAACAAAGACTTGATCATAAGCCTAGTGTTATTAACCATATGAAAAGAAATCAAGTCCCCATGCATGTTAGTCATCATGCTCCTAGAATTATTACTTGCTTTTATTGCGGTAAAAAGGGTCATACGGTAAATACTTGTCGGGCTAGAAATAGCTCTAATTATTGTTGGAGACCTAAAAGTCTCAAAGCTAATCCTAAAGGACCCAAACACTTGAGGGTACCACAAAATAATGTTTTATTAGGTACCCGACGAAATAATAATCGAAGAAAATTTATACCGCCAAGAAGACATCAAATGACCATTTCATTTGATCAAAGAAGGAGAAAGTATTTTCAACAAAACCAATTTCCAAGAAGAGGATATAATCAAAAATGGGAAGAACATAATCCTTGGAAATGGCAAAGACATCATCAAGATGACTTTCACAGAAGAAGAGACTATCAACAATGGGAAGGTAACAAATCTTGGAAATGGAGCAATCCAAGAAGCCATCATCAACAAAGTGACCTCTCAAAGGGAAGATATCATCAACAATGGGAACGGCACAACCCATGGAAATGGCGTAATTGGTAAACCGTATCTCCCCATTTAAATATGCATTTTATTTTATTTATATGCATGTTTATTTGTGTCTTAATTGCAAATGAGTTTTCATGTATTTAATTTTAAATTAAGGTCTTCAAAACTTATTTGTATTTTTAAAACCTTTTGAAAAAGGAGACCTTACATGTTGTTTTTAAAACTCTTGTGCATTTTTGTAGACTAAAGTGTATTATCATCTCTTATGGATTTTTATGGCATGAGCTTACTTGTGATATCTCTTAGCCTACACTTTTATCATTATGATTTGTGCAAGATTTGTTTTAAGAATTGTATAGGATTTACATATTTTCACAAATGGCCATTTACGTCTTTATTTGTCAAGAAAGACATTAATTATCAAGGTACATTTACGTGTGTTATTCTTACTCTTATAGACTCGATATGTGTATTATGTGCTTGTTTTTCATAGTATTTCATACAAGTGCCATTAAGAGGATTTTTAGATTTTTTGAAAGGCACTATTCGATATTTGATTGCACATATTTGCTTTTTCAACTCTTGTTCAAATACTTCTTTTAAATGAGGTCTCAACTATATGCTATCGGATTTTCATATTTCAAAAGAGACCTTTTGTAGCTTTCTTAAACTTATTTGAACTTGCATGATTTATGAGACTCTTGATGATCTTCTAAATGCATAGTATGTATTTCTTACTTCATGGTCTATACATATAGTGTCTATTTCTACTATGCTCTTATGCAAGATATTTTGTGATTAATGATTGAGGCATGTTTTTACACTTGGGCTATTTTTTTCTTGCTTATATAAGCGATGCTGGTAATGAGTTTGTTGTGTAAATGAGAAATGAAGTACTCCAAATATTAGTTACATGAACACCTTAGATCAATTGGATGCCCTATGATGAAGATGACAAAAAGGGTATTCCGGAACAAACTCGATGACCAAGGCAACATTGGTCGAACTAAGGCGACGTTAGTAGCTCGAAGGTATTTTCAAGAAGAAGGTAATTGATTTTGATGTAACATTTGCACTCATAGCATATTTAGTAGCTATTTGCATTTTACTTGCCCATTCTTGTTTTAAGATAATTTCAAGCTTTACCAAATGGATGTTAAATTCAATTTTCTCAATGGTTTTATTCGAGAAGAAGTCTATGTAAAACAACCTCCGGGGTTTAAAATTCTTCTAGGCCAAATGATTTTTATTAAAGGCCTTGTATGGTTCAAAACAAGTACCCCATGTATGGTATGATAGACTTAACTATTTTTGCTAAATGATTTTACAAAAGGTAAAGATGATACTACTCTTTTTGTTTTTGAAAAAGGGCAAGATTGTCTACATGTGCATATTTATGAGAATATTTTTGGTACTACTAATGAATATTTGTGCAAGATATGTTTCTCTAAGTTGATACTAGGTGAGCTTGAGATGAGCATGATGGGGGAGCTCAATTTCTTGCTTGGACTACATATTATTCAATGCCAAGAAAATGGTTATATTTCAAAAGAACTCTTGAAGGAGTTAAGCATTGAAGAAAGAAGAACCATCTCAACCTCTATGGCTAAAGATTGACAAAGGTTGAGAAAGATATGTCGGTCGACAAACAAATTCGAGGTATGTTTTCTTGTATTATTCCTATAGACTCGACATTCTATATGCCTTATGTCTATATGCTCGACTTCAAAAACTATCCCAACGAATATCATTAAAGTGCCATTAAAAGAAATTTTCAAATATTTGAAAGGCACTTCTTCTTATGACTTGTTGTATCCAAAGCTTTAAAACGTTATTATTTTTCGGGATAACAAGTCCGGTGTAACTTTTATTTTTCAAAATATAGTTCGTCATAATCGAACTAAACATATTGAGATTCGAAAAACTTTCTAAGGGATTGCGTTTTTAACAAAAACTTGAGATGTGTTTAAATCCCGTCTCAAAGTTAACTCGCGGACATTTGCTCATCCACCGCCGAGTATTTTACCTCATTTCGAGCTTGATTATGACATAATGTATATTGAATGAGGTCTACGTTTGCATTTGGCACGTTTTAAAACTTAGGGGCGAAAAATCGATTTTGGATCAAATTTTGGATTTCAAAACAGAAACAACACACATGGGCGCCAGGCGGCACCGGCCGCGCCCACCAGCTCGACCGGCCGCCCATGCCCTGGACCGGTCGCCCTTGGAGATTATTTGGTTAAAAATGGTTCTGTTTTCCAAACTTAGCATTTTTGGCTTTTTGGTTCATTTTTCGTCCACATTGCAAATTTCACACACAATTCACTTCAAATGAGTTTTGATGCATGAATTATACATTTTGAGGATTATCTAGCTCGGTTATCATCATTGATGCTCATCTTTACCGATCAAATGGTAAGAATTCTACTTCTTTAGCTCAATTGGGTTGAACCCTTGAGTTTGTGGCTTATATGTATTCTTCTTGATGCAATTCATATATATTTGTGATGAGCTTATTGATTGTTGATGAATGATATTTGTTAAGTTGAATTTGGTGATGAAAAACTTGGCTTGATTTCATTTACAAGGGCTATATATATCTTTCTCAATTTTTGACGCCCGCCAAGTGCTCGATAAAACGTTTCAATGAAAAATTCATCACCTACATGATTCTCTCGATTTCAAAAGTCTTATATATTTATAGAGATCATGTTTTGCTTATCAAATGAGTTTTCATAAATTTCTACAAGTCGTATAATTCGACTTTTCCCTCCTATTTGGTTTATAAGCTTCAATGTTCAAATAGCTTGATACATCAGTTTAGTTGCGCACTTTGATATGATTATATGATGTTTTTATCGTGCTAACACTCTTTTTGATGATTCCAAAGGGGGAGAAACAGGTTATAAGCTCATTAGCTCATAAAAGCTAAGATAAGCTTAACGAAAAGAAGCTATAAGCTATGGCTTTATAAAGCCATAAGTTGTGGATCATATTTAGTCCACTTGGTACATTATGGTTATGTATGAATCGTGGTCCATTGGTTGTAGTATGGACTTATATACGGTTCTAATGATGTCTCTTTGACAGGGGCAGCTTTTAAGTTGTTGATACTTAAGCTCAATATCGAAAAGCTAAGATTTTAGCTTATGTTGAAGTTGCTTCTATATTACTCTTGTTGTGCATGTCGATAGGGGGTGTTGGGGGCTCTGGAAAGAGTTGCTCATGTTTAGGGTTTTATTTATACACTGGGTTCTAAATATTTAAATAAAGTAAAATGTAAAGATGCTCGAATGATTTTTAGAAAGAAGATTTCTATTGCTTGAAGGTGTGTTTATACAATTGCAAATCACCTCTATTTATAGGCAAGGAAACCTGCCTTTCTTCTATACTAAACTAGGACATCTGTCCTCTATCTATTGGCTATCCTTTATACAGACTCTTTATACAAATATGTATACGGACTCAATAATTTACACAAGACATGTGATCTAGACTGGACCACTTCTTTAAACTATTGATTGACGCGTGTCCATTATGGATCACTCTTTACAGACTTTTGTACAAAGTTGTTTGTCCTCTAGCTCTTGCTTTCTTCAGATTCTTCTTTTTCAAAAAGCATGTCGGACACCATTAAAGTAGATTCCTGCTTTTATAAAGCTGTCGGGACAGCTGTCTTGATGACGTCATGGATGACGTTTCTTCTTCTTATCTGAAATCCACTATTGATATTCCACCTATTTATTTTTGTTTATTATTTATGACATCACAATGACGTCATGCTGACGTCAGTAGGCCCCACTGCCCACCACGCTTTTGCTCGCACTCTGATTGGCTTCTGTTTAATCTTCCATCATGTTATCGAGATTTCTTTCTTCAACTTCAGCATCTTCAATGTTGAATATCTCGTTCTCTGTTTCTTGGTAGATTGATTGAGGTATCCACCAATTTTTTCTTTGAATATCTAATCCCACAACTGGAGGTCCGTCGTAGGTTGCCCATCCTTTGAGATGTTTATGTATATAGATGACTTGGTAATCATCCATATCCCATATTTCCCATCCTGGTAATGGTTTATTTCTTTTGGATTCCCATCGGACTCCTGCAGCAGCATAGTTTCTCCATTCTTGATATTGTTCCTTGAAATCTCTTTCAATTGTTTCGCTTTTGATAATCGTATGTTTCCATTCCACTCTATAACATGAATTACATGTTTCTTTGGTATAACATTTCCTTTATACCATGTTGGAGGTATTGAATCTATTAATACTTCTATTGGCATTATGAATTCGTTTAATTCTAAGATACTGTTGCATAGTGATCTTAGTTTTCTTCCAAAACCTTTTGTTTCTTCTTTATGATGAAAATAACTCCTTCCAATAATCCATAATCCATCATCTTTTGTGGAGTTATCTCTTCACCTTCATATTCATATGGTTTGAACATTGTAAAACCAATTACGTGAATTCCGAAAATTGGTTTTGTCTCTTCCATAATTTCTTCACCAAAGGATTTGTGAACTTTTGCCCATGTTCCACAAGATGTATCGATCATTTGGCTATTTTATATGCAAACTGCTCCAGCTTTCTTTTTTGTAGAAATTATTTTCTCGCTTGTTGTTAATATTGACCACAATTTCTCGGTGGTAATGTTGACAAATACATCGTGGTTGAAAAATATTCGAATTTTGAATTTTTCATATGCATCAACCCCAAATAATATTGTCCTGTTCACTTTCAAGATGATCTATTGAATCTTGAAGTATTTCATTTTTGCCTTTTAATTTGGCAACCTGTTCATTTAACAGTTTAAAATTCCTTTCCATTGCTTCACAATGGTTGCAGAATTTTATACTATGTGTTAAATCTGTTTTTACTGTTTTTCCATAATCCAATCCTTCACCATCGGTATTGAGCCGGTTGAAATCGTTTTTTATACAACTCTTTTACGAGTTCATCTATTCTTTCTCAAACCCCTCCTATAACGTAAGGAGTTCCAGATAGTTTTCTCACTGTTTCATCATATGCTTCTCTCAAGTTATCGAATGTTTCCATGGCACTTTTGTTGTAGCCAATCATTGCCTTAAAGGCCTGTTCTTCTGTTTCATAGAGACCTGGTTTTTTACCCCTGTAAACAAGGATATATTTTTCTGGCTTTTTACCGAATACATCGGCTAGGGCATTCAAACCCCTAAATAGCCATGTTCTGTTTCGTGTTTCTCCTGCTTCGAACAGGTTATTCATTATATGTTGCACTGTTGGTTCCACTATTTTTCCATACTGGTTTCTGAAATACCATCTTGAGTATTCAGAATATTTGTTCAACATATTTGACCCTATTTTTATCATCTCCTGTTTTTCCTGCAAAAAATATATTAGCTTGTCGAGATAAATAATCTGCCAGAAAATTTTTCTCTCCAAGTATATGTTCAAAAGTAACTTCATATCCATTACCTTGTATTGTGTCTATAAATTTTAACCATCTATGAGTACTTGTTTTTCTTTCACTATTATATTGATATAATCTTACTATAGCTTCACAATCTGTTCTTATTGTAAATGGTTGTCTTAAATAAAGTTTAAAACTTTCTAAGGCATTAATTATTCCTTCTATTTCACATTCTATTGAAGGCATATTTTATTTTGGAAAACTCCACTTGCATATTTTGAAATCTTTTCTTCATTTTTGTTTGAAAATTTATCTGGTTTTACTATTAATATGGCTCCCCAGCCTTCATTACTTGCATCTGTTACTATTATTTTGTATTCTGATTCTAGTGGTAATTTTAAATCTGGTAATTGTTTAACCTTTTCTTTTATCTTTTGTACTATTTTAACATCTTCTTTGTTAAAATATTTTTGACCTCCTTTTCCTGTTTTTTGATATAAAGGACCTACTAATCTTCCTAAGTCTTTTATATACATTCTTGAATAATTTAACAATCCTAAGAATTGTTGTAATTGTTTTGTTTCTTCCATTTTATCTGGAAATTCTAATATCTTTTTAACTATATGAGGTTGTAATTTTATCATACCATTTCCTAGCGTATGTCCTAGGAATTCTATATGTTCTTTAAATAATTCCATTTTCTTTTTTGAAATTATTATTCCATTTTTAATAAATCTATTCATTACTTCTTCTACATGTTTATAATGTTCTTCTTTATTATTACTAAATATTAAAACATCATCTATATATACTAGACAATAATTTAAATCTTTAAATATATCATCCATTTTTTGTTGGAATATTGCTGGTGCATTTTTTAATCCAAATGACATTACTAACCATTCGTAATGTCCTCTTTTTGGTCCGCTAAAAGCAGTCCATTCTATTGATTCTTTGGCCATTTTTACTTGCTAATATCCTGATTTACAATCAAATTTACTAAATATCTTTTTATCTTGAATTCTATCTATTAGAATATCTTTATTTGGAAATCCATAATCTATTTTTCTTGTATTATTATTTAATCTTTTATAATTTATTACCATTCTAGCTTTTCCTCTTTTTTGTTCTAAATGATTTCTTACCAAAAATGCAGGACTTTTATGAGGACTCATACTATTTCTTATTACTTTTAATTTAAATAGTTCCTCTAATTGTATTTCAAATTCTTTTTCATCTTCTGGACTATATATTATATCTTTTCCTGTAATTTCCATTTCAGGATTTATTATTTCTAATTTACATTCTATTTGATTTCTGTTCCAATGTTTTAAAGGATCTTCCCCTATTATCTGAGTTTTTTCTGCTAATCTTATTAATTTTTAAACTTTTTGTTTATTATAATTTATTGGTTCATTATTAAAAACTTGTTTTTTAATAAACTGTTCATATATTTCATACTCATTATCTTCCCTATTTTTTACCTCTTCTTTGTTAATTAGATTTCTACATCCTTCTTTATTGTATTCAGATTTATCTGTTAATAAATAACTATTTTTTCTATTTATTTGTATTAAATTTCTTCCTATTGTAATAGATCCATTATCTGATGTTAAAAAATTTAATCCCAGAACAAATTCTGGTTTTCCTTTTTCTGTTACCCATGTTTGAGGTAAATTATATTTTAGACTCTTTTCTTTATTTATTGTTTCGAATTCTATGAAACTATTTTCAATACATTGATTATATTGTGTTGTGCTTCCATCTGCTAATGTTACTTTTAATTTTGTATTTTCTAATACTTCATTAGGTACTAGACTTTTATGTATACAACTTTTAGTGCTTCCACTATCTATTATTGCATATGTTTCTATTGTCTTTCCATTTTTGAATGTCCAACATTTCATATTTAATAAGCTATTAAAATTCTTTTGTATACTTAGATTTTCTGTTTGTATATATTCTTCTATATCTTGTTTAAAAGATTCTTCATCAATATTCTTATTAATATTAATATCTTCTTCTTCCTCTTCTATTTTCTCTTTTCCTTTTGTTATTTTTAATAATTTATTCTTTATTTTTTCAATATCTAATTCTATTTTTAGAATTCTTTTTTCTAAATCATTATTTTCTATTACTTCTTTCTTTTCATTTTTATACTCTATATTATATTTTTTTTTCAAACAGAAATGCATATTTCTTCATTACAAGTAAAACATCTGTAACGTTTTTTCATATCAGGATACAAAAAACAATAATCACATTTTTTAGTGAACATTCCTTCTCCATGTATCCATTGATGTTCATGTTGTGTTTCTTCTCTATTAATGTAACAATAGTTTTGTATTGCTAAACTATCCATCATATTTTTTAATTGATCTATTTCTAAATTTTCGAATTCATCAAAATCTTTTATTCTTTCTTCTATTTCATCTATTGAATAAAAACTATTGTCATAAGAATCTATACTTACAACATCTACTTCTAATCCATCTATTTTATTTGCTCTATATGGATTATTCATCTTTTTATTACAATTTCTTGCTAAGTGATCTGGATCTCCACAAGTATAGCAAGCAAATTTTCTATTAGGATTGGGTCTTTTAACATGTCTTCCCTTTTGTGGTTGTTTTCTAAAAGACTTTCTTAAGAATTTTTTCTTTTTATATGGTTTTTCATATTGTTGAGTTGTTAAAACATTTTTACAGAATGCATAACTCTATTTTTTAATTTCTTTTTGTTGTATGATTTTTGAACATTTTCCTTTTAATCATTCAAAGGTATATATTATTCTTGCTCCTACTCCTAATCCAATAGGGTAGTTCATACTTTTCCATCCACTTTCTATTTCTTTTCCTAGTGTTCCAGGTAATCTAAGCAAATATCTATTAGCTATTTCTTCATCAAAATATATTCCTGCCTTTGATGTTAAACTCATATAATCATTACTGAAATTTACAATATTATCCCATTCCTGAATAGTTGTTTGTTCAAGTGCTCTTCTAGCTGCATCTTGTATGTTAAAATTATTTTTGGATGGTTCAAATCCTAATAAAATTTCTCTTATTAATGTTGTAAAATTATATGGATTATCACCCATTAATTTTCTTTGTTTTATTCTATCTGGATTTATCTGTTTTACAGTATTATAAATATTCATTGCAGTATCTCCTAGAAGTGTTTCTAAGTATACAAACATATCTGTTTCTGTTTGGGCTCCATTATTTACCCATGCTCTTACTGCATCTGATTCCCATCTATCCATTGTTTCAGGCCATTTTTGTGGATGTATATTAGTTAATGTTAAAATTGAACCATGTTTACTAGCTTGTGGTAAAAATACATTATCTGGAATATATCTACTCCCTTTTGTTTTATAATTTTCTCATCCTCGAAAATAATCATTATTATTTATTCTGGTTGGCTCTCTAGGTGGCCTTCCTCCTAATTCATATGTTTTTTCTTCTTTTACTGTTTGATTAAATCTAGGATCTGTATTATAACTTGTTACTGATGGTCCTGTTTGTTCTACATTCATTTTTGAATCATTAGTTCTATATATATCTTTTTCTAATATTTAATATAATCTTCATGATCTAATTTATATTTTTTATTTAATTAAAAAATGCTTTTTCATAATCAAGACTATAATCTTTCATTATTCTTTCATATTCATGAGTTATTTTTTCATTTATGTTAGTTCCTTCCATATCTTTGATTTCTCTAATTAAAATTTCTTCATTCATTCTTTGATCTGTTTTTTCTTCTATTTTAATTCCAAGAATCTTTTCTTTTCCAAGATTTGTATATAAATCTTCTATTTTAATACATTCATTTGTATCTTGGTTTATATTATAAACTCTTTTTATTTGATATTCCATAATTTCCTCTGTTGCTTCAGGGTATCTCTTTTTAAAAGTTTCATAAATTATTTTAACTTGTTGTGATATTTTATTCTTTTCAAATTTTATTTTAGCTATTAAAAATTTAAACTCTGGATTATTCATATATTCTGGAATTTCTTCCATTCTATTCATTCGATTATCTTCTTCTATACTTCCTGAAGTACTTTCTGTTTCATTATTGTCATTAATCCATCTATAATCTTGGAATCTTATTGATATTGATCCTCTTGGATTTTCATACATAACATTCTTATGTGGTATTAATTTTTCTTCTGTTTTTATAAATGATTCTATATTCCATTCATGTCCTGTATTTTCTTGAGCGAACCGTATTTTATTCCGTATGGCTTGTATTCCTTTGCTAACTTCTATTTGATCATTTTTATCGATTTTAAATTACGAGATAACATTACGCTTTGTACATAATTTTCCTATAAATCCTGTTTTAATAATTAAGTTATTTATTCCTTCTTGGAATTTATAACCTCTTGTTTTAATTCCTATTTTTATATACCCTATATCTTTAGCATCTATTAAATAATCTGGACATAAATATATTATTTCTCCATTATTTTTTGTCATATCTATTTCAAATGTTCCTAGGATTCCATGTCCTAGATCTGTATGTCTTTCATCATGTAAGATTACAAGAGTTTTTTCGCCTTGGTAACTTCTATGTAATCCTTTTACTCCTATTATTATTAATCCTAAGTGGATATATTTTATTTCTTTAGTTATTTCCTTTGTTTTTTCAACTATTTTAAAATTTAGTTGTTGATCTTCTTTAGTAACACTCTCTACTCTTTCATTTATTACTCTAATGATTCTTTCATCTGGTTGATTGTTTTTATATATTTGTTTTCTTTTAATATTTTTAATATCTTTGTCTTTAAATAAAACAAATTGTTGTTCTGTTTTTATTACATCTTGAACTCTTTCAATTTTTTCTTCTTTTCTTTTAAATATCTGCATAATTTGTTTATTCATTTTAATAATAAACCCAATTTGCTGGATTAACTCTTTTAGTATCTTTTCCTTTATTAATGTTTAGATCTTTGATCTTTTTAGTTAATTCTTCTACTCCAAACTGTTCAAGATTTGTTATTCTATTCTCTGTGTTTATATCTTTAACTTGTCTAGTTTTCCCTTCAATAATTGAAAGTTGTTCTTTTAAGTAATCAACTTTTTCAGTTAATTTTTTATTTTGCTTTTGAAGATCAGTTATTAAATCTAATATTTTATTATTTTGTTCTTGTTGATGAGTTCCAAAATTTATTATTAAATCTGTTATAGAGTTTAAGTGATTTTCTTTACTATGAAAGATATGTTCAAAGCTATTATCAAAATTACACCCGATATGTAGTCATTCTATTGATGTTCTAATCTGTTTTGAACCTCTTAACTCTAAGTTTAAATATTCTATCGATCTCATAAAATTTCTAAATTAAACTGATTTTATCTCCTTTTAGGTGTATGGGTACTTCAGAGTTTAAAACATAACATCATATATTAATCTATAGTTTCAGAATATAAGGACTAACCTCCATCTTCCCTTTTCCTTTGTTTCTCAGATCTCTGGATTCCATCGTTTTCCTCTTTTCTGGTTCACCCGTGCTTCTGTCCTTCAACGGCTTCCTCTTCCTTCACGGACTTTTCCAGTCTTTTACCAGATCTTAGGATTTTAATAGAATTTTTGAATTATGAGATATAGGGTTTTGGGCTATATGTGGTTAGGCTTATATTTCAAAACTATAGAAAAATATCTGAATAAGTTTTAAAACTCTTTTTCCCCTTCCCGAAGGAGGGTGTTAGAGATTTTTCTAACCGCAAGTCTACGGTGTCAAGTTTTAATATAGAGAAGTAAGGTTGTCGAATCCACAGGGAATAATTATCGAATTATTGCTAAGTACAATAATATAGTAGTCTAACTTTATTTAGAAATTCAATAATTGATGGAGTTGATTATACTAAAAATACTAAAAATAAATTAAGACTGTGTAAATATCAATGAGTTTATCCAAATGATTAAATGAATTCTAGAGGTATGATGAATCTAGTTATCCCTTATGTTGTCAATATGGTTTATCAATCATCAATTATCAATTTATAAGTCAAGATTTCTACAATAATCATTCCCTTTCTCAAGTGCCAATGATTTTAGATTCAATTGGGAAATCAATATCTCTATAAAAATCACCAATCAAAATCTCAATAAAAGCTATGAATCTTGATAAATGACTTCAAAGAATTCACAAATCTCTCAATTTTATGAAATCCTAGGTTATGCTATTCCAAGGTCATGTATTCAATTACCTCTCTCAAGTGTCAAATCAAATACACCAAACAATCTAAATTATTGATCAAGTAATTTAGAAGCAATAGATCCAAATAGCACAAATAAATTGATAGATCTAGATTGACAAACCACAATCTCAAAACATAAGTTCAAACATAGATTACATCAATCCTCTAGAATTATAGTGTTTAGCTCATGATTAAAGAAAATGAATCCATGAAAATACAACAATACATCTTACAAGATATGAAGAAAGCAACAAAATAAGAACAAGAGTTGAGGATCTTCTCTATTTCTAGATGATAGAAGCCTCCAATCTTCTTCTCCAAATTCTTCTCAAAATGCTCAAATTCTTCTTCCTTGTCTTGTAGCTGTTTTTATTGCCTTCCCAAGGGTTCCAAGATGCCCTAATTTCAAGCCCCAAGGATGGTATTTATAGTACACAAAAGTCCAAGAAGGGGGTAGGTGAACATAGGATTTTCCGCCCCGGCGCTGACAAGGCGCACAAGGCATGGCCGGCCCATCGATCTCGTCTCAGATTTCTCGCCGCAGTGACTGGGCTCACAAGATGTGGGTGCTAAGTTGGTATTTTACCAACTTATTTGAGTTTTTTAGATTAGAATTTGGTTTTATTTTGGGTGTTTTTAGAGTCTTTAGAGTCCAATTTATTTTAAATAGTGTCGATGTAGAGTCAATACGGATTTGGTAGCCGAGAGATGAAGAAAACGGTGAAAAAACGGCTTGAAGAAAGAAGAAATCGTGTATAAGCAAGGAAAAATCGCATTTTGGCCAAGGACGGGCGGGCGCCCCCGCCGCGCCAGAGAATCTTTGGGCGACGACGGAGGCTTGTGGCGCCGGCTGCTTAACGCCCTTGCTGCAGCGCCCGGGCGGATTGTGTGTGCGTATGTTGATGGGCGCCGCAGCGCCCATGCGCGGGCGCCGCAACGCCCGTGCGATATTTGGCGATGGCGTTGGCGGGCGCCCGCTGGCGCTTACATCTTGGCGCGCGCGCGCCGGGCGGAAAATTCTATGTTCACCTACCCCCTTCTTGGACTTTTGTGTACTATAAATATCAGCTTTGGGGCTTGAAATTAGGCATCTTGGAATCCTTGGGAAGGCAATAAACACAGCTACAAGACAAGGAAGAAGAATTTGAGCATTTTGAGAAGAATTTGGAGAAGAAGATTGGAGGCTTCCATCATCTAGAAATAGAGAAGATCCCTCAACTCTTGTTCTTATTTTGTTGCTTTCTTCATATCTTGTAAGATGTATTGTTGTATTTTCATGGATTCATTTTCTTTAATCATGAGCTAAACACTATAATTCTAGAGGATTGATGTAATCTATGTTTGAACTTATGTTTTGAGATTGTGGTTTGTCAATCTAGATCTATCAATTTATTTGTGCTATTTGGATCTATTGCTTCTAAATTACTTGATCAATAATTTAGATTGTTTGGTGTATTTGATTTGACACTTGAGAGAGGTAATTGAATACATGACCTTGGAATAGCATAACCTAGGATTTCATAGAATTGAGAGATTTGTGAATCCTTTGAAGTCATTTATCAAGATTCATAGCTTTTATTGAGATGTTGATTGGTGATTTTTATAGAGATATTGATTTCCCAATTGAATCTAAAATCATTGGCTCTTGAGAAAGGGAATGATTATTGTAGAAATCTTGACTTATAAATTGATAATTGAGGATTGATAAACTATATTGACAACATAAGGGATAACTAGATTCATCATACCTCTAGAATTCATTTAATCATTTGGATAAACTCATTGATATTTACATAGTCTTAATTTATTTTTAGTATTTTTAGTATAATCAACTCCATCAAATATTGAATTTCTAAATAAAGTTAGACTACTATATGATATTACTTAGCAATAATTCGATAATTATTCCCTGTGGATTCGACAACCTTACTACTCTATATTAAAACTTGACACCGTAGACTTGCGGTTAGAAAAATCTCTAATAAGTTTTTGGCGCCGTTGCCGGGGAATAATTCATCTTATTTGCGCTAATATTATTACTTAGTAGTTTTACTTTAATTTAGATTGGTTTCTTTTGTTACAATAGGGTCATTGTCATTTTTGTGTTTTCTTGTTGATGCAAAAATAAAAGTGCTAATTTAATCTTATTTGATCCGAGAAATTGAAAGAACGCTTGAAAGATTAGAGCCGCACGAAGAATCGAATTCACAAAAATGGCGGGAATCGGTGATGATGAAGACCGCATACCTATTGTTGCACCACCGGAAAGGGCCATTCGGGACTATTTTCGACCAACCACCAATCAAAACTATTCGGGCATTGTTCGCCAACCTATCAATGCGAATAATTTTGAATTGAAGCCGCCCTAATAAACATGGTGCAACAAAATCGGTTTGGGGGTAGTGCCGTAGACGACCCGAATGCTCATTTGGCTATTTTTCTTGAGATATGTGACACTATCAAAATGAATGGGGTTCCCGATGAAGCTATTCGGTTGAGGTTATTTCCGTTTTCACTTCGTGATAAAGCTAGACAAAGGCTTCAAACCTTTCCACCGGAAGTATCACTAGTTGGAATGATCTCACCGAAAAATTCATGGCAAAATTCTTTCCACCTAGTAAGACACTTCAATTGAAAAGTGAGATTGCTCAATTTCATCAACTCGACTTTGAGCCACTCTACGAAGCTTGGGAGCGATTCAAAGAATTATTGAGAAGGTGTCCACAACACGGGTACGCAGATTGGCAAAAGGTTCAATATTTCTACAATGGTATGAATGGGCATTCAAGAACTATTATAGATCTTTGCGGCCGGGAGGTACATTGATGGCTAAAACTCCAAGTGAAGCCATGCTTTTACTCGAAGAAATGGCCGCCAATAGTTATCAATGGCCGTCTGAAAGATCTACACCACGAAAAGTTGCCGGTGTTCTTGAACTTGATACTATGTCCGCATTAGCCTCTCAAATTTCCGCCTTGTCAAAGCAAATTGCTACACTAAGTCCGGGTGGAAAACAACAATCGGAGGCAGTCATGGAGATAAGTCAAGAAATTGTGAATCCCGATACGGAACAAGCGAATTATGTGAATAATCGGGGTTTCAACAATAGAGGGAATCAATTGCCAACACATTATCATCCGAGACTTCGCAATCATGAAAACTTCTCGTATAGCAATACGAGAAATGTGTTGCAACCACCTCCGGGATATCAGAATCAAGCAAGTATGAGTACACACGTGGGAGAACAAAAGCCATCTTTGGAGGAATTACTTAGTTCATTCCTTGTAGAATCAAGAGCAAGGATGAACAAGGCCGATTCTAACATAGAAAATTTGGGTTCAAGGGTTACAACAATTGAAAGTCATCTCAAATCTTTGGGGACACATGTGGGTCATTGGCCACGACTATTAATTCACAAATGAGAAAGTTGATACGTTTCCAAGTAACACCGAGGTGAACCGGGAACATTGCAAGGCCATTAAGTTGAGAAGTGGGACGGAATATGATGAACCAAAGATGCCGCTCATGCTACCAAAGAACCGAAAGCAAGCTCAAAACACTCCAAAATGAAGAGGGCATTGATAAGCAATCGAAAAGGCAAAAATTGAGGTAAAACCAATTTCCAATTCGATAATGTGTTACCAAATGCTCTTCCTTTTCCACAGAGATTTCAAGAAAAAGTTGGATGCTCAATTTTCCAAGTTTTGGAAATATTCAAGAAAATTCACATCAACATCCCTTTTGCCGATGCACTCGAGCAAATGCCAAACTATGCAAAATTCATGAAGGATGTGATGTCGAAAAGAGAAGGTTGGAAGCATATGAGACGGTCAATCTCACGGAAGAATGTAGCGCCATTTTGCAAAGAAAGCTACCACAAAATTAAGAGATCCCGGGAGTTTCACTATCCCTTGCACTATTGGTGATTCTTATTTTAATAAAGCTCTTTGTGACTTAGGTCTAGCATTAATCTTATGCCGTTGTCTGCTTTTGAAACTTGGCCTTGGAGAAATAACGCCATCCACCATCACATTGCAATTAGCCGATAGATCACTCACCTACCCAAGAGGAGTGATTGAAGATGTGTTGATCAAAGTGGATAAATTCATATTTCCGGCGGACTTTGTGGTGTTGGATATGGAGGAAGATCATGAAATGCCATTGATTCTTGGGAGACCTTTTCTAGCAAACGGGGCGAGCTTTAATTGACGTGCAACGAGGAGAGTTAACATTACGGGTAAATGATGATGAGGTACTATTTAACATTTATAAAGCAATGAAATTTCAAGAGAACCTCACACATGTCATTTTATTGATAAAATCGAACAATGTGATCAAACGGAAGTTATAAAACAAGATTTAAAAGATCCGTTAGAACATTGTTTGATTAATTCAATAATGAAATGTGATGAGGAAGATAGTGATGATATTGATTTGCTTGAGTTTATTCTTTCCCTTGAGGCTAAAGAAATTGTAAAAGAAGAACAAAAGGAAGCATTAGAAAATGCCAATATTGAAAATATTCCGAAAGGTACTTTAGAACTAAAGGAACTTCCGGAACATCTTCAATATGCATTTTTGGGAAAAGATAAAACTTACCCGGTGATTGTTTCTGCTTCATTATCTTCATCCGAATTGGATAAGTTGTTGCGTGTGCTTCGTGAACATAAGTCGGCCTTAGGTTGGTATATTTCTGATTTGAAAGGTATAAGTCCTTCCATTGTAATGCACAAAATTTTAATGGAAGAATCTTATAAACCATCTATTGAACACCAAAGACGACTTAATCCCGCAATGAAAGAAGTCGTGAGAAATGAGGTTTTAAAGTGGCTAAAGCGGGTATAATTTATGCTATATCCGATAGTTCATGGGTGAGTCCTAGACAGGTTGTCCCTAAAAGGGAGGTATGACAGATTGTGAAAAATGATAACAATGAATTAATTTCTACACGAACATCACAGGATGGCGAGTATGTATTGACTATAGAAAATTGAATAAAGCTACTCGTAAGGATCATTTTCCCCTCCCCTTTATTGATCAAATGTTGGACAGGTTGGCGGAGTTACGAATATTATTGTTTTCTTGATGGCTATTCGGGATACAATCAAATCGCCATTGCCCCAGAAGATCAAGAAAAGACTACTTTTACATGTCCATATGGTACTTTTGCATTTCGCAGGATGCCATTTGGATTATGTAATGCACCGCTACTTTTCGTAGGTGTATGATGGCGATCTTTCATGGTATGGTTGAGGAAATCATGGAAATTTTTATGGGCGATTTTTCTGTTTTTGGTACTTCTTTTGACCATTGTTTGCATAACTTATCTATGGTTTTGCAACGTTGTGAGAAACTAATCTTGTACTTAATTGGGAAAAATGTCACTTTATGGTCAAAGAAGGGATTGTACTTGGACATCGTATTTCTTGTACAGGTTAGAAGTTGACAGATGTATGAAGGTTGTGGCTATTGAAAAGCTACCCCCACCTTCAAATGTGAAAGGCATAAGAAGCTTTTTAGGGCATGCGAGGATTTTATAGGAGATTCATAAAAGATTTTTCAAAAATTGTTAAACCACTTTGTAATCTCCTTGAAAAAGATGCTATCTTTTGCTTTGATGAGTTGTGTTTGCGAGCATTTGAACAGATAAAAAAGGCACTCATTTCACTCCGATTATGATAGTGCGGATTGGACTCAACCATTTGAGCTCATGTGCGATGCAAGTGATTATGCGGTGGGTGCCGTTCTCGGTCAAAGGCGAGACAAATTTTTAAAGCTATTTACTACGCAAGTAGACCATGGACAACGCTCAACAAAACTACACCACCACGTAAAAAGAAGAGATGTTGGCGGTAGTTTTTGCATTTGATAAATTCCGAGCTTACTTGGTGGGTACGAAGGTGATTGTTTATACGGATCATGCGGCAATCCGATATCTTTTCTCCAAAAAGGATGCAAAACCTCGATTAATTCGATGGATTTTGCTCTTGCAAGAATTTGATATTGAGATTCGAGATAAAAAAGGAAGCGAGAATGGGGTTGCCGATCATCTATCCCGCCCGAGCAACCTTACGAGGTGATTGAGAGTCCAATAAAAGAATCATTTCCGATGAACAAATTATGCGTGCGAGACAACATTACCTTGGTGCGATTTTGTTAATTACCTCAGCGAGGAGGAGTTTTGCCACCGGACTTGACTTCACACCAAAAGAAAAAATTCTTACATGATGTTAAGTCTTATTTGTGGGATGATCCGTTCCTGTTCAAGAGATGCGCGGATTCTATCATTCGCCGTTGTGTTCCTAAGGAAGAAACTGGAGAGATTCTTCAACATTGTCATTCATCATCTTATGGGGGGACATTTCGGAACCCGAACCGCCGCAAAGGTACTAATGGTTTTTATTGGCCAACCTTATTCAAGGATTGTTATACCTTTGTGAAAACTTGTGATCGATGCCAAAGGGTTGGTAATATTTCACGGCGTCATGAGCTTCCTTTGACAAACATAATGGAGGTGGAAGTGTTTGATGTATGGGGTATTGACTTTATGGGACCATTTCCGCGTCCTATGGAAATTTGTACATTTTGCTTGCGGTTGATTACGTCTCCAAGTGGGTTGAGGCGATTGCTACACCAACAAATGATGCTAAGGTAGTACTCAAATTCTTGCACAAGCATATTTTCACTCGGTTCGGTACTCCTCGAGCTATTGTAAGTGATGAAGGTACGCATTTTTGTAATAAATTGTTTAACAACCTTCTTGCTAAATTTGGTGTGCGTCATAAGATTGCGCTTGGTTACCATCCTCAATCTAATGGTCAAGCCAAATTTCCAATCGTGAGGTGAAACAAATTCTTGAAAAAAGCGGTGAGTTTTAATCGAAAGGATTGGGCACAAAAGCTCGATGATGCTTTGTGGGCGTATCGCGCGCTTATAAAACACCCATTGGTATGTCACCGTATCGATTGGTGTTTGGTAAAGCGTGTCATTTGCGGTTGAACTTGAGCATCGAGCTTATTGGGCAATTAAGAAATTGAATTTTAACTTGAAAGAGGCCGTGAAAACCGATTACTTCAATTAAACGAAATGGAAGAATTTCATCAAGAATCATATGAAAATGCCAAAATGTATAAGGAAAAAACGAAAAAATGGCATGATCAAATGATTTTGCGACGTGAATTCTTACCCCCAACAAGTGTTATTGTTCAACTCTCGATTGAAACTTTTTCCGGGTAAACTCAAATCACGATGGTCGACCGTTTGTGGTTGAACGTGTGTTTCCATATGGTGCCGTCGAGTTAAGAGGGAACGATGGGAATTCGTTCCAAGTAAACGGACAAAGATTGAAACATTATTTTGGGAACGAAGCAAGGAAGATTTTAAATCTTCCACTTGGTGATGAAATTTCTTGAGTCCAAATAGTCGAGTCCGGCTAACGACTATAAATTTAGCGCTTCTTGGGAGGCAACCCAAGTGATTTTCGTGTGATCGAATTTTGTGTGAATTTATTTTCTTTTAGTTTGGTGTGTATTTATTTGAATTTTGGTGTGATTTTTGTGTAAATTAATTTGTGTGTGATTTTGAATTTTTGATTAAATTAAAAAAAAAGGGGGAAAATACGGGCGGGCGCCGCATAGCCGCCTACTGGGAGCTGCAGCGCCCGAGACAGAGCGCGGAAAAGAAGCAAGTGTGCGGGCGCAGCCCGATGGTTTCTTTGAGGGAACGAAGTGTGCGGGCGCCCAGCCAGCCCAGGCCCGATGGTTCTTCCGGGCGCTTAAAGGGTGAGTTAGCCTCATTTTTTTTTCTTTCCCTTACAAACATAACACACACACGCCTATCTTCTTTCTTCAACAAAAATCCCACCTAGCATTCACTTATACACCATTCAAGTGGGCAATTGAGCAACTTAATCATCATCTTCATCTTCTTCATCAATTGGGTAAGTGAGCTTCAATTGTACACCAATTTTCTTCAAATTTTCAATCTTAGGTTAAAAATGTGGGAATTTTCATTATCATTATAATTTCAAATTCTTGATAAATTCTTGATAAATTGTGATGATATATGAATAATATTGTGCTTGAATTGATTGGTGTTGAAAAATGGGCATGAATTGAATTTCAAATTTGGTGAACATCTCTTCTTTGCATATATGCCTACAAGGTGTTTGTTAAAATGCATCAATGAAAAATATTACACCTAGGCATTTGATTCTTGTCATCATTGTGTACTAAAGGTTATTTGATCATGAATTGATGACAAAGATGCATAATTCTTGAGTTGTTGCAAAATTCTAACCACTAACTCGTATTGTGCGTCTATGTGCTATGTTGCTTGTGTCATTTTTTCGGTGATTTTCAAATCAATCACAATGCCAAGAACAAAGAATGCAAGCAAGGGCAAAAAGGTGGCGAGTACCTCCGAGGAATATGATACTAGTCGTTTCGTAAGCTTAGAGGCACAAAATCTTTTTTATGAGAAATTAAGCACAAAGAGCATAACCGCGAACGGGGTTACAACCGGGCCAAATGATGGTGAACTTGCACAAATGATACATCAGAAGCAATGGGAAAAACTTTGTGCACAACCTAGACCATTCGCACCGAATATAGTCAAAGAGTTTTATGCAAATGCAAAGACCAAAAATGGCTATAACTCAGAGGTTTTCGTACGTGGAGTAGACAAGGTATACACTCATTTAGTAGCGATAAGAGAATATTATGGACTCCCGGAGGTGGATCACTCACCGTACATTGAATTTATCTCGCAACCACCGAGTATGGAGGAGATTTGTAATACCCTATGCCGGCCTGGAACTGTGGTACGTCATATAAAAGTTGTGGGAGGTGCTACTTTCCGAAACGAGTCTTAGTCGATATGGGCGAGCTTGGTACCACTTCATATGCAACAACTTGATACCAACCAAGCATGTTAGTGATGTAACTAAGAACGAGCTCATCTTCTATATGCCATAGTTCTTGACATACAATTCGACCCAAATGATAATTATTGCAACGTCCCTTCATAACAAAATGCTACAACCCAAAACAAAAGGGGGACTAATCTTACCGAGTTTAATTTGTGGGTTATGTAAAAAGAAGGGTGTTACATGGGATAACTCCGAGCCATTGGAAAATCCAAAGGGACCCATAGATTCGCTACTATTGCTTCTTGACGAGTGGGCGGGCGGTGTGCCTAATCCGAAAGGTGCGGGATATATTCTTCATCCCGAATTTGCTCTGCCGGCTATTGAGCCTGATACTCATGCCCAACCACGAGAATATTGACGTTCCATCCGGTTCGGCGGCAAGACGTTCTCGTTCTAGACGCTCACATAACAGCCTCTTGACGCGACTAGTTCGCGAAGTACGAGAATTGAGAAGGGCTTTTGTAGCGAGCAACGCCACAGAGCGGCACGAGAAGAATATGAGAATGAGCACAACCGAATACTTGCCCGGATATATAGCCGGACACACCCGCAATTCCGAGTTCCCAATACCACCACCACCGGGCCTATTGCTCATTTTTCACCACACGACTCCGATGAGGAGTCCTAGGCGCCTCCGGCTCGTCAGAAAGTTTTCTCACTCTCCATTGAGGACAATGTTCAATTTAAGTTTGGGGGTGTAATCAGTTTTGTGTCTTTTGAGTCGTGTCAAAAAAAAAAAATAAAAAATAAAATCGAGTTGAGTCGAGTCGGGTAGTTTGTTGAACTATAGAACTACATGACTAAGTAGATTTGTTGATTGCGAGTTGAATCACATCACGAAAACATGCTTTAAAGTGGTGATCTATATTTTGCTTCATTGATTTCATATTCATGCATAATTCTCGTTAACTTATTTGAAAATGATTAATGAAGTCGAGTGTTGCTTGTATGATCCCACCGGATTCTAGAACTTGTTTGATCACTAATTGAGGCAAAATTCTAGGTGAAATAACATAAGGAAATGATTTAGGCCATCTTTGAATAAAAGCTAGAGCCAAAATGACTACCTTTGTACGATATAATTTCACTAGTGTCCCCTTTTGAGCCTATTAAACCTTTTCTTTGGCAACCAATTGTTTTTACCTTGAGCTTACATGTGAAAATCCTAATTACCTATCACTCATACACACAAAATGATTGAAGGTTGAGGAGGATGTAATAAGTAAGGTAGATGTTCATTCGCATGAAGTTGCCGAGAAAAAGAAATAATGATACCCCATGTGTTAAAATATGCAAAAGACCAAGTTTGGGGGTCTCGAAAAAAAAAAAGTGTTGAAAATAGAGGCTCGTAGAGGGAGAATAATTGAAAATTCAACAAAAGTGAAGGTAGCCATTTTGTTTGGCAATTGGTGATTTGAAGAGGTAATTGTGTGTTTGGGTGAATTAAGCCACTTAATCCTAAATTTTCCTACCCGACCCTAAGCCACATTACAAGCTTTGGAAGCCCTATTGATCCATGTGTTATATTAGCCTACATTAGTGGAGATTAGTGTGAATAACAAGCCTTATGGAATCCTGGTGAGTCGATATCTTTTGATACTTAGAAGTGGATCATCTTGATAACGTTTGATTGCGTAAATCAATTTGAATAATGAAAACGGAATTTTCATGAATATTCAACACTTTTGATCACAATGTTAAAATGCATGCTTGATTGATAGTGAAATGAGTTTTAGACAAATCTTATTGGTTTATGGAGTTTTGTAGTTGTGTGTGTTGTTGTATTGTTTGTCTTTCATTTTGGAGTTATAATTGTTTGAGGACAAACAATAGCTTAAGTTTGGGGGTATTTGTTAAGTTGGTATTTTACCAACTTATTTGAGTTTTTTAGATTAGAATTTGGTTTTATTTTGGGTGTTTTTAGAGTCTTTAGAGTCCATTTATTTCAAATAGTGTCGATGTAGAGTCAATACGGTTTGTAGCCGAGAGATGAAGAAAACGGTGAAAAAACGGCTTGAAGAAAGAAGAAATCGTGTATAAGCAAGGAAAAATCGCATTTTGGCCAAGGACGGGCGGGCGCCGCCGCCGCGCGAGAGAAATGCTTTGGACGGACGGAGGCTTGTGGCGCCGCCCGGCGCCAACGCCCGGCGGCAGCAGCGCCGGGCGGATTGTGTGTGCGTATGTTGATGGCGCCGCAGCGCCATGCCTTGGCCTTGCGCAGCCGCCGTGCGATAAGCTGGATGAGATTGCTTTGGCGCCGCAGCCGCCGGGGCGGAAAATTCTATGTTCACCTACCCCCTTCTTGACTTTTGTGTACTATAAATATCAGCTTTGGGGCTTGAAATTAGGCATCTTGGAATCCTTGGGAAGGCAATAAACACAGCTACAAGACAAGGAAGAAGAATTTGAGCATTTTGAGAAGAATTTGGAGAAGAAGATTGGAGGCTTCCATCATCTAGAAATAGAGAAGATCCTCAACTCTTGTTCTTATTTTGTTGCTTTCTTCATATCTTGTAAGATGTATTGTTGTATTTTCATGGATTCATTTTCTTTAATCATGAGCTAAACACTATAATTCTAGAGGATTGATGTAATCTATGTTTGAACTTATGTTTTGAGATTGTGGTTTGTCAATCTAGATCTATCAATTTATTTGTGCTATTTGGATCTATTGCTTCTAAATTACTTGATCAATAATTTAGATTGTTTGGTGTATTTGATTTGACACTTGAGAGAGGTAATTGAATACATGACCTTGGAATAGCATAACCTAGGATTTCATAGAATTGAGAGATTTGTGAATCCTTTGAAGTCATTTATCAAGATTCATAGCTTTTATTGAGATGTTGATTGGTGATTTTTATAGAGATATTGATTTCCCAATTGAATCTAAAATCATTGGCTCTTGAGAAAGGGAATGATTATTGTAGAAATCTTGACTTATAAATTGATAATTGAGGATTGATAAACTATATTGACAACATAAGGGATAACTAGATTCATCATACCTCTAGAATTCATTTAATCATTTGGATAAACTCATTGATATTTACATAGTCTTAATTTATTTTTAGTATTTTTAGTATAATCAACTCCATCAAATATTGAATTTCTAAATAAAGTTAGACTACTATATGATATTACTTAGCAATAGTCGATAATTATTCCCTGTGGATTCGACAACCTTACTACTCTATATTAAAACTTGACACCGTAGACTTGCGGTTAGAAAAATCTCTAACAATCATTTTGTGTGTATGAGTGATGGGTAATTAGGATTTTCACATATAAGCTCAAGGTAAAAAAATTGGTTGCCAAAGAACAGGTTTAATAGGCTCAAAAGGGGACACTAGTGAAATTATATCGTACAAGGGTAGTCATTTTGGCTCTAGCTTTTATTCAAAGATGGCCTAAATCATTTCCTTATGTTATTTCACCTAGGATTTCGCCTCAATTAGTGATCAAACAAGTTCTAGAATCCGGTGGGATCATACAAGCAACACTCGACTTCATTAATCATTTTCAAATAAGTTAACAGAATTATGCATAAATATGAAATCAATGAAGCAAAATATAGATCATCACTTAAAAGCATGCTTTTGTGACAGTTCAACTCGTGATCAACAAATCTACTTAGTCATGTAGTTCTATAGTTCAACAAATTACCCGACTCGACTCAACTCGTTTTTTTTTTTTTTTTATCTGACTCTGATACGACTCAAAAGACACAAAAAGACACAAATGGACACAATACAGATTACACCCCCCCAAACTTAAATTGAACATTGTCCTCAATGGAGAGTGAGAAAACTTTCCGATAGCCGGAGCGCCTAGGACTCCTCATCGGGTCGTGTGGTGAAAAATGAGCAATAGGACCGGTGGTGGTGGTATTGGGAATCGAATCTGGGTGTGTCTGGCTATATATCCGGGCCGATTCGGTTGTGCTCATTCTCATATTATTCTCGTGCCGCTCTGTGACGTTGCTCGGCCTACAAAAGCCCTTCTCAATTCTCGCATTTCGCGAACTAGTGCGTCCTCAAGGGTTGTTATCGTGATGTGGGCGTCTAGAACGAGAACGTCTTGCCGCCAACCGGATGGAGTGTCTACATTTTGTGGTTGGGCATGAGTATCATGCTCAATAGGTTGTAGGGCAAATTCGGGATCAAGAATATATCCCGCACCCTTCGGATTAGGCACACCGCCCCGCCACTCGTCATAAGAAGCAATAGTAGCCGAATCTATAGGTCCTTAGATTTTCCAACGGCTCGGAGCTATCCCACTTAACACCTCTCTTTTTACATAACCCACAAATTAAACTCGGTAAGATTAGTCCCCCTTTTTTGGTTGTAGCATTTTGTTATGAAGGACGTTGCAATAATTACCGGGTCGAATCAGTGTATGTCAAGAACTATGGCATATAGAAGATGAGCTCGTTCTTAGTTACATCACTAACATGCTTGGTTGGTATCAAGTTGTTGCATATGAAGTGGTACCAAGCTCGCCCATATCGACTAAGACTCGTGTGCGGAAAAGCAGTAGCACCTCCCACAACTTTTATATGACGTACCACAGTTCCAGGCCGACATAAGGTATTACAAATCTCCTCCATACTCGGTGGTTGCGAGATAAATTCGACATACGGTGAGTGATCCACCTCCGGGAGTTCATAATATTCTCTTATCGCTGTTGTATGAGTGTATACCTTTTTTACTCCACGTACGAAAACCTCTGAGTTATAGCCATTTTTGGTCTTTGCATTTGCATAAAACTCTCTGACTATATTCGGTGCGAATGGTCTAGGTTGTGCACAAAGTTTTTCCCATTGCTTCTGATGTATCATTTGTGCAAGTTCACCATCATTTGGCCCCGGTTGTAACCCCCGTTCCGCCGTTATGCTCTTCGAGCATAATGTGTCATAATACAACTGTTGTGCTTCCAAGTGAAGAAAACGATCTTCAACATTTTCCTCGGACGTACTTGCCACTCTTTTGCCCTTGCTTGCATTCTTTGTTCTTGGCATTGTAATTGATCGGGAAATCACCTGAAAAATAACACAAGCAAAATACACATAGAACGCACAATACGAGTTAGGAGTTAGGAATTTGGCAACAACTCAAGAATTATGCATCCTTGTCATCAATTCATGATCAAATAACCTTTAGTACACAATGATGACAAGAATCAAATGCCTAGGTGTAATATTTTTCATTGAGGCATTTTAACAAACACCTTGTAGGCATATATGCAAATAAGAGATGAACACCAAATTTGAAATTCAATTCATGCCCATTTTTCAACACCAACCAATTCAAGCACAATATAATCATATATCATCACAATTTATCAAGAATTTATCAAGAAATTCGAAATTATAATGATATTGAAAATTCCCACATTTTTAACCTAAGCTTGAAAATTTGAAGAAAAGTGGTGCACAATTGAAGCTCACTTACCCAATTGATGAAGAAGATGAATTTGATGATTAAGTTTCTCAATTGTCCACTTGAATGGTGTATAAGTGAATGCTAGGTGGGATTTTTGTAGAAGGAAGTAAAATAGGCGTGTGTGTGTTTTGTTTGTAAGGAAAAAATAAATAAGGCCGATTTCACCCTTTTGTATGCCCGTAATCGATCGGTGACTGCAAATAGGGGACCAGGGACGCCAGCGCTCGCAGACACACCATCTCACCTCGCAAGATTGCTCTCTGGCACAGTTTTTTTTTTTTTTTTTTTTTTTTTTTTACATATTTCAATTTAATCAAAAAAAATTCAAAATCACACACAAATTAATTTACACAAAAATCACACCAAAATTCAAATAAATACACACCAAAGTAAAAGAAAATAAAATCACACAAAATTCGATCACACGAAAATCACTTGGGTTGCCTCCCAAGAAGCGCTAAATTTATAGTCGTTAGCGGACTCAACTATTCGGACTCAAGAAATTTCATCACCAAGTGGAAGATTTAAAACCTTCCTTGCTTCGTTCCCAAAATAATGTTTCAATCTTTGTCCGTTTACTTGAACGAATTCCCATCGTTCCTCTTAACTCGACGGCACCATATGGAAACACACGTTCAACCACAAACGGTCCCGACCATCGTGATTTGAGTTTACCCGGAAAGAGTTTCAATCGAGTTGAACAATAACACTTGTTGGTAGGGTAAGAATTCACGTCGCAAAATCATTTGATCATGCCATTTTTTCGTTTTTTCTTTATACATTTTGGCATTTTCATATGATTCTTGACGAAATTCTTCCATTTCGTTTAATTGAAGTAATCGGTTTTCACCGCCTCTTTCAAGTTAAAATTCAATTTCTTAATTGCCCAATAAGCTCGATGCTCAAGTTCAACCGCAAATGACAAGCTTTACCAAACACCAATCGATACGGTGACATACCAACGGGTGTTTTATAAGCGTGCGATAAGCCCACAAAGCATCATCGAGCTTTTGTGCCCAATCCTTTCGATTAAAACTCACCGTTTTTCAAGAATTTGTTTCACTTCACGATTGGAAATTTCGGCTTGACCATTAGATTGAGGATGGTAACCAAGCGCAATCTTATGACGCACACCAAATTTAGCAAGAAAGGTCATTAAATAATTTATCACAAAAATGTGTACCTTCATCACTTACAATAGCTCGAGGAGTACCGAACCGAGTAAAAATATGCTTGTGCAAGAATTTGAGTACTACCTTAGCATCATTCGTTGGTGTAGCAATCGCCTCAACCCACTTGGAGACATAATCAACCGCAAGCAAAATGTACAAATTTCAAAGACGCGGAAATGGTCCCATAAAGTCAATACCCCATACATCAAACAATTCCACCTCCATTATGTTTGTCAAAGGAAGCTCATGACGCCGTGAAATATTACCAACCCTTTGGCATCGATCACAAGTTTTCACAAAGGCATAACAATCCTTGAATAATGTTGGCCAATAAAAACCAGATTGTAGTACCTTTGCGGTTTCGGGTTGGCCGAAATGTCCCCCATAAGATGATGAATGACAATGTTGAAGAATCTCTCCAATTTCTTCCTTAGGAACACAACGGCGAATGATAGAATCCGCGCATCTCTTGAACAAATAACGGATCATCCCACAAATAAGACTTGACATCATGTATGAATTTTTCTTTTGGTGTGAAGTCAAGTCCGTGGCAAAACTCCTCCCGCGAGGTAATTAACAAAATCTGCGTACCAAGGTAATGATATCTCGGACGCATAATTTGTTCATCGAAAATGATTCTTTTATTGGACTCTCAATCACCTCGTAAGGTTTCTCAAGGCGGGATAGATGATCGGCAACCCCATTCTCGCTTCCTTTTTTATCTTGAATCTCAATATCAAATTCTTGCAAGAGCAAAATCCATCGAATTAATCGAGGTTTTGCATCCTTTTTGGAGAAAAGATATCGGATTGCCGCATGATCCGTAAACAATCACCTTTGTACCCACCAAGTATGCTCGGAATTTATCAAATGCAAAAACTACCGCCAACATCTCTTTTTCTGTGGTGGTGTAGTTTTGTTGGGCGTTGTCCATGGTCCTACTTGCGTAGTAAATAGCTTTAAAAATTCTGTCTCGCCTTTGACCGAGAACGGCACCCACTGCATAATCACTTGCATCACACATGAGCTCAAATGGTTGAGTCCAATCCGGCACTATCATAATCGGAGCTGAAATGAGTGCCTTTTTCTCTGTCAAATGCTTGCAAACACAACTCATCAAAGCAAAAGATAGCATCTTTTTCAAGGAGATTACAAAGTGGTTTAACAATTTTTGAAAAATCTTTTATGAATCTCCTATAAAATCCTGCATGCCCTAAAAAGCTTCTTATGCCTTTCACATTTGAAGGTGGGGGTAGCTTTTCAATAGCCACAACCTTCGCCCTGTCAACTTCCAAACCTGTACAAGAAATACGATGTCCAAGCACAATCCCTTCTTTGACCATAAAGTGACATTTTTCCCAATTGAGCACAAGATTAGTTTCCTCACAACGTTGCAAAACCATAGATAAGTTATGGAAACAATGGTCAAAAGAAGTACCAAAAATGAAAAATCGTCCATAAAAATTTCCATGATTTCAACAACCATACCATGAAAGATCGCCATCATACACCTCGAAAAGTAGGAGGTCCATTACATAATCCAAATGGCATCCTGCGAAATGCAAAAGTACCATATGGACATGTAAAAGTAGTCTTTTCTTGATCTTCGGGGCAATGGCGATTTGATTGTATCGAGAATAGCCATCAAGAAAACAATAATATTCGTAACTCGCCAACCTTGTCCAACATTTGATCAATAAAGGGGGGGGAAAATGATCCTTACGAGTAGCTTTATTCAATTTTCTATAGTCAATACATACTCGCCATCCTGTGACGATTCGTGTAGAAATTAATTCATTGTTATCATTTTTCACAATCTGTCATACCTCCCTTTTTAGGGACAACTTTATCTTAGGACTCACCCATGAACTATCGAAATGGCATAAATTATACCCGCTTTTAGCCACTTTAAAACCTCATTTCTCACGACTTCTTTTTCATTGCGGGATTAAGTCGTCTTTGGTGTTCAATAGATGGTTTATAAGATTCTTCCATTAAAATTTTGTGCATTACAATGGAAGGACTTATACCTTTCAAATCGAAATATACCAACCTAAGGCCGACTTATGTTCACGAAGCACACACAACAACTTATCCAATTCGGATGAAGATAATGAAGCGAAAACAATTACCGGGTAAGTTTTATCTTTTCCCAAAAATGCATATTGAAGATGTTCCTAAGTTCCTTTAGTTCTAAAGTACCTTTCGAATATTTTCAATATTGGCATTTTCTAATGCTTCCTTTTGTTTTTCTTTTACAATTTCTTTAGCCTCAAGGGAAAGAATAAACTCAAGCAAATCAATATCATCAATGTCTTCCTCATCACATTTCATTATTGAATTAATCAAACAATGTTCTAACGGATCTTTTAAATCTTGTTTTATAACTTCCGTTTGATCACATTGTTCGATTTTATCAATAAAATGACATGTGTGAGGTTCCTATTGAAATTTCATTGCTTTATAAATGTTAAATAGTACCTCATCATCATTTACCCGTAATGTTAACTCTCCTCGTTGCACGTCAATTAAAGCTCATCCCGTTGCTAGAAAAGGTCTCCCAAGAATCAATGGCATTTCATGATCTTCCTCCATATCCAACACCACAAAGTCCGCCTAAATATGAATTTATCCACTTTGATCAACACATCCTCAATCACTCCTCTTGGGTAGGTGAGTGATCTATCGGCTAATTGCAATGTGATGGTGGATGGCGTTATTTCTCCAAGGCCAAGTTTCAAAAAGCATAACAACGGCATAAGATTAATGCTAGACCTAAATCACAAAGAGCTTTATTAAAATAAGAATCACCAATAGTGCAAGGGATAGTGAAACTCCCTGGATCTCTTAATTTTTGTGGTAGCTATCTTTGCAAAATGGCGCTACACTCTTCCGTGAGATTGACCGTCTCATATGCTTCTAACCTTCTCTTTCGACATCACATCCTTCATGAATTTTGCATAGTTTGGCATTTGCTCGAGTGCATCGGCAAAAGGGATGTTGATGTGAATTTTCTTGAATATTTCCAAAAATTTGGAAAATTGAGCGTCAACTTTTTCTTCTTCGAAATCTCTGTGGAAAAGGAAGAGCATTTGGTAACACATTATCGAATTGGAAATTGGTTTTACCTCAATTTTTGCCTTTTCTCGTTGCTTATCAATGCCTTCTTCATTTTGGAGTGTTTGAGCTTGCTTCTGTTCTTTGGTGGCATGAGCAGCATCTTTGGTTCATCATACTCCGTCCCACTTCTCAACTTAATGGCCTTGCAATGTTCCCGGGGTTCACCTCGGTGTTACTTGGAAACGTATCAACTTTCTGCATTTGTGAATTAATAGCCGTGGGCCAATTGACCCACATGTGTCCCCAAAGATTTGAGATGACTTTCAATTGTTGTAACCCTTGAACCCAGATTTTCTATGTTAGAATCGGCCTTGTTCATCCTTGCTCTTGATTCTACAAGGAATGAACTAAGTAATTCCTCCAAAGATGGCTTTTGTTCTCCCACGTGTGTACTCGTACTTGCTTGATTCGATATCCCTGAGGTGGTTGCAACACATTTCTCGTATTGCTATACGAGAAGTTTTCATGATTGCGAAGTCCCTGATGATAATGTGTTGGCAATTGATTCTCTCTATTGTTGAAACCCCGATTATTCACATAATTCGCTTGTTCCGTATCGGGATTCACAATTTCTTGACTTATCTCCATGATCGCCTCCGATTGTTGTTTCCCCGGACTTAGTGTAGCAATTTGCTTTGACAAGGCGGAAATTTGAGAGGCCAATGCGGACATAGTATCAAGTTCAAGAACACCGCAACTTTTCTTGGTGTAGATCTTTCGGGCGACCATTGATAATCATTGGCAGCCATTTCTTCGAGTAAAAGCATGGCTTCACTTGGAGTTTTAGCCATCAATGTACCTCCCGCCGCAAAGATCTATAATAGTTCTTGAATGCCCATTCATACCATTGTAGAAATATTGAACCTTTTGCCAATCTGCTGCACGTGTGTTGTGGACACCTCCTCAATAATTCTTTGAATCGCTCCCAAGCTTCGTAGAGTGGCTCAAAGTCGAGTTGATGAAATTGAGCAATCTCACTTTTCGCTGAAGTGTCTTACTAGGTGGAAAGAATTTTTCCATGAATTTTTCAGTGAGATCATTCCAACTAGTGATACTTCCAGGTGGAAAGGTTTGAAGCCACTGTCTAGCTTTATCACGAAGTGAAAACGGAAATAACCTCAACCGAATAGCTTCATCGGAACCCCATTCATTTTGATAGTGTCACATATCTCAAGAAAAATAGCCAAATGAGCGTTCGGGTCATCTACGACACTTCCCCCAAACTGATTTTGTTGCACCATGTTTATTAAGGCCGGCTTCAATTCAAAATTGTTCGCATTGATAGGTTGGCGAACAATGCCCGAATAGTTTTGATTTGTGGTTGGTCGAAAATAGTCCCGAATGGCCCTTTCCGGTGGTGCAACAATAGGTATGCGGTCTTCATCATCACCGATTCCTGCCATTTTTGTGAATTCGATTCTTCGTGCGGCTCTAATCTTTCGAAGCGTTCTTTCAATTTCTGGATCAAATAAGATTAAATTAGCACTTTTATTTTTTCGCATCAACAAGAAAGCACAAAAATGACAATGACCCTATTGTAACAAAAGAAACAATTCTAAATTAAAGTAAAACTACTAAGTAATAATATTAGCGCAAATAAGATGAATTATTCCCCGGCAACGGCGCCAAAAACTTGTTAGAGATTTTTCTAACCGCAAGTCTACGGTGTCAAGTTTTAATATAGAGAAATAAGGTTGTCGAATCCACAGGGAATAATTATTGAATTATTGCTAAGTACAATAATATAGTAGTCTAACTTTATTTAGAAATTCAATAATTGATGGAGTTGATTATACTAAAAATACTAAAAATAAATTAAGACTATGTAAATATCAATGAGTTTATCCAAATGATTAAATGAATTCTAGAGGTATGATGAATCTAGTTATCCCTTATGTTGTCAATATGGTTTATCAATCATCAATTATCAATTTATAAGTCAAGATTTCTACAATAATCATTCCCTTTCTCAAGTGCCAATGATTTTAGATTCAATTGGGAAATCAATATCTCTATAAAAATCACCAATCAAAATCTCAATAAAAGCTATGAATCTTGATAAATGACTTCAAAGAATTCACAAATCTCTCAATTTTATGAAATCCTAGGTTATGCTATTCCAAGGTCATGTATTCAATTACCTCTCTCAAGTGTCAAATCAAATACACCAAACAATCTAAATTATTGATCAAGTAATTTAGAAGCAATAGATCCAAATAGCACAAATAAATTGATAGATCTAGATTGACAAACCACAATCTCAAAACATAAGTTCAAACATAGATTACATCAATCCTCTAGAATTATAGTGTTTAGCTCATGATTAAAGAAAATGAATCCATGAAAATACAACAATACATCTTACAAGATATGAAGAAAGCAACAAAATAAGAACAAGAGTTGAGGATCTTCTCTATTTCTAGATGATAGAAGCCTCCAATCTTCTTCTCCAAATTCTTCTCAAAATGCTCAAATTCTTCTTCCTTGTCTTGTAGTCATTTTTATTGCCTTCCCAAGGGTTCCAAGATGCCCTAATTTCAAGCCCCAAGGATGGCATTTATAGTACACAAAAGTCCAAGAAGGGGGTAGGTGAACATAGGATTTTCCGCCCCAGGCGCTGCGGCGCCGCATATGGAGCTTGCGCGCCATCGCCTCGTCGATTTCTCGCACGAGGGCGCTATCATCAACAGATTTCGAATACAATCCGCCGGGCGCTGCAGCCCCGGCGTTAAGGCGCTTGGCGCCGCCACACGCTCCGTCCGTCCCAAAGATACTGTTGCGGGGCGCTACGCGCCAGGCGTGCTTGCTGCGGCCGCCGCCCGTCCTGGCCAAAATGCGATTTTTCCTTCTTTATACGCGATTTCTTCTTTCTTCAAGCCATTTTTCACCGTTTTCTTCATCTCTCGGCTACCAAATCCGTATTGACTCAACATCGACTCTAATTGAAATAAATAAGACTCTAACGACTCTAAAAACACCCAAAATAAAACCAAATTCTATTCTAAAATATCAAATAAGTTGGTGAAAATACCAACTTAACAGAGGGTCTGTTTAAACTTAATTACAATCTAAACTAAGATTGGATCCAGAACCTTTTCAGGCTCTGATACCACTTGGGGGTGTTGGGGGGCTCTGGAAAGAGTTGCTCATGTTTAGGGTTTTATTTATACACTGGGTTCTAAATATTTAAATAAAGTAAAATGTAAAGATGCTCGAATGATTTTTAGAAAGAAGATTTCTATTGCTTGAAGGTGTGTTTATACAATTGCAAATCACCTCTATTTATAGGCAAGGAAACCTGCCTTTCTTCTATACTAAACTAGGACATTTGTCCTCTATCTATTTACACAAATACGTATACAGACTCAATAATTTACACAAGACATGTGATCTAGACTGGACCACTTCTTTAAACTATTGATTGACGCGTGTCCATTATGGATCACTCTTTACAGACTTTTGTACAAAGTTGTTTGTCCTCTAGCTCTTGCTTTCTTCAGATTCCTTCTTTTTCAAAAGCTTGTCTGGACACCTGTTAAAGTAGATTCCTGCTTTTATAAAGCTGTCGGGACTGCTGTCTTGATGACGTCATGGATGACGTTTCTTCTTCTTATCTGAAATCCACTGTTGATATTCCACCTATTTATTTTTCTTTATTATTTATGACGACACAATGACGCTATGCCGACGCCGAGGCTCCCCTTCACACACAATTCACTTCAAATGAGTTTTGATGCATGAATTATACATTTTGAGGATTATCTAGCTCGGTTATCATCATTGATGCTCATCTTTACCGATCAAATGGTAAGAATTCTACTTTTTAGCTCAATCAATTGAACCTCGAGTTTGTGGCTTATATGTATTCTTCTTGATGCAATTCATATATATTTGTGATGAGCTTATTGATTGTTGATGAATGATATTTATTAAGTTGAATTTGGTGATGAAAAACTTGGCTTGATTTCATTTACAAGGGCTATATATATCTTTCTCAATTTTTGACGCCCGCTTGTGTTCGATAAAACGTTTCAATGAAAAATTCATCACCTACATGATTCTCTCGATTTCAAAAGTCTTATATATTTATAGAGATCATGTTTTTCTTATCAAATGAGTTTTCATAAACTTCTACAAGTCGTATAATTCGACTTTTCCCTCCTATTTGGTTTATAAGCTTCAATGTTCAAATAGCTTGATACATCGGTTTAGTTGCGCACTTTGATATGATTATATGATGTTTTTATCGTGCTAACACTCTTTTTGATGATTCCAAAGGGGGAGAAACAGGTTATAAGCTCATTAGCTCATAAAAGCTAAGATAAGCTTAACGAAAAGAAGCTATAAGCTATGGCTTTAGTCCACTTGGTACATTATGGTTATGTATGAATCGTGGTCCATTGATTGTAGTATGGACTTATATACGGTTCTAATGATGTCTCTTTGACAGGGGGAGCTTTTAAGTTGTTGATACTTAAGCTCAATATCGAAAAGCTAAGATTTTAGCTTATGAAGTTGTTTCTATATTACTTTTGTTGTGCATGTTGATAGGGGGAGCATTTGCTATATGTGTTTGAATATCTCTACTCCCATCCTTGTGTTTTTATTGCGCGGAATGTTGTCGCCCTCAACGGATATTTATTTTTGACCGGAAAACTTGTTTTATTTTCAAAATTGCCTCTCAAAATTGTTTTGTTTTCAAAATCGACCTTGTTGAATTATTTTGGTTTGTAATCATCAAAAAGGGGGAGATTGTTTGATAAATGGTTTTATCATGATTTTGATGATGTTATTTTTACACCAAAACAATATTTTTAAAGGTTGTCCAAATACTCCTAAATGATTTAAAATGGTTTTAATATTTTCCGGAGTAATTCTTCAAGTTTGTTTTCAACTAAAATGGACAACGCTTTTAATGAATTTAAGTCAATGGGTTTTTACATTGAAACTATGTTGTCCTAATACTCCCAATTGATCTAAAATGTTTTTACTATTTTTCGGAGTATTTATTGGAATTAATACCGGACAACACTTCTTGTGTTAATGTTTTATTTCTTCAAAACTATATTTCTCTTGTTGTCTTAAATACTCCCGATCGGTTTAAAATATTTTTACGAATTTTTTGGAGTATTTCTTTAGGTATATTTTCGTTAAAAATCGGACAACATTGCATTTAGGAGGTCGACCGGTCGACCAAAGAGGCGACCGGTACCTGGGAGTTCATTTCACGAAACAAAACTTCCGCTTTCATTTTTGATGCGGTCGCGACCGGTTGTAGTTAGGGTCGACCGGTCGAGGTGCACGTCGACCGGCCGCGCCCGTGTAAATTGGGTCACATTACTTTATTTCAACTTATTTCTCGTGCGACGGCCGCCTTAAGTTTGACAAAAAAATGTAAATCCGTTGTGCAAACAGACATCTTTTCCTTAAATCATGGAGTTGATTTCTAACGACTCTTTTCTTCAATTGTCTTGGTATTTTTGACAGAATTCATATCCCCAAGAGGAGCCTATCTTGTACAAGACATCTTCTATAAATAGAGGAAGAATTGAAGCACAACCAAAAGAGAGAAAACTACAACACAACAAGATACACTCAAGAATACACTTGTTCTTACATTGTCTTATTTCTTGTTGTAATTTGCCTAGCTTATCACTTTCACATCCTCGAGGTCTAGGCTTTTCTTGATTACACTTGCACTCTATTGTATTATCAATTATCGAGTTGTAATCTTGAATTTTGGGTTATCATTCAACACAAGATATCCTTGTGAGTGTTCTTGTGGTAAGAACACACTTGGGTGATCTAGGTGTTAGGTGTAAGAAGATTGTGGTAATCTTCTTTTGAGGTGTTGAAGAATTTGGTATTCTTCAAGGTTGAAGATTGTGGTAATCTTCACAAGGTGCCGTTGGAGATTGTGGTAATCTTCAAGAGAGATTGTGGTAATCTCAAAGGTGGTGTTGGAGAAGAGTGTGGTGCTCTTCAAGGTGTTGTTGTAAGTTGGTGTTGTATTAATTTTGGTAATTAATAAAATCTTTTTTTCTTTTTGAAATCCATCCCGGATATACTGGGGTGGTAGAGGATTAGGCCCTAGGTGGGTTGAACCTCTATAAATCGACGTGTGTTGTTTACATTCCGCACCTTATTATTGTCTTTGAGCATTCGGTTCGAAAAAGAGGGTAAAAACGAAAAGATGGAGATAATCTATTCACCCCCCCCCCTCTAGATTATCGTAGTCGCTTGGACTTACATGTTCACTGTATAAAAATCGAAATTTCACTGTACTATATATATTTATTTCACTGTGTATCGAATTGCATCCTACAATTTAGGAAACGTTGAATACACGGGTTAGAAATTTTCGGTATTGTCAGCCTTTTTTTGGGCTCTATTGGGTTTGATTTGGTAAGATTTTGTTGCCATTATTTTGTGTTTATCACATCCTACAATTTAGGAAACGTTGACTACATGGTTGGTTATTTTCTTAATTTGTCAATTATACCCTTACTACTTATAATTAATACTTATTAATATAAATATTACCCATTAAATCTGGACCCTCAATTGCGATATTTCAATGGATTGGATAAATCCCCACTGTCTCATATAAGGGGGGGGTGTCTCATTTGAACTATCCCCTATATATATATATATATATATATATTCTGTTGATACTTTTCTTAAAGCATCAAAATGGATTTTATTCATCAGAAGAAACGTAGTTTACAATATTGAGTAATTAAACATCATTGAGTAAGAAACAGTTTCAAGGCCTATGGGTCATAAATCTATACATATTTAAAAAAAATTAAAAAATAGATGGATCTACCTGATTCGTAGAATTAAAAAATCGCAATGAAGACTTTGGACAAAACATGTACCAATAAAATTGATCTCGCTTATATCACAAATCATTGGGTAATGACTCATCTATATCTATTGAATAAAAGCCCACATATGGGGGCACACTTATTAAACTAAAACAAAAGCCATCTATTGAGGACAAACAAAAATCATATATTTGGGACAAACTTATTCATAAAAAGAAACTAAAAACATTGAAAATCACTTCTCTCGTCCTCAATGGAGGGTGACGAAAGAAAGAGAAGAAAATGACGAAGAAATAGAATACATATATGTAAGGCTTTTGAGTGGGGAGCAATGTTATTCTCTTTTATAGAAGTATGTATCTTCACTCTTTGTGGCTGGAAGATTAATTGGCTTGACTTGGACGAGTTTTAGTTTTTTCCGTCGGATCTGCAGTTTTTGGGGAGACTATGAATTCTTGGTCATATGCTTTTCTATTGGTCATGCAAGCGTACCAATACTCTACAGAGATTTGTTGTCAATGCAGTCGGATCTAGGACTTTCCATGTTCTATCAGAGCTTTTTTCCCCTCTTTATTCATCCTCTTTTTTCTGTTTGTTTGGGATGATGTTTTTATGTTGAATAAGATAAGTGTATATATTATATACTAATGTTACAGTCTATTTGCATTTTATGAAAGAAAAATATTATTGTCAAATAGCATCACAAAACCGTAGTATAGCATGTTAAATTTCAACCAAATTACATGACAATGATAAAACACAAATACAATTTATATATCCGTATCTTTTGTAAAGATTAATCAAATTACATAAATTTAATCACACAGTTATCTTTGAATATTGGACAATAAATTTTATTAATTGCTCTAAGCAAAATCCCTCCCCTTCCCCCCCCCCCCCCCAAAAAAAAAAAAAAAATTCTGAATGTGGACATGCTTATCAAACCTTTCCCCCACCCCAACCCCACTCTAAGTCATTTATGGAGGTGTGGTAGAGAAATATCAAACTTCCACAGATACATTCTCCTTTGAAATTTAGAATTAACTCGAATATATCCAAACTGATAGTACTCAAAACAAGGAAAAACGCATATTTTTTTTTTTTTTGAAGGGAGGAAAAACGCATATTGACCATTGAACAAAGTGCAGATAAGTCCATTCAACAATTCAATTATAGCCTAATCTTGAGTAACCCACCCCCCAAAAAAATATGTAATTATTTAAAAATTCCCTTCAGTTGTAACTTAAACTTACCCGCAACCATTCTCCCAATTTGAATTCTTTATTTTTAATTTTATTTTAATAATATAAATACACGTTAGATGTATTTTGATCCAAGTTAGTTAAAGACAAAAACTCATATGAGGCGTCTCACCTCACTTAATTTCGTGAGACGGATCCTAAAATAATCCATATTAAATGACTCATTTGAATTTGGATTTAGCTTGCTTTGATTTGTAAAATGAATTAGATTCGTCTCATGAATTTAATTCCGTAAGACGATCTCACATGAGACTTAACGAGAAAAGTTCGACGTTTAATACGTAAGACAAGAAGAATATATTATGAATATTTAATTTGTAAAAGGTTATGGTTAAAATATGGGCAAAAAATACAAAAAATAATAAATATATGGATTTGTTGGCATACGGGTAAAATACGAATGTAAAAGGATTATTCAAAAATGAAAATACGGCTTATTTTGACATTATTTTTATGAAAATGATACATATACTAATATTTAGATTATATAAAGAAACAATTAAAAGTAATTTTATATTATTTAAACTATAATAATGACATAAGGTTAAAAAAATAATTATTTAATAATTATTATTTTATTTATAAATATTAATGTTCTTATTTTTATTAGTTATATAATACTTAATTGATACTTCTAAATTGCTCTTAGATAATTTTTAGATTATTTAAATACAATAAAGACTAATAAAAAAAGGTATTATTCGGCAAATATTATATGAATAATTATAATACGCGTATAGTATACATTTTATTTTAAAAGCACAGAGTATTGCAGCCATGGCCATTCTTTCGGCGGTCAACCTGGCGCCATCGCACAAGGCCCCTACCAGCAAGGGCCCCCGACCCCAATATTTTCTGTTTTAATGGTTTAAAATATTGGGTTAATATGATACTTTTGTCCCCATATTCTGGAAAAAAAGGACACTTTATTGCGTTCTCGGGCTTTTTTCGAACTTCTTTATGCTCCCGCACTTTTTCAAAAAAATTTACACTCTCGCTAATTTTGCCGAATTTTTTAACATTGTTGTTTTAAGGTTGTTTCAAATATGTTTCCGACATGTTTTATCTAATAAAAATTCAGTGAAAAAATAACTTCTAACCCCATTAAATAATCAATTTTATACTCAACATCTTATAAACAAATCAGGAAATATATATACACATATTAAAACCAAACAAATTGAAAATAATATAGAAACATCACATGAATAAAAAAAACAATTCAATTTTTGATCCAATGCATTAGAACATCAAAAACATAAACAACCGAGAAACAAAATAACAACATTGAAAACTATACAGAAACAACCCAAAACAAACAAAAACAATATAGAAAGTACCATATGAACAAAAAGATCTTGAAAATATGTAGAAACTGCATTGAAACATCAAAAACTATATGGAAACAACAAAGAATCATAAGAATAACATTAAAAACAGTATAGAAACAACCCAGAAACAATGTAAACAATATAGAAAACATCACATGATCCAAAAAGAGCTTAAAAATATATAAAACTGTATTGAGACATTAAAACTACACGGGAACAAAAAAAAATCAGAACAACATTAAAAATATTATAGAACAACCTAGAAAGAAAAAAAAATATGTAAAACAACACATGGACAAAAAATAACGTAAGAAATAGGTGTAAAAGCTGTATTGAAACATTGAAACAATCAAGAAATAAAATATAAACAACATCGAAACAACCGAAATATCATACATAAGTGAATGGAGCGTAAACAGTGGCTTTTTTTAGGAAATTGGGGCAAGTGCGCACGGCAATTTTTCTAAAACAAGTTTCAAAAAATAAATTTTAAATGTATGACATATTGATATTGAAGTATGTAGCACTATTTTAATGAAATTAATAATTTTGAAATTGAAATATAATATTTTATTAATTTATGTTTTGATCAATGAAATTATTTTTGGTAATATTGATTAGTTAGTTATTTTTAAATTTTTTATGTGAATACAAAAGACCTTTTTTTTTTGTATCTGGACCTTTTAAAATATTGGAACACCTTGACAGCGCTTCAAGATGTGTACGGGCCAGAAATGAAAATATTTTTTAATATTTGTATGTACAAATACTATACGAGTATTAAATAAGAAAGAATATAATTATTGATGACCATGCAGATAATAATATATATAATACGTAATGAAACACAATTTAAATTAAAAACCCGTATGCTTGTTCTGAAATGCCAGACCAAAATAATGAAAATGGGTCCGATTGTCTCCAAATTAAATGAGGTAGAGATTTGTTTGTCTATATTACAAGAAATTAAATTAAAACCCAGTTGGGGGAGGTAATAATTTTGTTTGCTAGAGAGCCTATGACGTGCTCCATGACCTTAACATAGATAAGGATGTTCTCGTCTTCAAAAAAACTGGAAGCTGCTACGTGACTTCATCCCAAATACCACTAGTCTTTGTCTTTGAACTACTGTCTGGATCATAACTTTTTTATATATTTCTTTTCTTTGGTAATTATTTTGTAGCATGTCTAGATTGAAGTAACCCCTTGTACATATGGAGCCCATTAGATCAGAATCTTTTGTGTATAGCTTTAATTTTTTTTTCTTAATTATATAATGTCAATTGAGATTTTGTCCACATGCACTTTTTTAATTAATATTATATATGAAATAATGGAGACCATGGTTTCTCGAAAGGTCCAAGTGAGATGAATTATATATACGTGAACCATTCTTTGAGTTTTTTTTTTTTTTTGTTCATATTGTGCCTACTTTGCGTGATTAGGAAGTGTTTTAAGCGGGTTTTAATTCGAAAGAATGTTTTTTTTTTCGAAATTCAGAAAGAATATTTATTTAGATATTATAATTAGAACAACGCCAGTATGTTACACGGGATTATCAAGACAAAGTTTTGGTGAAGTGTGCCCTCATTGTGTTTTGACATTTAAAGAGTTATATAGTTAATTGTGCTAATTTAATTAATCAAAATTCAAAAATATCCAATAAAAAAATCTTCCATTTTTTCAAAAAAATTATATAAGATTTAAGTAGGCAGGCAAATACTATTTATTTAACTTTGCATACAATGTAGTTGGGTAAAATTACTTCAATTAATTTTGCATGAAATCTGATAAGCAACAAACAAATTTATTATTAATAAGTTTGAACAATTTATTTGGTTTTGGCTTGTCAATATATATCATGTTCGTTGAATTTTTAATTTATGAAAAAAAATATAGATAAAATCTTTGATTTTATTTTATTATCGGTTATATTTTATATTATAATAACCTATATAGATAGAATATATGATTTAGCAAAAAAAAGATTGTATAGATAGAATCCTTGATTTTTGAATTAATAGTTATCTTTTAGAATATATATGGAAAATATGAAAAAAATATATATTAAGGGTTGCCACATGTATTAATGTGCAGCCGCCATGTGAATTTGGGAGAGTGAGGAGTTGCCACATATCGCAGAGTAGTGAGGTGATGACATGTGGCATATTTATTTATTCTTTTAGTATATACTAGAAAAACACCCGTGTGTTACACAAGATCGTCAAAAGACAAAATTTTGGTTCGCAAATTTGTGATAGTTATAGGATATCCAAAATACTAATTATAATAACTAAAAACGAAATTTAAAATTTAGAAGAGTATCATACAACTCGTTCACATCAAATTATAAAAAATTTCTTTGTAAACTATATTCAACAAAAATATCAAGTGTGACGGCATTGTGACGACATTGTGCTTTGGCATTTTAAAAAAATTAAATAGTTAATTATGCTAATTTAATTAGTCAAAAAGTTTCCAATAAAAATATATTCTTTTTATTAATTTCTATAAATTTAAATAAGTCTGCAAATACTAGTTATATAGTTTTGTATATAATGTAGCTGTGTGAAATCACTTCAATTAAATTTGAATGGTATTTGGTAAGCAACAAATAAATTTATTTTTAATAAATTTGATAATTATTTATTTATTTATGTTTTGTCTTGTCAATATATATCATTTACGTAGAATTTTTGATTTATGAAAGAAAAAAAATTGTGTAGATAGAATCTTTAATTTATTTTATATTTGTTACTTTTAGATTATAATAACATGTATAGATAGAATCTATACATTAAATATTAAAAGATAACAAATTTAAAAGATAGTGTAGATAGAATTAATTTTTGTGTATAAATGTCTCAATTAAGAATAACAAAATGTGGCATTTTTTTCATTTAAAAAAATTTAGTCTTTTCAATATAATTAAGTTTGACTATTAGAAACTTAAAAAAATAAATTTAATTTATTCATTTTTATCAGATATGTCCCTTATTTTTATTTTGAAAAATCTGGCCAAACTCGAAAATGACATTTTTACATCTTTTCATGCAATTTTTTTTTGTTTCTTTTTATAAATAATTAATACACTATTTTATACTAAACCTATATATATGTATATATAGTCAATGTAAAAACTTAATGGAAATAAAACTAATTAAACGGGCTCTAATTAATTTTATTCAGAATGATTTAATGAGCTGAAATAGGGAAAGACAAATGTCAAAATATTCCCTAATTCACCCACCTGCCTCCCGGATGGGATCTTCTATTCCAAAATCGTGTTTCATCTCCTATTCCAACCGTGTGGATGATTGACACATGTATTTCACACTTACCATGTTAATTTTCAAGCGTAAATCAAGCAGAAAATTGTAGGGTTAAAAATGGTAAGTGTTGTACACGCCAAATCATCCACACTATTTAATAATAAGAGATGAAACACTAGCTTTTTAATAGAAGATCCCATCCGCCTACCTCCCCCTAAAAATTAAAATAATTCCTTTAATTTTTGTAGTAATTATCCTAGCTAGAGAAATGTCGACCCAGTGTTTCCATTTTTGTTTCTATAGTTTTAAACAATGTAAAAAGAGAAAATGGGTATTTGTATGTATGACTAATAAATTAAAAATAAATGTTGAATAAAAAAAAGCGAGGAAGTGAAAGTGAACCTAGATGCAAAATGTTGTTTTCGTAGTTGAAAAGTGGTCCAAAGTGGAAAGACAAGTAGTCTCTGCACCTTTCTAGCAACCTTGCTGCGTTCCTCGAAACTTCTTCACTATCTTTTGCTTAACTTTAGTGTTGTAACAAATAGAGAAAAATATTTTTTGCGCTACGAACTATTAGGGTTTTTCAACTTTACTACTTAAACTTTTTCTTGGCATACTTTACCTCCTGAAGTTCAAGGGTTTTGCATATAGCCTCCTGGGTCTCGTCGGTGACGGAATATTCCATCGGAATCTTGTCACATGCCATGCACGTGAGGGAAAAATTGTCATTTCACTCAAATTATACTAATATTATTGTACTTTGCCATCTAAACTTTGCGAAATTGTTACTTTGCCATATGAACTTGGAGCGATTTACACTTTACCTCCTCAATTAAAAAAACATTAAAAATTTATGTGTATACATATATTTTATATATTGTTTAATTTTTTCACCAAAAATAAGTAAATTTACTAGATAATTTTTTTATTTTTTATCAAGATATTAAAAATAAAATAAATTTATTTCTAATATCTTGATAAAAAAAATAAATAAATTTAACTAGTATTCATTTCAATAAAATATATTATAAATAAGATTATTTTATACATATAGTTTTTTTGACTTTCTTGTAGAATTGTAGAATTGTAGTTTACTTCCTTGATTTACTTTATGTAGGTCCCAAGGGGTGTGAGTAAGGTTTAGAAGGGGGGATTGAATAAACCTTACTAACTTTTTGATTTTAGTCCTTTTAAAATTATTACAGAGTTAACTCAAAAACTTTGTCCTCGAGGGACATCGAAGTTGGTTATTCAAAGCAGAGTTAGCCACTCAACAAACTCGATATAGTCATTAATAGAATAACTCAACCGCTTAACCCGAACTTTAACTTGGTCGTGTTGGTTTTATCAAGAAGACTTAACACCCTTTGTATTATTTTTAAACTTGTTTTAACACTTGATTTTAAGCACTTGGTTATTAATCAGTTGGATAGCAAATATGAATTTATCAGCAGATATGATGTAAGTATGCAGAAATGTAAATGTGCTGAAAAATAAATGACACAGTTAATTTTTATAGAGGTTCGAAGATGAGGTAATTCTTCTAATCCCTCTTCTCCAACTCCCGGAGGAATCCACTAAGTAATAGATCGGTTTACAAAGTGGTGAATAATCTGAGAGACGACGCTTGGTCACACAAAAATTCGGCTTCTCCTCCAACTCAGCCTTCTTCACAGGCGATTGCGCTTGATATTTCACTCACTTTCTCAAGCTCTTGATTTGATCACGAAGCCCTCCAATAACTTGATCTTGGTTCGACCTTGAACCTTCCTACAATCCTCCTTGAAAGTAGACCCCTTTTGATTCTTCAAAAGTTTCCTCTTCAACAGATTTGAAGTCATGTCTTTCCTTCACAAACTTGTGTTGTATCGATTTCCTTCGAGTTTGGCTGAGTATTAGCTTGAATATTCTTGAGTATTTTTTCAGGTTAATAGCTTGAATATTGCTTGATTTCTCAGGTGTACAAGGTAACATTTTCTCAATGAAATTCCTTAGCCTTTTATAGTGAACTTTCGGAATTTTGCTCGTTGAAGAGATAGGCTGATTTCAAAAGTCACTTGTGTTCGTTGGCTTGTCTTGTTGCAGTCTTTGATGTTAACATTTCCTCGTATTAAATGTCTTGCAGCGTTGCGTTGCTTTTCTGACACTTGATGCAGTTCTTCCCATTGGTTTGTTTCTTTTGCACACAACTGGAACTAATACTTTATCTCTCGACAACTTTAACTTGTTACCATTCTCGAGTAACATTCTTTTTTTATCAACGAATCTCATTCATTGTCTTGACTTCGACTTGCATCACGCTTTTATTCCCCGGGTGACTTGAGTTAGTTTCCAATCCTTGGATGACTCATATGTCACTTCAACTTTGAGACTTGACTTCTTGAGTTGACTTGACTGACTCTTCATACAAAATTGCCTCATAGTGATACAACTTCAATGAGCTCTTAACTTTCCTTGCTTTTCTTCATATACTCAAATTTGTCTCGCATCGTAGTCTTCACTTTAGTCTTGATTGACTTAACAGATCCAAGCTTAGGTGACTTGACTTCGACTTTTCCAAATTTCTATCTATTACAATGTAAATTACAAGGAAAATGGAGTCTAACTTTCTAGTTTAAGTTTTACATGACATTCATCAAAATCTATAAAATAAATTTCCTAACACTTTATTAGTTTATAAATTAAAAAAGTATAAAGTTAATGTTAATCCAATTTATCAAATTACAAATATATACATAATTAGTTTTCCATTTTGAGGTAAATAAAATAATATACGTAGACAAATATAAATTCTAATATATTAGAATGAATATTCATAAATAAAATATAATAGGTAGTAATAAGTTTGAAACATATTATTAAAAACCCTATACTATATTTTAAAAATAGAAATAATGCATTTCATTATATTTGCAATACTTTTATATTTTTGAAATTTACTTTAATTTATAAAAAATAATTCTAAAATTGTATTATATAATTATAAAATTGGTACTGGTGTATATTTATAATTATTTTCGCTTCAAAGTTCATAAAATTAGTTATTTTCCTAACGTTGATAAAAAATATTAAATTAAAAAAGTTAAAATGGAAGAGATTACAAATAATTGTTTTGATAATCTATTTTATTGAAATGAATACTAGTAAAATATACTTATATTTGGTGAAAAAATTAAACAATATAAAAAATAAATGTATACACATAAATTTTTAATATTTTTTTTTAACTGAGGAGGTAAAGTGTAAATTGCTCCAACTTAATATGGCAAAGTAACAATTTCACAAAGTTTAGATGGCAAAGTGAAATAATATTAGTACAAGTTGAGTGAAATGACTATTTTGCCCTCACGTGCATGGCATGTGACAAGATTTCGATGGAATATTCCACCGCCGACGAGACAAATATAGTGGCACTTTCATACAATTTCATGCATTTATGTGGTAATAATAAAATTATACAAATGACGTAAGAGGAAAATAGTTATATGAAATATGATACAACCCAAACACCAATTAACACAGTCCACACGACTGAGCTCATGAAGGAGAATAATATCAAACCCACATTAAGGAGTCCACGAATGGGAAGGCATCAGCAAGGCCCAAAAGAACAATTAAAAAGCCCGGATGGTTAAAGGATTATGCTCACTTGAAATAGGTTGAGATGAATTGTTAATGCATGTATTTTCCTTCTGTCATTTTAGATTCAATGGTCCCCACAGTTAGTTATAGTGCCAGGAATATAAGGTGAGAAAGTGGTGAATTATAGTTTTATGGAATGAATTAACCTAAAAGTTAGGGTGTGATTGGTTGTGTTTTTGTTCCGTCCACTTTCATTTTTTGAGTTAATAGTAATGAATTTTTTTTAAAATTGAAGTTGGATGTGTAGAGAAAAAATAATGATTGTTTTGATGTGATGGAGAATCTTTTTGAGAAGTTGATTGTTTATGGAATTTTTTGTGAAAATAATAGTGTAAAATATAATACAAGAGAATTAAATAACACGTGAAAAATTAAACCAAAAATAAGCAATATGAATCTCATTTTATACCTTTTATTTTCAAGATTAAGAGAAAATAGCAAAAATGGTGATAAATGAAAGAAATTACCGAAATTATTTATATAAATACATAAGAAGAGGAAAGAGAAATAAATAGTATGATTGAGTGTTGGAAAGTGTGAAAAAGAGAGAGAGAGAAAGAGAGAGAAAAAAAATGAGTTAATTTTGGAAAGAAATGAGATTTTCTTTTTAAAAAAAAACACTTTTTTCACAACCAATCACATATCCTATGATTTTTTCTCTCAAAAATGAAATTTTGAAACAAATTCCACAACCAATCATAACCTTAGGCCGTCTCCAACACAATTCTATTTTAGTATAGTTTTTACACTAAAATAGTGCAATTTTCGCACTAAACATAAAACCCATCTCCAAGCATTCTACTTCAAATTTTGCACTAACAAAAATATTCCTTGAATATTCTTTATTATTTCAATACAAAAAAATATTTTATTGAAAATCAATTATGTATTAGCATAGTATTATAAAATATATTTAGTTAATTAAAAAATAAACTTTATTATTATATTTAATATACTTTATTAAATAATATGCATTAAAAGTTAATTTATTAATAGCAAGATTTAAGTAGAGAACTAAAATATGACATTTCGATAGATTAAATTAAAAAGTCTAATTACTTATACAATCATAATAGACAGCTAAATTAAAATGTGATGGTTATTTGGTATATTCCTCCTATAAATGATCAATTAATGTATTTCGAAGTGTAATATGGGCTTCCTTATCCTTCATTCGTTTATGTCGAGCTAGAAACTGTTCAAATCGGATATTGTCATCCACCACCATCTCTACATCCGGAGTTGGTGCGTCCATCGCATCTTGAACCAGTGCATCAATACTGCGTTCATCCTCGATGATTATGTTGTGCATTATTATACATCCAATCATTATATCATGTGAATCATTTTTTCTACAAAAACGTGTTGGTGTAGCCATAATTGCAAATCGTGATTGTAAAACTCCAAATGCACGTTATACGTCTTTTCTGCATGATTCTTGTTTCATTGCGAAGTATTTTTCTCGGACCACGTGGATCATGGATTGTTTGCACAAGAGTTGACCATTTTGGGTAAATATTATCAGCTAGATAATAACCCATGTTATATTCTTTTCCTTGAATTACGAAGTTCACGGGAGGAGCGATAAATTTAGCCAGGTTAGAATGAGATGCCTCCAAAACATTAATGTCATTATTTGATCCGGGCATTCCAAAGTCTGCATGCCATATCCAAAGATCATAATCAGCTACAACTTCCAGAATAATGGTTGGGCTTCCACTTCAACCAGCATATTGTCCTACCCATGCAGTTGGACAATTTTTCCATCGCCAGTGCATATAATCTAAACCATCCAACATCCCCAAAAATCCATGTTCTTTACCAACATGACGTAGCCTAGCAATATAATTGGATGTAGGATATCTTAGATATTGCTCTCCAAACACCTTAATAACATCACGACAAAATCGTTTCACACACTCAATTACAGTAGACTCGCCAATTTTGATATACTCGTCAGTTGCATCTGCTGATAGAGCATATGCAAACATTCGTAATGCTGATCACTTTTTCAAAAAGTGATAATCCAAGTCTTCCAGTTGCATCCTTCTTCTCGTAAGAGATAGTTGTCACGATTTCTCCACAATACTTTGTCAAGGAATAAACTTCGAGACATGCGGAGAATCGTCTAAATGTTGCTTCATCATATCTTGGAATTTCAGCAAACTAATCATTGAATAAATTACGATCAACAATTTCTCGATCACGGTTCACTACTACATGTCCCGGAATTGAGCCTCTATGATTAGTTTGAGACTTTTGATGGTTGAGCAATTGAGCAAGGATGTTACTGTTTCTTGCCACAATATGAGTTATGATTTATTCTTCTGCATTGATGGCCTCAAGCTCATTCTTATACATATCCTCATCATTAGAAAATGAAGACGATGAACCACCAATATTGAAATTCATATTTTTTTATCAAAGAAACTAAAGGAATTTTTCTTATCATAAGTTTATTATTCCCATTAAATTAAGAATAAAATTATATTTGGTTTAGAAAAAAATTATCCATTTAAAAATAAATGTAATATTGGATAAAAATCAAAATCTGACTCGTCAATATTTTTATAAAACATTGTGATTTTTAAAATTTTAATTATTATTATTTTAACTATTCATAAATTGAAATTTTCTAACATATTTGTTACTTATATGTACATTAGCATAAAGTATTTATTCATTTTATATTATTATAAGAGTATTTTATTTAAATTTTAGTATACATATAGTGGGATCATTGTTTTTGCATATATATCAATATACATCACAATACATACAAAAAATAAATTATATAAAATATTTTAATAAATCTTACATGGATTCAACCAAAATCTAAAACTTAAAATCTGATATCTATTCCAAGACTCTTTTGTCAATTTTTGTTTATTATATTTGAAAGAATATACACACACATTAAGATGGATAAAAATAATTGATCCCTTTAAACATAAAATATTGAATGTAATTTTATTGATACTCAATTCAAAGGTAATTTGGTATTTAGAACTATTTTGTCCCATTATTATCATTAATTTTTAATTATGTGATCCCAATCATTCAAGAATAAACTTATAGATTTTGTGTAACAAACTTATCCTCATTTTTTTGCTTCGAAAAAATTATCCTCCTAAACTTATTAATAAACCTAAACTATGCAACTATAATCTATAATTTGGTTAATTATTTTATAAATCGATTTAACTTCTGTTCAAAATGGAATTATAATCGATTAAATTATAAAACCATTTTTATAGTTTGGCGATGATTAAAAAAGAATAAACTTGGTGTAGATGATTAAATGCCAATTATTTCTTTCAGTGAATATGATATAATTGAATTGATTATATCCACTTTCAACCAGCATTTTCGTGTAATATATAAAAGTTATTATTGAATAAGTAATTTTATTTTATCTTTTTTTAAAGGATAATTTAGTCTTTACATTCTATCATTCATTTCTAATTATAATCATGGATTGAAATCAAATAAGAAATGACTATTCCATTTCTTTACTCATTCCTTATAGATACCAAACATAATCCCCCTAATCTTTATAGAAATATTACAGTTACCCCCCATAAATAACCGGATGGGATCTTCTATTCCACAAGGGTGTTTCATCTCATATTCCACCGCACGGATGATTGACACGTGTACAAATGTTACCATATTGATTTTGAAGCATAAATCGGCTTTAAATTGTGGGATTCTAATATGGTAACATCTATACACGTGTCAATCATCCGTGCGGTGGAATATGAGATGAAACACCCTTGTGGAATAGAAGATCTCATCCGATAAACTTAAGACAAAAGACAAAAAATATTATCAAGATATTCCATCGGAATCTTGTCACATGCCATGCACGTGAGGGCAAAATTGTCATTTCACTCAAATTATACTAATATTATTGTACTTTGCCATCTAAACTTTGCGAAATTGTTACTTTTCCATATGAACTTGGAGCGATTTAAACTTTACCTCCTCAATTAAAAAAACATTAAAAATTTATGTGTATACATATATTTTATATATTGTTTAATTTTTTCACCAAAAATAAGTAAATTTTACTAGTATTCATTTCAATAAAAAATATTATCAAGATATTAAAAATATATATTTATTTTTCACCAAAAATAAGTAAATTTACTAGATAATTTTTTTATTTTTTATCAAGATATTAAAAATAAAATAAATTTATTTCTAATATCTTGATAAAAAAATAAATAAATTTAACTAGTATTCATTTCAATAAAATATATTATAAATAAGATTATTTTATACATATAGTTTTTTTTGACTTTCTTGTAAAATTGTAGAATTGTAGTTTACTTCCTTGATTTACTTTATGTAGGTCCCCGAGGGGGGTGTGAGTAAGGTTTAGAAGGGGGGATTGAATAAACCTTACTAACTTTTTGATTTTAGTCCTTTTAAAATTATTACAGAGTTAACTCAAAAAACTTTGTCCTTGAGGGACATCGAAGTTGGTTATTCAGCAGAGTTAGCCACTCAACAAACTCGATATAGCTGTTAATAGAATAACTCAATTGTTTAACCTGAACTTTAACTTGGTTGTGTTGGTTTTATCAGCGGAAGACTTAACACCCTTTGTATTATTTTTAAACTTGTTTTAACACTTGATTTTAAGCACTTGGTTATTAATCGCTTGACAAAAAAATATGAATTTATCAAATGAGAGATATGATGTAAGTATGCAGAAATGTAAATGTGCTGAAAAATAAATGACACAGTTAATTTTTATAGAGGTTCGAAGATGAGGTAATTCTTCTAATCCCTCTTCTCCAACTCCTGGAGGAATCCACTAAGTAATAGATCAGTTTACAAAGTGGTGAACAGTCTAGAGACAACCTTGGTCACACAGCTGGCTTCTCTTCCAACTCAGCTTCTTCACAGGGCAGTTGCCTTGCTACTTCAGCTCACTTTCTCAAGCTCTTGGATTTGATCACGAAGCCCTCCAATAACTTGATATTGGTTCGACCTTGAACCTTCCTACAATCCTCCTTGGAAAGTAGACCCCTTTTGATTCTTCAAAAGTTCCCTCTTCAACAGATTTGAAGTTGTCTTTCATTCACAGCTTGTGTTGTATCGATTTCCTTCGAGTTTCAGGCTAGAGGATTAGCTTGAATATTCTTGAGAGTATTTTCAAGTTAATAGCTTGAATATTGCTTGATTTCTCAGGTGTACAAGGTAACATTTTCTCAATGAAATTCCTTAGCCTTTTATAGTGAATTTCGGAATTTTGCCCGTTGAAGAGATAGGCTGATTTCAAAAGTCACTTGTGTTCGTTGGCTTGTCTTGTTGCAGACTTTGATGTTAACATTTCCTCGTATTAAATGTCTTGCAGCGTTGCAGCTTTTCTGACACTTGATGCAGTTCTTCCCATTGGTTTGTTTCTTTTGCACACAACTGGAACTAATACTTTATCTCTGACAACTTTAACTTGTTACCATTCTGAGTAACATTCTTGACTTTTATTAACGGATCTCATTCAGTTGTCTTGACTTGACTGCAGCCTTTTATTCCCCAGGTGACTTGAGTTAGTTTCCAATCCTTGGATGACTCATCTGTCACTTCAACTTTGAGACTTGACTTCTTGAGTTGACTTGACTGACTCTTCATACAGCTGTCTCATAGGTGATACAACTTCAGTCGAGCTCTTAACTTTCCTTCTTTTGCCATACTCAAATTGTCTCGCATCGTAGTCTTCACTTTAGTCTTGATTGACTTCTTGTATTTCCAGGCTTAGCTGACTTGACTCAGCTTTTCCAGCTCTATCTATTACAATGTAAATTACAAGGAAAATGGAGTGCCAACTTTCTAGTTTAAGTTTTACATGACATTCATCAAAATATATAAAATAAATTTCCTAACACTTTATTAGTTTACAAATTAAAAAAGTATAAAGTTAATGTTAATCCAATTTATCAAATTACAAATATATACATAATTATTTTTCCATTTTGAGGTAAATAAAATAATATACGTAGACAAATATAAATTCTAATATATTAGAATGAATATTCATAAATAAAATATAATAGGTAGTAATAAGTTTGAAACATATTATTAAAAACCCTATATTATATTTTAAAAATAGAAATAATGCATTTCATTATATTTGCAATACTTTTATATTTTTGAAATTTACTTTAATTTATAAAAAATAATTCTAAATTTGTATTATATAATTATAAAATTGGTACTGGTGTATATTTATAATTTTTTTCGCTTCAAAGTTCATAAAATTAGTTATTTTCCTAACGTTGATAAAAAAATATTAAATTAAATAAGTTAAAAAGTAAGAGATTGCAAATAATTGTTTTGATAATCTATTTTATTGAAATGAATACTAGTAAAATTTAGTTATTTTTGGTGAAAAAATTAAACAATATAAAAAATAAATGTATACACATAAATTTTTAATATTTTTTTTTAACTGAAGAGGTAAAGTGTAAATTGCTCCAACTTAATATGGCAAAGTAACAATTTCACAAAGTTTAGATGGCAAAGTGTAATAATATTAGTACAAGTTGAGTGAAATGACAATTTTGCCCTCACGTGCATGGCATGTGACAAGATTCCGATGGAATATTCCACCGCCGACGAGACAAATATAGTGGCACTTTCATACAATTTCATGCATTTATGTGGTAATAATAAAATTATACAAATGACGTAAGAGGAAAATAGTTATATGAAATATGATACAACCCAAACACCAATTAACACAGTCCACACGACTGAGCTCATGAAGGAGAATAATATCAAACCCACATTAAGGAGTCTACGAATGGGAAGGCATCAGCAAGGCCCAAAAGAACAATTAAAAAGCCTGGATGGTTAAAGGATTATGCTCACTTGAAATAGGTTGAGATGAATTGTTAATGCATGTATTTTCCTTCTGTCATTTTAGATTCAATGATCCCCACAGTTAGTTATAGTGCCAGGAATATAAGTTGAGAAAGTGGTGAATTGTAGTTTTATGGAATGAATTAACATAAAAGTTAGGGTGTGATTGGTTGTGTTTTCGTTCCGTCCACTTTCATTTTTTGAGTGAATAGTAGTGAATGTTTTTTTAAATTGAAGTTGGATGTGTAGAGAAAAAATAATGATTGTTTTGATGTGATGGAGAATCTTTTCGAGAAGTTGATTGTTTGTGGAATTTTTTGTGAAAATAATAGTGTAAAATATAATACAAGAGAATTAAATAACACATGAAAAATTAAACCAAAAATAAGCAATATGAATCTCATTTTATACCTTTTATCTTCAAGATTAAGAGAAAATAGCAAAAATGGTGATAAATGAAAGAAATTACCGAAATTATTTATATAAATACATAAGATGTCACGCCCCAAACGTGACGCGACAACGATCAATCACTTAAACAGAATTAAATCAACAGTCTAAACCAAAGATACCAAACTCCAAGTGAAATAGAATCTAATGCAGCGGAATTAAAATAAACACGAGTACAAATTTCAATCTTAAAGTCCTACGGTATCCGAATACAACCCAAAAGATTATCTCGAATTAACTTACGGTCAAACGAAAATAAAATGAAGGAGTCCAACAACAAATAAAAGTAAAAGGAAATGTCGCTCCACATCATGGATAGGGATTCAATCTGCGGTAGGTTCGATGTCTTCAACGAACTCTTCATCTAAAGGTTAGAAAACGGGGAGGGAATGAGACGAAATCTCGGTGGATGGGGTGATCGTGTGCAAGTGTGGCGATATAAATAGTTAATGCGAGAAATTTAGTTGTATGAAAACGCGTGAGAGATGATGCTTGATTTCACACACACGTCCACAAGCGTCGTGATAAATATATTAAGTAACATACTTATATAGTTTAAGAAAATAGTTCGTGGTCACGCAGCACTATGGTCCAAGCGGGGAGGATTGCGTGCGGATTTGTAACGCCAATCCTATGCAAGACAAGTAAGCGGTTTGCGTCGGATTTGTAGCGCCAACCAAACGGGTCCGATTAACTCCTAATCGTGTGGATCGGACAAAATGATTCCTTCGTTCTTCCTTGTAACTCCCGAGCAAGATTGTCCAAGACTGTCACCTTATCGCTCCGTGAGGCAAAGACAAAATCCACATGTGGAGCTAGCAAGGCTCGGTTTGTCATAATCATGATTATACCTCAAAATCTACGACCCGCTTCCGCGGACAAACTCCGTCCCTCGGTTGCGGGATTAGGGCGATGGGGCCGGAAGAGTGGAATAGCGGCCGAGCTGCCGGTTCCATCCCCGACGTATCCATTCCGACTATGAGCTCGACACACCAAGTTGACTCAAGGGAAAGTAAACACAAGTTTATGTAATCAACCAGGCGATCAGTATTATTGATTCGGGAAGCGAGTTCATGAAAAGTTTTCAAAAATTTGCGTAAGGTAATTATGGCGTTGGTGGAGTTATTTGGATGAAGAGATTATCGGGAGGATAAGCAATCTTCGATATCTTGAACGATTAGGTGGAACATAAGTCCGTTATAGATTCAAATCGCAAGACGAGGAAGTCGCCGCGATCGGGTATTAATCGGTCAAGGCGGTCCGATAAGTCAAGGGTTTTTGAGAAATTAAAATATTTTACTTAAGAATTGAAGTCAGAGGGTCCAGGGCTGTTTTAGAAAAATAAAAATAATTTGAGTTAGGTCCTTATAAAAAATAAAATTTACAATTAGCCCCGTTTTGTCAAAACCAATACTTTTGGGGTTAAAAGTTAAATAAATAAATGTCCCGACCTTGAACAATTATGAGGTCAGTTCCTAAATTCTCTAAATTATTCAGAGATTCAGGTTTTTAAAGTTTTGAGGTCGATTTTTTATAAAATTCTCACATTGGCCCCAAATTTGTTAAAATTGTCATTTCGGGCCCTAAGTTTAAAATAATCGGAACTCACAAACCGGAAGGGCTTCTAATGTGATTATAGTTGGAAAATGTCACTAATGTTAGTGGGATATTGGGACAAAAACATTTTTAAAACGTCATAAGTATAGGTCCCTCAACTTTTGAAAATCTCATTTTTGTCCCATTTTGAAATAATTGCCTTTAAGGCTTTTAGGGGTCCAATTGTTATGAAATTTGAACCTTGGGTCCAAAATATAATTATGTTATAGGTAAATTAGTATTTCCAGGTACATGGGCTGTATAAGTCCTGGAAATTTCATTTGAGTCCTCAAGTTTAATCTTTTACAATTTGGTCCCTCAAGTTTTATAAAATTACTTTCCAAGCTCTAAACACTTGTATTTTTGGAATACACTTAAAATATGTTATTTCCAGTCCCTTAAGAGTTAAAATTTCAAATTTTAAATTTAGGGTCTGGTACAGTTTCGAAATTTGCAAAATAGCCCTTCTCAAATTTTACAATCTAGTCCTTGGGCTTTTAAGGGTTGATTTTATTTATCTAAAAACTCTTAAAACTTTATTAAAATGTCAAAACATCATTTTTGAACCTGAGTACAGTCCCCAAAATCGAAATTTACAGAGAGGTCCCTCAAGTTTTATTTTCTTGCACTTAAGTCCACCAACTTTCCATTTTTGCATTTTAAGTCCAAAAATCGAAATTTAATCAATTATGCTCGACTTGTCCAGGTTATAGGCCATACAAAACATAGATTTCAAGAGTCATAAACATACATATCCATCTCATACAAGAATTTATCAAATATGACAATAAAGTGTACATGTATGTCCTAATTTTCGGTAAATCGCATTTTGAGCAACACTTGAGAAATTTTTCAACTTGATACAAGAAAATAGCATGCAATACATAATATATATCTCAAATGCTCAATAACAAAATACTACATGCATTTTTATGAATTAAAACACCTAGAAGTTGAAAGGATTTTTCCACCCACCTTGTTTGTTCGGTTGATTGGTGTAAAGTGGTGTCACTAGACCTTGAGGATTTTAATCCTCACTTAAGGAAGCCCCTAAGTCCAATAATACAAGGAGTTTTGAGTTAGAAAATGAAGATTTGAACCAAGGAGGGAAAAAGAGAAGGAATAGGCCAAAGGTACCACACTTACCTTGTGTAGTTGAAAGTTGTAGTCAAAAATTGATAGTCTCTTAAGAACTTGATCACCACTTAAACAAAGCTCCAAGGTCAGCCCCTAATCACCTCAAAATGATAATTTTGGTACCAGATGTTTGAGTTTGGTTATCAGATGTTTTTTTAATTATTGATATTCTCTTTCAATTCTCCCAGAACCTTAAAGTTCTTTCAAAGTAGAAATTACAATATCGCCATTAAAATTTAAACAAAAAGAAACCTGTGTGGCCGATTCAACACAAAGAATGGTGTACTTGAAGAAGAATTCTCGAAGAAATGAACACTCTGAGTAGTTGCAGTTGAGACCTCAATATCAATTTTCCACTAAGACGTAGAGAGGCAGACATAATTAGAGGAAAAAATGAGATTCTTTACGTTTAATCCAGTTTGTGTCACATAAATTTTAGAAGAATTCATATCACAGTATATGGAGAGGAATCAGAACAGACTTGTAGCCTTGAGAAATAACATATTTTTCAAATTGCACAAAGACGACCAGATTCGAAAAACAACATTTACAATTTGATTACCTTTTGGACATAGTAACTTTTGCTTTATAACTCAATCCAGTTCGTAAGTTGATTTTTTTCCCATCTCCCCGTCTCTGTAAGAACCTGTCAGTGATCTCCATATCTGTTGCGTCTCTTGTAATCTTCCGTAAACGGCCGTGTCTTTTGGTGGTGCCCTACTATGTTCCTCTTCTTAACTCTTAACTAATACATGCTGACTTTTCGTGTTCGTCTTCTCAACTCCTACCTAATATATATGTTAAGTGTACTTATTTACCCTTAATTAAGAGATTTTAGGGGTGTTTTATGTTAATCCAAGTGGCTACGATAATCTAGAGGGAGGTGAATAGATTATGCCAATTTTTCGTAAATCGCCCTTTTTTTGAATGAACAAGTAAATGACAAGAATGTAAGTGCGGAAAATAAACAACACTCGATGATTTATAGTAGTTCAACCCACCTAGGGCCTAATCTACTACCACCCCGGTATATCCGAAGTGGATTTCAAAAAGAAAAAACGTTTTATTAACAATTACCACAATTGTTACAACACCACCTTTGAAGATTACCACAATCTTCTTACAACACCTTCAAGGAGATTACCACAATCTTCCTTCAACACCTATGAAGAGTACCACACTCTTCAACACCTAAGATCACTCAAGTGTGTTCTTACTACAAGAACACTAACAAGGATATCTTGTTTTGGATGATAGAAAAATTCAAGATTACAACTCAATAAATGAAGTATAAAAACTTTGATTGCAAGTGCAATCGAGAATAAAAAGCCGAGACCTCAAGATTGTGCAAGTGCAAGAACTTAGGCTATTACAACAAGAATGTAAAAATGAAAGCTTTGAGAATTTTGCAGATTTCTTGTTGTATTGTATGCTTGTATCTTGTATCTTGTGTCTTCAAATCATCCTCTATTTATAGGAGAGTCTTCACAAACATAGGCTCATTCTTTTCACTTTTGTCTACAAAAAGAAGATCACAAGATGTAGAAATAATGTACAAAATTGATAAAGTAAATCTTGCTGATAATGAATTTTCAACGGTTTGAATCTGTCAAAAATATATAAGCGCGACCGGTTGCTATATAGAAATTTCGACGTTAAAAGAAAATAGTGCGATCCAGGTAGCCAGGCGGAGGGGGTGCGACCGGTCCGAGGGTGCGACGATCATCCTAGGCGTCGACCGGTCGACCCATGCTTGACCGGTCACCCTCCTCAAAAATCAAGTCCGGACTTCTCTTTCATTTTGTGCGTTCTTGTCTGTCGACCTCTTTGTTCGACCGGTCGACCTCCAAATTGAAGTGTTGTCCGATTTTTGTCAAAAATAAACTTCAAAAAATACTCCAAAAAATTAGTAAATTTTTTTTAAATCAATTGGGAGTATTTGGACGACATTTAAAAACATTGTTTTGGTATAAAAACTCATTTAAACAAAATCATCAAAATCTTGATAAAAACATTTATCTAACAAACTCCCCCTTTTTGATGATTACAAACCAAACAATTTTAGGAAGTCGATTTTAGAACAAAACACATGTTCCGGTCTAAAATATCAATCCATTACAAGCAACATTTATCATAAGTAAAACACACAAGGATAGGAGCAAAGATTTTCTAAAAACATTTTGCATAAGCTCCCCCTATCAACATGCATAACAAAAATAAGTAGAAGCAAACAACTACAAGCTAAAAGCTTGAATTTCATGAGCTTAGAAGCTCCCCCTGTCACAAAAACATCATTAGTTAAGCATAAAAGTCCATAATACATCAAATGGACTAAGTATTATTCACAGCTTTTGGCTTTTAAGAGCCCTAACTTATAGCTTTTCTTGCGTGCTTATTTTGGCTTCTTTGAGCATATGGGCATTTTTTTCCTGTTTCTCCTCCTTTGGAATCATCAAAAAGAATGTTAGCACGATAAAAACATTATACAATCATATCAAGGTGCGCAATTTAATCGATTTATCGAGCATTTTGAAAATTGAAGCTTAAATTCCAAATAAAAAGGGAAAAATTGATCATTTGATTTGCAAAAGCTCATTTGATTGATGAAACATGATCTCGATAAACTTATAAGACTTTTCAAATCAAGAGAGTCATGTAGGTAATGAATTTTTCTTAGAAACATTTTGTCGAACACTTGGCGTGCGTCGAATAAAACAAGAGATATATAACGCCTTTGTAATTCATTTAAGCCAAAAAATTTCATCACCAAATGCAATAATACAACATTCATCCATCAACAATCATCATATACAACACACTAATACACAAATTTCATCAAAAATAGTAAGATACAAGCACATTCTCAAGGGTTCAACCCAATTGAGATTAAAAGGAGAAATTCTTACCAATTAATCGGAGAAGTTGGATAATAATGATGAAATATAAGTTACATAAACTCAAAAATATATATTTTATAAGAAGAAAATCATTTTGAGTGAATTATGTGTGAAAAATGCGAAGGGGTTCGATTTTGGAAGAAAATAACTAAAATGACGTTTGAAAGGACAAAAACGTTTTTAATGCTGAAAACGTTTACGGCGACCGGTCCCTGTACCTGGTCGACCTCGCCGTCGACCGGTGCCTGAACACCAATTCTGTTTCTGTCCGAATTTTACACCAAAAATCCGATTTTTTACCCCTAAGTTTTGAAAACATGCAAATTGCAATCATAGACCTTATTCAATATGCATTATGCCTAACCGAGCTCGTATTGAGGCAAAAGTCTCAGAAGATAGCGGTTTTGTAAAGATATCCGCCAATTGATCTTAAGATGGAACAAAAGATATCTCAATTTTTCGTTTTGAAACACAATCCCTTAGAAAATGATGTCGAATCTCAATATGTTTAGTACAGTTATGATGAACCGGGTTTTGAGCAATATTTATAGCGGATATGTTATACAAAGATAGGAACACTTTCAAAAGAACATTTATAATCCGCTAAAGTTTGTTTCATCCAAATCAATTGAGTACAACAAAAGGCCGCGAAAATATTCGGCTTCGTTGAAAGTAAAACGCAATTTTGTTTCTTTGAAAACCAAGAAACTAGACAATCGCCTAGAAATTGACATGATCCGGAAGTACTTTTACGATCATCAATATTTCCTGCATAATCTGAATCACTATAACCTTTAAGAGAAAAATTTTCATTCTTTGGATAAAATAAACCATATTGAATAGTGCCTTTCAAATATCGAAAAATCCTTTTAACGGCACTCATATGAGATTCTTTGGGATTGCTTTGAAAACGAGCACATAGACATACGACATGAAGAATATCCGGTCTACTTGCGGTTAAATAAAGTAAACTACCAATCATACCTCGATATTTGGATTCATCAACCGGCTTGCCTTTTTCATCTTTATCAATCTTAACGTTTGTTGTCATTGGGGTAGAGACGGTTCTTCCTTCTTCAATGCCAAACTTCTTCAAAAGCTCTTTTGTATATTTTGATTGTGAAATATAAATTCCTTCTTGGCATTGCTTAATTTAAAGTCCAAGGAAGAAGTTGAGCTCCCCCATCATGCTCATTTCAAATTCACCTTGCATTAACTTAGAAAATTTCTTGCACAAGGATTCATTAGTAGCACCAAAAATAATATCATCAACATAAATTTGCACTAATAAGCAATCTTGCCCTTTTTCAAAAACAAAGAGAATAGTATCAACTTTACCTCTTGTAAATCCATTTTGTAAAAGAAAAAAGCTAAGTCTATCATACCATGCACGGGGTGCTTTGTTTTAAACCATATAAGACCTTCTTAAGTTTATAAACATCATTTGGCCTAGAAAAATTTTCAAACCCTGGAGGTTGTTTTACATAGACTTCTTCTTGAATAATACCATTTAGAAAAGCGGATTTAACATCCATTTGGTAAAGTTTGAAATTTTTAAAACAAGAATAGGCAAGTAAATACGAATAACTTTTAAACGTGCTACGGGTGAAAAAGTTTCATCATAATCAATACCTTCTTCTTGACAATACCCTTGAGCTACTAAACTTGCTTTGTTTCGAACAATATTTCCTTGTTCATCAAGCTTGTTTCGAAATATCCATTTTGTACCAATAATTGTTTGAGATGGAGGACAAGGTACCAATTCCCAAACATCATTTCTTTCCAATTGATTCAACTCCTCTTGCATTTCTAAAAACCAATCCTCATCTTCAATAGCTTCCTTAGCATTTTTAGGCTCCTTTTGAGATATAAGAGCTTTCTCGGCAAATTTTCCTCGAGTCATTACTTTATCAAGGGGTCACCAATAATAAGATCTTTTGGGTGATCTCCCTTAAATTTCAATGCTACGGGAAGATCCGAAGTATCATCTTTGTCTTATTGAGGAACATTTGAGCTTGAAGGTTGATCATTTTGAGCATCATTTTGAACAATTGGTTCAATAACATCATCTTCATCACTATCATCATTGGGTATCTTTTTAACACCCGAGGCTTCATTGAATTTTACATGAATGGATTCTTCAACAACCATGCTAGTCTTATTGTAAACCTGATATGCTTTGCTCTTGGTTGAATACCCCATAAATATTCCTTCATCGGCCTTAGGATCAAGTTTGTCCAATTGATCCTTAGTATTCAAAATAAAACACTTACATCCAAATATTTTGAAATAACTAATATTTGGAGTTCTTCCTTTCCAAAGCTCATATGGAGTTTTATTCATTTTAGGATGAATATAAACTCGATTAATGACATAGCAAGTGGTACTTACGGCTTCGGCCTAAAAATATTTTGGAAGTGAGAATTTATTAAGCATGGACCGACTCATTTCTTGAAGTGTCCGATTCTTCCTTTCGGCTACTCCATTTTGTTGAGGTGTCCTTGGAGCTGAAAAATTGTGACCATATCCATTGGTTTCACAAAAGACTCTAAATTCTCCATCAAATTCTCCACCTCGATCACTTCGAATAGACTTTATGGTATCTTCTTTTTCATTCTCAATAAGTCTACACAACTTAACAAACTCATTAACGGCATCGCTTTTATTTGTAAGAAAAAGAGCCCAAGTATATCTAGAAAAATCATCAACTATAACAAAAGTGTAATGTTTTCCACTTAGACTTGCCGTACCAATATCCCCATACAAATCTAAATGAAGAAGTTGTAGAGGCTTGGTTGTGGAAATTTCATTTTTGGGCTTAAAACTACTCTTAACTAATTTGTTCTTTTGACAAGTGTCACATAAGCCAAGATTTTCAAAATTCAATTTGGGTAGTCCTTTTACTTGTTGGTTTTTGTAAATATTTTGCAAATTTTTGTATCTAACATGTCCAAGTCGCCTATGCCATAAACTAGTTAAATCATTATTGGCAACAAGACAAGAAACATTTTGACTAACCAAATCACTTGTACAAATTTTGTAAAGATTGCCTTTTCTATTTGCTTCGCAAATAATTTTATCATTTTTGGAAATAAGGCATTTTTCTTTATTGAAAACAACATTATAATTTGAATCACAAAGTTGGCTAACACTTATCAAATTAAACTTAAGCCCTTCTACTAAAAGAACATTACTAATAGAGAAAGAAGAATTACCAATTTCTCCATTTCCAAGAATTCTTCTTTTGCCATTGCCGAACATGACCATACCCTCTTCTTGGAGCTTGAAGTTGGTAAAAAGTTCTTTCTTTCCGGTCATATGGCGTGACATCCGCTGTCCACGAGCCATTTTGAATCCTCCTTGGTTGTTATAGCCCCTATAACCTACAAAAGAATAATTTTTAGGTACCCTATAGTTTTGGGGTCCATGGGGGTTAGCCTTGAGACCTTTGGGTCTCCAAACATAGCTAAAATTGTTCTTCAATTTACAATGACTAAGATAATGACCAACTTTACCATAATAAAAGCAAATAAGATTGTGGGCACTACTAGCACGTACAAAAGTCGGACCTTGGTCATTTTTCTTTGGAAAAGGTTGAAAAGGTTTATAGCCAAGTCCTAATTTAGAATGCTCACCTCTTTGTACATCTAAAATTTTTGTAACCTTATCCGTACTTAAGTTAAAACGATGCACATCCTTTTTCAAACATTCAAGATCATTTGTGAGCGTTTGTTTTTCGGTTTCAAGAGTACGGACTTTAGTAAGAGTAATAGCATGAGATTTATCAAGAGATTCATAAGAAGTAAAAAATTTATCCTTTTCTAATTTAAGCTCTTTATGCTCCTTTTTTAAAGTCTTGTATTTAACAATCAAATTTTGAAACTCATTTTGTAATTCATCAAAATCACATTGTAATTCATCAACTAAGGAAGAAGATGAAGCATTAGAGCATACCTCGTTGTTTTCGTCGTCTATGGCCATAAGACCATGTTCGAATTCTCCTTCTTTATCGGTTGTGGCAAGAAGTTCATCCCAAGTCTTGACATCCGCATTTAAAGCCTTTTTTTTGGGAAAAGACTTTTTCTTCTTTTGTTCCTCTTCCTCGAGTTTTGGGCAATCGGCTATGAAATGCCCAGATTTTCCGCATTTAAAACACGAGTTGTCTCTCGGTTTTCTTGCCTTATTTTTATTCACAAATTTTGCAAATTTCCAGACAAGTGCGGCCGTCTCTTCATCATCCTCATCATTATCATAATATGAATTATTTGAAGAAGATGCTAGACCTTTAGGAATATTATGCGTACCCGATTGAGTGTTGGATGATTTGGAATTTTTCCTCTCCTTGAGATAGACTTCGTAAATGAGGAGGTTCCCGATAAGCTCATCGAACTTAAGTGTTTCTAGATTTTGTGCTTCCGTGATAGCCGTCATTTTTCCGGACCATGAGCCAGGAAGAACGTTCAATATCTTGGTCACCTTGTCTTCTTCGGAGATGACCTTCCCAAGAGCCACAAGAGGAGCGACAATGTTGTCAAACCTTTCCACCATTTTTGATATGCTTTCACCATCATGCATATTGAAATTTTCAAAGTCTTTCACAAGCATTGTTTTTCTTGCTTGCTTCACTTTCTTTGTGCCCTCATAGATGGTTTCTAATTTTTCCCATACTTCATGTGCCGACCTTATGCCTCTTATGCGATTAGACTCGGTGGCGGTAAGAGAGCAATGTAAAATATTTAAGGCCTTACCGTTTAGAGAGAAAGCCTTCTTGCCAGTTTCATCGAACTCCTTGAAAGTTTTGGGAGCCAAGGTGCCATCCTCAAATTCTTGGTTGGTTGATCAACTCCTTAAATGACCACATTCCAAATATCAAATCCGCACCCTTGTAGAGAGCACTCCATACGGTCTTTCCAAAATGCGTAGTTGTTGGCGTCGAATAGTGGTGGCTTGTTGGTGGAGGCGCCGGTGGTGAGGTAGCTTTTGTTCGTAGCCATGGATCTTTCCTCTTTACTCGCGGTGTGGAATGAGCTTGCCAAAGAGTTTGGCTTTGATACCACTTGTTAGTCCAAGTGGCTACGATAATCTAGAGGGGGTGTGAATAGATTATGCCGATTTTTCGCAAATCGCCCTCTTTTTCGAATGAACAAGTAAATGACAAGAATGTAAGTGCGGAAAATAAACAACACTCGATGATTTATAGTAGTTCAACCCACCTAGGGCCTAATCTACTACCACCCCGGTATATCTGAAGTGGATTTCAAAAAGAAAAAACGTTTTATTAACAATTACCACAATTATTACAACACCACCTTTGAAGATTACCACAATCTTCTTACAACACCTTCAAGAAGATTGCCACAATCTTCCTTCAACACCTATGAAGAGTACCACACTCTTCAACACCTAAGATCACCCAAGTGTGTTCTTACCACAAGAACACTAACACGGATATCTTGTTTTGGATGATAGAAAAATTCAAGATTACAACTCAATAAATGAAGTATACAAACTTTGAGTGCAAGTGTAATCAAGAATAAAAAGCCTAGAACTCAAGATTGTGCAAGTGCAAGAACTTAGGCTATTACAACAAGAATGTAAAAATGAAAGCTTTGAGAATTTTGCAGATTTCTTGTTGTATTGTATGCTTGTATCTTGTATCTCGTGTCTTCAAATCATCCTCTATTTATAGGTGAGTCTTCACAAACATAGGCTCCTCATTCTCCACTTTTGTCTATAAAAAGAAGATCACAAGATGTATAAATAATGTACAAAATTGATAAAGTAAATCTTGCTGATAATGGATTTTCAACGGTTTGAATCTGCTGTCAAAAATATATAGCGCGACCGGTTGCTATATAGGAAATTTCGAACGTTAAAAGAAAATAGTGCGATCCAGGTACCAGACGGAGGTGGGTGCGACCGGTCCGAGGGGGGTGCGACCGATCGCCCTAGGCGTCGACCGGTCAGCCCATGCTTGGACCGGTCACCCTCCCTCAAAAATTAAGTCTGGACTTCTCTGTTTCATTTTGTGCGTTCTTGGTACCGACCTCTTGTTCGACCGGCCGACTCAAGTTGAAGTGTTGTCCGATTTTTGTCAAAAATAAACTTCAAAAAATACTCCAAAAAATTAGTAAAAACATTTTAAATCAATTGGGAGTATTTGGACGACATTTAAAAACATTGTTTTGGTATAAAAACTCATTTAAACAAAATCATCAAAATCTTGATAAAAATATTTATCTAACATTTTAGTCTATAGAAAATTTGTGAAAATATTCGCCTTTTAAGATAAGTTAGATTAGATTAGATAAATGATATGTTTGGATGTAAATTTAATGAAGATGGTTTTGAAATTTATAAATAGTTAAAGATAAGATAGGAAAATCTTATTGGTTTGATAACCGTTAAAATAGATTACCCACAATCTCAACCATCCATTTTAAAGATAAGATATGAAAATCTTGTTGGTTTGATCTTGACCGTTTAAATGGATTGCCCACAATCTCAACCATCCATTTAAAGATAAGATAGGAAAGTCTTGTTGGGTTGATCTTGACCATTCGGTAGATTGCAGTCAATCTCGACCATCTGTTTGTTATCTAAAAACCATAACATTCATTATCAATTGGCCTATAAATATCATATACCAACATGAATTGAAATATACAGATTCAAGTAATTTTTAGAATCCAACTACTATTATTTTTCTTCACATTTCACCCAATCCAATGGCTTGAAACTCTAAAAGTGCTTCTTTCACTCGTGAAGAAGACCTACACCTATGTCATATTTATTTTCATGTTTCTCAAAATCTAATTATCGGTATAAGCAGTCCAAAGATCAATTCTGGTCTCGAGTTGAAGAAAGTTACAACACTTCTAAACCATACACCACAATGCAAGAAAGAAACAAATGATCGTTGCAATGTCCTATGCAAGTTATCATGCACGCAGTTGGTACACTGAGAGGCTGCATCCGACAAATTGAAATCTTAATCCAAGTGGTGCTTCAGAGCAAGACATTGTGAGTACTTGATTTTGTTATATTAATTAATATGTAATTTTTAGTTTTAACTGTTAGGAAAAAAGTGTATGGTTTCTGTTTTGGAAAATGGCTAAGTGTTTAGGCTTAGTCGAGGCCTGAATTTGATTCAGTTTCCGCAAGACGAAAATGCCCCATATACGAGTGCTAACAGTTTCGACGTACGTCCCTAAGATACAACGACTATTTTAGTTTCGAGTTTACAACACTTGTAAACCCGAAACACAGCGAACAAAGAGTGTTTAGACTTTCAAGCTATGAAGGAGGGAATATGTCAATATGCTCGAATGAAATATGACCGGTTAATTATCTGATGATTTTGTGTGTTTTTTCAATCTGTAGGGGTCGAATTATATCGGCATCAGGTGCCCCGTATGGAAAGATCACGTCTTTTGGCTCGAAACGACAGGTTTTCGACGACAGACGCATCTGTTCTGCACTTCGCATCGACGCAAGACCTGGCGCACGGCCCGTGCGCCTGCCCATGTGTGGATGCGAACCAAAATGGCAAAGGTGCAGCCTGACGCATAGGCTGTGCGTCAGCCCATGCTCAGTTGCTAACAAGACCGACTGATGCACGACCCGATGCACGGGCCGTGCGTCCGCCCGTGCTCGGGTGCGTACACTTCCCAATTGGAAAATCCGTTAATTAATTCAAAATTAATTAAACATTTATTTTAAAGGTTTTTGGTCCAAAAAGAATAAGGGCCTTGAAGACCAAGTCCAAGCCCACGACCCGGACCTGGGCCAGGCCGGGCAGAGCCGAGCCAGGTGGCGGCGGCGCGCGCGTGTGTGCTTTGAACCAAACCCACAAGCATGTAGGTCATCACCTCTTTAAAAACTTGGGTGCCCCCAAGGGCCCAAACCCATAAGTCCAACTTGAGATATATTAAGTGTGCAAACTTTGTCTCCTTTTCCTATGTAGGATGGAGCATTTATCCTTCCCCACATTTTTCATTTTCCATTTTCCATACCATTTACTTGTATTAAGTGGTCAGAGGTCCCAAGGGGTGTAAGTGTAAGGTTTAGAAGGGGGTTGAATAAATCTTACCAAATTTTTGATTTAGTCCTTTTAAAAATTCGAGTTGATACTACACAATTTGTGTCCTTGGTGGATGACCAATTTAGTTAATCAAGAGAGTTAGTCTCTCAACACTCAACTCAAGCCATATTCTTTGGAATAACTCAAATTTGTTAAGTCTAAATTAACTCAACCGTGGTTTGTTTTCAATGAAGACTTAACACCCTTAAGTTTGGTTAAGTAGAGATTTAGAGCTTGATTTAGTACTTAGAGATTATCTAATGGATAGCAAATATGTCGTGAAAATAAACAAATATGATGCAAGAATTAAAGTCTTTGAAATGTAAATGACACAATAAGATTTTTATAGAGGTTCGAAGATGGGGTAATTCTTCTACTCCTCTCTTCTCCAACTCCCGGAGGAATCCACTAGGTATTGATCGAAGATACAAAGTGGTAGCAGTCCGGATACAAGTCTTGATCACACAAACCGACTTGATCCTTTGGGACTCGGTCTGAGATGCCTTGATCACTCATCCGGCTTCTCGCGCGACTCGGCTTCTTCACAGTGGCGTTGCCTTTGCTACTACTCTCACTTGCTCAAGCTCTTTGGATTTGATCACGAAGCCCTCCAAAAGCTCAAGACTTGGTTCGACCTTGAACCTTCCTACAATCCTTCGAGGAATGTAGACCCTTGATTTTTCGATGTAATTTCCTCTTCAACCGATTGAAGTTATCTTTCCTTCACAGTGAGTGTTGGATTGATGTTCTTCGTAGTGTAGGCTTGAGGATTGAGCGTTTAATAACTTGAGAATATTTTAGGTTTACGATTCTAATAATTGCTTGAATGTTTTTGGTTCCGGTCTACTTCTCTCGTAGTCATTCCTCGGCCTTTTATAGTGATCTTTCAAAAATCTGCCCGTTGAAGAGATAGGCTTATTTTTGAAAGTCACTTGCGTCGTTAGCTTGTCTTGTTGCGATCCTTGGAATTGCCATTTCCTCGTATGAATTGTTCTTCACCTTTTCGGAGTTCGACACGGTGTAGTGCTTCCCATTGGTTTATTCCTTTTGCACACTTCGGGGTGAGCACTTCGAGAAAGGTAGTATGGAGATATTACTTGTTTAGGTAATTCTCTTGATTTACGTGGCAACGGATCTTTTTGATTATCTCGACTTGATCGCATTTCCTTGCTTTCCCCCAGGTGACTTAGAGTCGACTTCCAATCATGGATGACTCTTCTTCTGTCACTTCAACTTGAGACTTGGCTTTTCTTGAGTTGACTTGATCGATACTCCACTCACCGCATCTCACCGCTCCTTGATAGAGTTCCCGTCTACTCTTCTTTGCCATACTCACTGTCTCGTGCGGAGTCTTCCTTCTAGTCTCCGGTTGTCTTCTTGCATGTTTGCGATAGTGACTTAACTCACTTGACCAGCCCTATTTATTACAATGCGATTTACAACAAAAATGGGTGCCAACTTCCTATTCTAAGTTTTACATGGCATTCATCAAAATCTAAACAATAAATTTCCCAACAATTTCCCCCTTTTTGATGATGCCAAAACTTAAACCATTCAAAAATGTAAATAGCAAAGATACATACGAGATAGTGTATTCACATAGAATGTATGCGTAGAATCAATCCTTTTATTGATCATAACATTCTTGTTCTTTTACACAATCACAAGGTGTATCGAAATGTCTACACAAAAAAATAAAGAATTTATAGCTTTATTGCGAGAAGACTTACATAGTATGTATTTACATAATAAAATACATGAAGGGGTGGACACAACACTTCATCTCCTTCGCTGTCTCCTTCTTTCATCTTTGTTCAAGATCTTCTCGCTCTTCTTCTCTTTTCTCATCGTCACCGCTTTTCTTCTTTTTTTTCATATGCCTTCCCGATGACTTCATCTCTTCTTAATCTCTCTTGTCTTTCCTCCCATAGCTGAGTTTGTCTCTTGTTTTCTTCTTCTATTCTTTTCGCATACTCAACATTACTTTTAGCCACTTGCAAATTTGCTACTTGGTCAAGACCCCCAAGATCCCTCCTTTCTTGCCTGGATCTACGTATTCAATGTTTTTTGGGCGGAGGCCTGGTCCGAAACCTCTTCCTCCACCACCGCTTCTTCCTCTACCTGGGGCGTGTATTGTCGGGGTCTTCTTCTTTCCAAATGAGTGACCCGCGGAGTGACCAAAGAGAGGATCGCCGTAGTCTGTCCGCTGTCGGCCTTCTTCCGCGAACGTGAGACCCTTTTCCCGAGACAAGTCCCAAGCTTGAGCCATGACATATTTGCAAAGTATCCTTCGATGCGAGCATTTTAAATTCATCAACCGATCGTGGCTCTGTCCCGACATCCGAGATGGCATAAGTGTCTCTGTCTCTGGAATGCCTCCATGTTGTTTCAAGATGTTCATAACTCGGGCATCCATTCTTCCTTCCACTTCCTCCATCCCCGCTTCAATTGTCTTTCTCTTTTCACCATAGATATAGCAGGTGTTGGAGTGGCGAGTCACTGGGAGTTTGTCACGATAATATCACCAGTGACAATACCTTGTTGGGGGTTTGTGCGATCATCAAGGTCACATCTTTCGATCCTTCCCCCTCAACGGACTTTCTTTTCTTTTGTTTCAACACTTCCTCACCGTCTTTCCTTCGCATTGCATCCTCTTTTTTCAGCTTTCGGATCTCTTACGTGCTTTAAGGTATTCCTCTTCCCCCTTTTTGGCATCATCAAAGGAGAGAGGAACGCCTGAAACATACTTGCAAGCGGGAAATCGAGCTCACTGCGATAGTAGAGAGTTCTCTCGAGTCCGCTATGGAGTATGCGGCACGAAATTCGCAGCGAGTAGCGTTGGACTCTCTTGAAATTAGCTTCATTTCAGCCATGAGAAGGCTGAATTTTCTGTCCATATTTTCTTCCGCATTGAGATCACTCTTATTTTGCTCACGCAGATAGCTTTATCTCGCGGTGTGAGCTTCATGCATGTGCTCAATGTGTTCTCTCAATTTCGTTTTTGCATCGGATTCTCGGCTCTCCATACAAGCAACTTGTTGAACAATGTCCTGAAGTATCTAACTTGTTCCACACGCATTGTTTGTGCTTTGTTGCCACCATTCCCTTATCCTCGATGTTATGCCTCTCAAGTCAACAGTAAGGTTGGCATCTCTGTTGTCCGATCGCATGTCCATAGAGTCCTGGTGCCTCTCCATCCGTTCAATTTCAGCAAATAATGCCTTGAACACTTCCCGAACTTCGAGATGTTTCTTCCGTTGCATCCGATGGCCACGCATCGTCAAAGTCATAGTCACCGAACGATGGTACTGACGAAAATGACGAGGAGCTGGTCTGTGGGAGCGTCGAGCTCGTTCTCGACTCTTCATGGAGGTCGAGTACCTCCAGGAGAAAGGAAATGATTCTACAAAGGAATCATCACGGCCAACTGGGATTTGTTCAATGATGAGAGGTGCACGTGAAGTTCCTTTTGGAGTCGAACCTGCTGCAGCTTGAGGAGCCTGTGCAGTGGACTCTGTTTCAGGTGGGGTCTTTAGTGAAGTGGACCCGACTTTTGCCGAGCCTCACTGTCTCAACACTTTGTTGGTCTCAAATGGTTTCTCCAATTGAGTGGATGGTCCTCGGCCTTATCGAGCGTCATCGGATGATGATGAGATTTCCATTGGTGGCTCATCATCAAAATTGAAAGTTTGACGAGTAGTCTTGAGATCGACTTGCTCGTCTTTGGGAACATCCTCGCCTAAGTCTTTTGGATCTTTCACGGGGGATGACTCGGCTTCTTCGTCGCGCCGATCCCGAAAGGTTACATCGGGATTATCCTGGAGTCATGAAGCGCGCTTATCTCCTTTTCGAGATGGATCAATGATAGCGGGAGGGATGTTCTCTACTTGACTTCTTTACCCCCCTGAAGTCTCAACCTCCCGTGGGCCTTCATTACCTCTGCGGTCTCGATGCGGCGAGGCCTGACCTCCCTTTCGACAAAGTGTCGGTTGTCTTAGGGTCTTCTGTGGTGGCATCCATTGGAGTCTCAACCCCTTGGATTGCACTTTCATCGCCCAGTGTTAACTCCCGGGGTTGTTCCTTCCTCGTGCCTCGATCGCATCGGCGTCATTAGCCTTCGAGCGGTTGGCACCTCACCGAGACAGTTTCAACTATCCGAGCTTCGTTGATGGCAACTTGCTGTTCGTTTTGCGTTTGTACTTTCTCCACTTCCCCTCCTAGATTTGTTGTGGAGTCATCTGCGACATTCTCCGACCTTCTTTGCAATGGAGGAGTTTCCTCCTCGGCTCACTCACCGGTGAGTGACTTGGAATGGGGTCACTCGTCTCCAAACTCCCGGTTGTTTCTCTGCGAGTGTTCATCCGTTGGGGCGGGTGGTAAGACACCTTCGTTAGGGGTTGGCTCAATCGGGTCCCCACTAACCCGTTTCATCGCCATTTCCCTTAATTCCTTCTTCCGAGTGAGCTGGAAGTGGTGGCAGCAACAACGGTGGCGATTTGTCAACCACTCCCATTGGATCAATTTCTAGGCGTATTCGGAGGACTCTCCTGGTCCCTCCATCATGCTCTTCTCATGAAGAATTCGGATTCATGCATTGCTTCTTTGCATTTGCAACTCTTCCGTAGCGGCGGCAGGTCCAGATCCTCATCACTTTCGATAAAATATCGAAGTGAGAATGTGTATGTTCTGCGTGGTTCCGTGAGAGAGGCGAGATCTTTGGCCTTCTCTCTTGCCTCGCCTTCTTCGCGATCGCTCCTTCTCCTTATCCTTGAAGATCTGCGGGATATCCAGGCGATTGTCTTCATCCAGATCTTTGGGATCACGAGAGTCGAGTCAAGGAAGTTCAACAGTTCCTCTTCTTCTTCTATAAACTCGGGCCATTTAAACTATTCCCTGGATCGACTCAATTTCCATTTCCTCCACTCTCGCATGACGATTTTGGATATCCGGGTAAAGTGGGGATAGAATCATCACATCACTATCGCCTTTATCGCCTTCTTCTTGTGTCTCACCAAGTGCGCGACTATAGTTGTGTCTTGATTTGCCTCTGTGACGCCTTTCAAGACTTAGTTTTTCATCAATTACATCTGGGGACTCTCTTTTGCTTGCCGTTTATTTTGTTCGGTGAGTGGCTGACTCAACCGATTTCTCAAGCTCGGATCGCTTGATGATTCTTCGTCGTCTCTTAGTTCGTACGGAGGGACTTAGGTTCGAGAGAGTTTCTTCCGAGTCTTTGGCGGCGGGGCCGTGTTGGTGTTTTCTTACGAGGAGCTGGCCGTCTTGGCTTATCGATCTCCTCTTTTGACGATCCGAGAAAGGTAGTTGAGAGTCCTTCTCGACCACGCTGCTTTGGCGGAGACGCGGCTGCGAGGGGCGGTGACTCTGCTGCGGGCGGGAGCGAGTTTGACTTTCTTTGATGCGGGAGCAAATGATCTTCTTAGCATGCGGGGGCGACTTTCTTCTTTGGTGGAGAGGAAACAACTATATCTTGAGTGGTCACCGATTCCCCCTCACTCGTGTCGCTCTCTTGGCGTAGGCTCTCTTCATGCGCCGAGAGAGGTTTGATCTCGAACATCCTCTTGTTTACATGGAACGCCTTTCCGTGTCAAGAGGGACTCCTTTCACCTCCATCACCGGCCAATCACTGGCCATATCCTGAGGATCCTCCAAATGTGCCATCTTCCTTGAAGGATTTGTTCCCTACATTCGGCATATACTGCCGTAGACAAACTCGGATTTATTTTCCTTTCTTCAATGATCGCAGCCATTACAATCAACTTTGCTTTTGGCGATTGGTCAAAGTCGCAAATTTGATGTCAATACATTTGGCAACTATGTCCAACGACTTGTGATAATCCTCCTTCAAATATCCTCTTGTTTCTTTGTGTAAACTATTTTATTAGCATAGTCGGGCTTGGCTATTTCCTTCCAAGCGGCAGCCATGTTTACATCACCGTTGATTTACGATGCTCCTTCCGCTTGTCGGTAGTGAGCGTGTTCACCAAATCCTTGGCGAGAGATGGTGAGCTTCTTTCCGTGAATGCAGATGACTTTATCCTTCATCGTGAATCTCGGCGTTCACGTAGAACTGTGCGACCTCCTCCACATAGGTCATCGGATATTCCAAAGATCGAAACGATTTCGGCCCGAGATGTTTCCAATTTCTCGGCAATTTTCATCACTAGGTGTCGTCGGACCTGTTTCACCATGCCGTCGAAATCCACAAGAGACCGGTGTGGATTTGCTTTCCTAACTTGACAAAATCATAGGTTGATGCCATCCTTTAGGATTTTACCGAAGAAAACTTAGAGATTGATTTGAAGATAGATAGGGTTTTGAGAAAATGTTTGCCTTTGCTTCGAGAGAGAAATGAACAGTTTTGGTAGTGTGTGAGAGAAACGGACGAAAATGGTTTAAGTATGGTTTATGAAAGGGCGTGCGGGTGGTTTTTGAAATGGGATCGAAATCAACGGCTTAGATTTGTACGCCGATTGAGCATTTAATGTCTCGTATTTAATGCGGCAAATTTATATCCAATCATAAGCTTAGTGTGCGGCTTTTGCCTGACACGCGTCATAATTATGCTTGACGTCATTCTTAAAAACATTCCCGCTTAGTAAAAACGATTGCGTTTTTGTCACTTTGCTCATAAATGATTCACTTTTGCCCTCACCTGGTTTAGCTCTTCTTTTCACATTCCTCTTTGTGACTCAAATTTGTCGACTTGGTATAAATTTGTCTTGATTTACTTAGGCGATTTGTGAGTTCTCTTTTTCCCTTTTTGTGTTCCATTTCTTTTCTTTGATTCTTCCGAGTGTCACCACTCAATTAACCCTAACTCATGCTTGAGTTCTTCAAATCTTGACTCACATAATGGTTTTGTGAAGATGTCGGCCAATTGTTTATCGCCTGAGATATATTCCAAGATGATGTCCTTCTTTTCAACATGATCTCTTATGAAGTGATATCGACATCGATATGCTTTGTTCTTGAGTGCAACACGAGATTTTGAGTAATTGCACTTGTGTTATCACACATGATTGGAATTTCTTTTTCCTCAACTTCATAGTCTCTCACCGTCTTTGTCTCATCCATAGGACTTGGGCACAACAATGCCGCAGCCTATGTATTCCCGCTTTCACCGTTGTAGAGGTGGCTATTGAATTTTGCTTCTTGCTAAACCAGAAATCACCGTTTCCTAGCATTTGACATGTGCCGAGGTGCTTTTCTGTCCACTCGCATCCAAAGATAGTCGAGTCCGAATAGCCAATTAGTTTGAATCCACCTTCCTTTGGATACCATAAGCCAACTTCTTGGCTTCCTTTCAAGTATCTCGGGATTCTTTTAGTTGCTTTGTCATATGACTCTCTTTTGGAGCGATTGAAATCTCGCACATACACCTACAACAAAGGTGATGTCCGCCCGCTTCTTGTGAGATAGAGCAATGATCCAATAAGTGCTCAGTATCTTGTTTGATCTACGAGGCTTGCCATCCGCATCCATGTCCATTTTGGTGATGTATTCATTGGTATTTTTACGAAAGACTTCTCCTCCATACCAAATTTCTTCATTAAATCTCCGGTGTATTTTGTTTGACTTATGAAGGTTCCATCGTTCATTGTTTCACTTGGAGTCCAAGGAAGAATGTCGGCTCTCCCATCATGCTCATTTCAAATTTACTTTGCATGAGGTTTGAAAATTTTTCACACATGACTCTTTGTTTGTGGATCCAAAAATGATGTCATCCACATATATTTGAACAAGCGAGATACTCTTTTTGTCTTGAATTCTGAAAAGTGTTCTATCTACTTTTCCTTTTGTGAATCCATTCTCGATTAGGAATTGTGACAAAGTATCATACCATGCTCCGGGGTGCCTTTTCAATCCATACAAAGCTTATTATGAGTCAAAGAGAATGTGGAGACAAGACAGGCTTAGGATTTAATTCCTCTATGCTATGTCAAACCTCAAGAGTAATTTTGGAAAAAGGATCTTCAAGTCATGAAGAATCAAAAATCCAAAACTCTAAATGTTGCACACACATTCGCTCCAAAGCACAATAATAAACGGCCTTGGTTATAAAGGAAAAGGAAAACGACCGATTGAGTGTCTTTGAAAGGGCATACCGAGAAGAGATTCACCGAGTCCTCAAAGAAACTCCAAACAGAAAATACTCTGTAAAGAAGAAGCGAGCTACCAAAAACCCCAGAAAATCCATAAAAGAAATACATATAATGGGAATGGTAGAAAATATCCAAGCCAAGTGATTGGGATAATGTGAACTATCGGCTAGACTTATGGAATACAAGCCCAAATGGCAAAGGCCTAGAACTCAAAAAAGGCCATTCCAAAAGTATAAGAGCTTTCATCAACACACATATGCACCTAGGCACTACACTCAAAAACACCACAACTACCCAAGGAAGGCAATTGCTAAAACACATATGCAGTGCATACGGACAAAAGAGACAATTTGTATGAACCTAGAATCCCCAAGCAATTTGCCAGGATTAAGTATGATTATGGCACTCGATAGATGGCAACCTCTTAGAGTCAAATCATTTGGCTATAGGTTGGTTGGATCATCTTATAATTCTAACCCCTCGGGACCCAGACAAGCATGGGTACCTAAAACTTAATTTCCTTGATTGCGGGTTCAAGGAGCAGTGAGTGCCAAGGAACCCTGGTACATGGATAGTGGTCGTTCCGGACATATGACAGAAATAAGAGAAATCACAAAATTCAAGGAAGTTAAAGGAGCAAAAGTCATATTTGGAGGAAATGAAGCTCCAGGCAAAATAAAAGGCATTGGATCCATCAAGAGGAATGGATTAGAAATCACGAGATGTTGCATATGTTGAAGGACTAAACTTCAATTTACTAAGCATCGATCAACTTTGTGACAAGGGCTACAATGTTGGATTCAACATGGGCATATGCCAAATCAAATATATTGAATCAAATGAAGTGGTCTTTGCAAGGATGTAGACAGAAAAATATGTATGTAGTGGATTGGTCAACCAACACCAAAGACTGTCTCTAGCAAAAAGCACAATTTGAATCAAGTTGGTATGGCACAAGAAGGTCGAGTCATCTCAATTTCAAAACAATCAATAAACTTGCAAGAAGTCATCTTGTGGAAGGACTTCCCGGACTCGATGATACAAGAAGGAGAGTATATGTGACGCATGTCGAAGGGGAAAACAAATCAAGTCGTCATTCAAAGAGAAGACATGCCCATCCTCAACAAGAATATTGCATACGCTTCATATGGATCTATTTGGCCCAGTGGAACCGGCCAAAAGTGGAAAGAAATACACCTTGGTGGTAGTAGATGACTACTCAAGATATACATGGACAATATTCATGTGTAAGAAGAAAGAAACTCTACAAAAACTACCACAAATTGATGAAGAGGATTCAAAACGAGAAGAGTCAAACCATTATCAAAATAAGATCGGGAGGGAACCGAGTTTGTCAATGGAATAATAACTCGATCTTGTATTGAGAATGGTATTGGTCATGAACTATCGGCAGACAAGGACTCCACAAACAGAATGGAGTTGCGAAAAAAAGAAATAGAACCCTCAAAGAAGCGACAAGGACCATGTTAGTGAAGCGAGTTACCAAAAGATTTTGGGTGAAGCAATCAACACACTTGCTACACTCAAAATAGATGTATGATAAATAGGCAGCGGACAAAGACTCCTATGAGATCTGGACTGGAAGAAAACCAAGTGTTGCATATTTGAGAATATTTGGATGTAAATGCTTCATCCACAACAATGGCAAAGACAATCTAAAGGCTTTTGATGCTAAAGGCGATGAAGGTATCTTCTTAGGATACTCAAATGAAAGCAAAGCCTCTGAGAATACTCAACAAAAGGACTATGGTTGCGAGAAGAATCCATTCATGTAGTATTTGATGAGCCAAATATAAATGGAGAAGACATTGAAGAGTCACCGATAAGTGAATCATCCAACCATACGAAGAGTCCCTATCTTTGTCAAGTGGAATTATCAATTCGAGAAGAAGATGAGATAGTGAATCTCAAAAACAATGGAAAATTTGCGGCTAAGTGATTACGAGAGAGCGACCACGGAACACAAATACCAAGTCGATCAATCCAGCTAACTTACTCCAACCTTGATGTAAGATGGGTGAGAGACCATCCACGAGAACTTGTCATTGGAGATGTAAGAGAAGGTGTCAAAACAAGATCGAGAACTCAACAAGAAGCCATGTTCACATGCTTCATCTCACAAATTGAGCCCAAAGATGTGTCACAAGCATTGGATGACACACATTGGATTCAAGGCTATGCAAGAAGAGTAATCGGTTTGAGAGAAATAAAGTATGGGAATTAGTGCAAAGACCTATACATCAAAATGTTATTGGAACCAAATGGGTGTTCGAAATAAGATGAACGAGGAAGGTTACGTGGTAAGAAACAAAGCAAGACTAGTAGCCAAAGGATATTGCCAAGAAGAAGGGATAGAATTTGATGAAACATTTGCCCTGTAGCAAGATTGGAAGCTATAAGGATGTTTCTTGCCTATGCGACTCACAAGAATTTCATTGTATATCAAATGGATGTAAAAAGTGCATTCCTAAATGGTTTATTGGAAGAAGAAGTGTATGTTACAAACTCAAGAAAGCCCTGTATGGATTGAAGCGGGCGCCTGAGCATGGTATGATACCCTCGTCACAATTCCTAATCGAAAATGGATTCACAAAAGGAAAAGTAGATAGAACACTTTTTCAAATTCAAGACAAGAAGAGTATCTTTGCTTGTTCAAATATATGTTGATGACATCATCTTTGGATCCACTAACAAAGAGTCTGTGTGAAAAATTTCAAACCTCATGCAAAGTAAATTCGAAATGAGCATGATGGGAGAGTGACATTCTTCCTTGGACTCCAAGTGAAACACCAAGGATGGAACCTTCATAAGTCAAACAAAATACACCAGAGATTTAATGAAGAAGTTTGGTATGGAGGAGAAATCTTACGTAAAAATACCAATGAACACATCGGTCAAAATGGACATGGATGCGGATGGTAAGTCTCAGATCAAACAAGATCTGAGCACTTATTGGATCATTGCTCTATCTCACAACAAGCGGCCGGACATCACCTTTCTTTGTGGTGTATGTGCAAGATTTCAATCTGCTCCAAAAGAGAGCCATATGACAAAGAAAACTAAGAGAATATTGAGATACTTGAAAGGAAGCCAAGAAGTAGGTCTATGGTATCCAAAGGAAGGTGGATTCAAATTAATTGGCTATTCATTCGACTATCTTTGGATGCAAGAGTGGACAGGAAGAGTACTTCGAGGCACATGTCAAATGCTAGGAAACAGGCTGATTTCTGGTTTAGTAAGAAAAACTCAATAGCCACCTCTACAAATGGTGGGCGGAATACATAGGCTAGTCATGTTGCCCAAGTCCTATGGATGAGACAAAGAAATGAGAGACTATGAAGTTGAAGAAAAGAAATTCCAATCATGTGTGATAACACAAGTGCAATTGCAATCACTCAAAATCTGTGTTGCACTCAAGAACAAAACATATTGATGTCGATATCACTTCATAAGAGATCATGTTGAAAAGAAGGACATCATCCTGGAATATATCTCAACGATAAACAACTAGCCGACATCTTCACAAAACCATTATGTGAGTCAAGATTTGAAGAACTCAAACATGAGTTGGGGCTAATTGAGTGGTGACACACTCGGGGCGAATCAAAGAAGAGAAATGGAACAGAAAGGGGTGAAAAAGAGTGAGAATAGAAATCAGCTCGAAGAATCACCAGTCGGAAAGTCGGCTACACCAAGTCGGTGATAGGTGAGTCGCTAAGAGAATCGTGAGAAGTAGAGTTAAATCGGCTAAGGGATAAGTGAATAACTTATGAGCAAAGTGACAAAAACGCAATCGTTTTGACTAAGCGGGAATGTTTTAAGGAACACGTCGGATAATGATGATGTGTACAGATATAAAGTCACACACCAAGCCTATGATTGGATATAAATGTTGCCGCATTAAATACGAGACATGAACTGCTCAATAGGCGTGCAAAATCCAAGCCGTTGATTTCGATCACGATTTAAAAACCGTATGCACGTCCTTTCATAAACCATATTTAAACCATTTTTCGTCCGTTTCTTTCTCACACTTCTAAAAACTGTTCATCTCTTTCTCTCAAAAGCAAAGGCAAAATACTCTCGAAACCCTATCGATCTTCAAATCATTTTCTGAGTTTTTCCTTGAAATAATTCTGAGAAATGGCACCAACTTATGACTTTACCAAGTTGGGAAAGCAAATCCACACCGGTTCGACGGTGGATTTTGACGGAATGATGAAGCAGGGGTCCGACGACACCCTAGTGAAGAAAATCGCTGAGAAGTTGGAAACGTCCGGGCTAAAACCATTTCTAACGCTAGAATATCCGATGACCTACGTGGAGGAGGTCGCACAATTCTACGTGAATGCTGAGATTCACGATGAAGGAATCAAGTCATCTGTTCACGGAAAGGTGACTATCACCGCGCCAAGGATTTGGTGAACATTGCTCACTACCCGGCCAAGGAGCATCCGAGATTAAAGAAGGCGATGTCAACTTGGCGATGCTTGGAAGAAATAGCCAAGTCGACTTTTGCTTTGATAAAATAGTATACACACAAATAAAAAATCATGGAAGGAGGATTATCACAAGTGTTGGACATAGTTGCCAAAAGTATCGACATCAAGTTTGGCGACTTTGACCCATTGTCAAAAGGCAAAGCTGATTGTAATGGATGCAATCATCGAAGAAAAGAAGATAAACTCGGCCGAGTTCATCTACGGCGACTCTGCGAGCGTGGGAACAAGTCCTTCAAAGAAGATGGGTCATTTGGAGGATCCCTCAGGATATGGCCTGGTGATTGGCGGCTATTGGAGGTGAAAGGAGTCCCTCTTAGACATGGGAAAGCATTCCATGTTAACAAGAGGATGTTGAGCAAACCTCTCTGGAGCTCGGAAGAGAGCTTACGCCAAGAGAGGCGACACCGGTGAGGGGAATCACCACCCCGAAGATACAAAATGTTTCCTCTCCACCCAAAAGAAAGCTGCCCTGCCGTAAGCTAAGAAGATCACGCCCCTGCAGCAAAGTAAAACCAAACATGCTCCTGCCCCTGCCCGGAGTCACCTGCCCCTCAAGAAGCGAGTCACTGCCCAGCGGCCGTGTCCCCTGCCCTGCGGCGGTCGAGAAAGGACTCACAAATTCCTTCTCCGATCATCAAAAAGAGGAGAACCCGACAAGCCAAGACGGCCAGCTCCTCGAAACAAACACCGCTCCGGCCCCGCGCAAAAAGACTCGAGGGCCACCATCTCTCGAACCGAGAAATTCCCCGTACAAACCAGAGACGAAGAAGAAGAATCATCAAGCGCTCCGAGTTGGAGAAACCAATGAGTCGATTCTTTCAGCTAGCACAAATACACGGAGACTACGGAGAAGTAGAGTCTCCGGATGTAGTTGATGAAACAGCCAAGTCTGTGAAGCGATCAGCAGAGGCAACCAACACACAATGTAGCTCACACAATCAAACACAAGAAGAACACCGCCGGCGGATAGTGATGTGATGATCCTATCTCTACCTTACCCGGACATCCAAAATCGTCTGCGTGAGTGGAGAAATGGAAGTTGAGCAAGTCGAGGGAACAGTTCCAACGGCCGAGTTCATAGAAGAAGAGGAGGAATCGCTAAATTTCCTTGGATTAACTCTGTGCTCCCGGCTGCGGATGAAGACAATCGCACGGACATCCTGCAGATCTACAAGGACAAGGAGAGAGAAAAGCAAGGCAAGAAGCGAAGCACGAGAGAAGGCAAGCATCCGCCCTATCTCCCGCACCCGCGAACACACACATCCTCTCCTTGATGTGTCTTTTAAAGCGGTGATGATGAACCGGAGAATCTTTCGCCCGCGGAAAAATTGCAAATCACGGCAAGCATTGCCGAAATCAAGAATCCTTCACGAGCAAAGACTAATGGAGGGACCAGGAGAGTCCTCGAACACACAAATGAAATCGATCCAATGGGAGTGGTTCGAAAATAGCCACCGTTGTTCTTTCTACCACTTCCCTAGCTCACTCGGAAGAAAGCAATAAGGGACTCAGCGATGAAATGGGATAGTGGGGACCCCGGTCGAGCCAACCCCTATTGAAGGTGTGTTACCACCGCCTGACCCAACTGAACAATCAATCGAAACAGCCGGGAGTTTGGAGACGAGTGACCCCACTCCAAGTCACTCGGTGGAGCGCCCGGTGAGGGGGAAGCTCCTCCACCGCAAGGTCGGAGGATCTTTGCGGTGACTCTACAACGAAGCAAGGAGGCGAAGGAGAGAAATTACAAGAGGAACGACAAGTTGCCATCAACGAAGCTCGAGGATAGTTGAGACTGTCTCACCCGAGTGCCAAGCTGCTTTGAAGGCTAATGACACCGCTGTCTGATCGAGGCACGGAAGGAATGAGCCCGGGAGTTAACACTCAGGGCGATGAAAGTGCAATCCATGGGGTTGAGACTCCAATGGATGCCACCGTAGAAGACCCTAAGGCAGTGACATTGTCGAAAGGGTGGACCAAGGCCTCGCAGCGATGAGAGACTCTTGGAGGTAATGAAGGCCCACGGGAGGTTGAGACTTCCCGGGGTAAAGAAGTGAAGTAGAGAACATCCCTCCCCGCTATCATCGACCCATCGAGAAGGAGATCGGCGCACTCCATGATTCCCAGGACAACCCCGATGTCACTTTTCTCGGGATCGGAAGCGCGAAGAAGAAGGTTTAGTCATCCCCATGACCAATCCAAAAGACTCACCGCGGATGTTCCAAGCACGAGCAAGTCGATCCCAAGACTACTCGTCAAACGCGTTTAATTTTGATGATGAGCCACCAATGGAAATCTCATCATCGTCCCAATGACGCTTCGATAAGGCCGAGGACCGATCTCTTGAAATGGAAAAATCACCGAGACCAACGAAGGCTGTTAAGGCAATGAGGCTCGGCAAGCGGGTCTACTCCACAACAGAACCCGCTTGAACAACGAGACTCATCACGGGCTCCTCAAGGCTGCGGCGGATCGATTCCCAAAGAACTTCACGCGCACCACTCATCATCGAGCGGATCCCGGTTGGCGGTGAAGAATCCTTTGTAGAATCTTTCCCTTTTTCACTTTGGAGATACGAGAACTCCATGAAGAGTCGAAAAACGGCAGGCACGCTATCACGGACCAGCTCTGTTCTTCCAATGACACCATTGTTCCAGCCGAATTATGACTTCGATCTTTGTATGGCCATCACCGCAATGTAAGAATCGGTGGTTGAAGTTCGAGAAGTGTTCAAGGCACTCTTGGCACGAGATCGAAAGGATGGAGAGGCATCGAGGCCTCTTTGGATATGCGACTAGACAACGAGAGATGCCACCCTTCACGGTGATCTAAGAGGCATAATTGTTCGGATAAGGGAATGGTGGCAACAAAGACAAACAATGCGTGTGGAACAGTGAGATACTTGGACAATTGTTCAACAAGTTGTTGGTGTGGAGAGTGAAAATGCTTGCAAAACAAAAACGGAGAGAACACATTGAGCATATGCATGAAGCTCACCTTTGCCGAGATCAAGGCTGCTGCGTGAGCAAAATACAAATGATCTACGACGTTTGGAAGAGCACATGACAAGAAAATTCAGCCTTCTCATGGGCCGAGATGAAGCGATTTCGGCCAGAATCCAACGCTACTCGACCAATTCCGTCTTGCATACAACGCAGCAGACTTGAAGCGAGAACTCAACCATCGAAGACTTCGACTTCATGCTTGCCAAATGTTCCCTGGGTTCCTCTATCCTTTGATGATGCCAAAAAGGGGAAGAGGAATACCTTAAAGCGAAGAAAATTTGAAGCCGAAAAGAAAGAAGCGGTGAGAAGGGAAAATCAAAGGAAGTCTTGAAATCAAGAAAGGAAAGCTTGTTGAGGGGAAGGATCAACGGATGTGACATTGATGATTGCACAAACCCCCAACAAGGTCCTCATCACGGTGACATTATAAGCGGAAACTCCCGTGACTCTGCCACTCCAACACTCTGCTTTGTATCTATGGTCAAAAGAGAAAATCAATTGAAGCGAGGGATGAAGGAAGTGGAAGGAAGAATGGATGCCAGGGTGATGAACATCTTGAAAGAACACGGAGGCATTCCGGTTGGCGAGACACTTATGCCATCTCGGATGTCGGGACGAGCCACGTCGGTCGATGAATTTAAAACGCTCGAATCGGGGATACTTTGCAAACATGTCTATGGCTCAAGCTTGGGACATGTCTTTGGGAAAAAGGGTCTCACATTATGTGAAGAAGAAGGCGACGAGCGGACAACAACCTGATCACTCTGCTGGTCACTCATTGGAAAGAAGAAGGCCCCGATCAATATACGCCCGAGTAGAGGAAGAAGCGGCGTGGAGGAAGAAGCTTGGACCTGGCCTCTGCCCAAGAATATTGAATACGTAGATCCGAGGGGAAGAAAGGAGGGATCTCTTTGGGCTGGGCTTGACCAAGTGGCAAATTTGCGAGTGGCTAAAACTAACGCCGAGTATGCAAAAAGAATAGAAGAAGAAAACAAGAGATGACAGAGACTCGGCTATGGCGGAGAGAGACGGGAAAGAATAAGAAAAGATGAAGCCGCCCGGGAAGGCATATGAGAAGAAAAAAGCGGTGATGACGAGAAAAAGAGAAGAGAAGAAGATCTTGATCAAGATGAAAGAAGAGAGACAGACAAAGGAGATGAAGTGTTCTTTGTCCAACCGCCGTGTATTTTATCATGTAAATAAATACAATGTAAGTCTTACGTAATAAAGTTATAAATTCTTTATTTTCGGTGTAGACAAATATATGCTCGATACACCGTGTAAACATTGTGTAAAGGAACAAGAATTGACTCTACGCATACATTCTATGTCAATACACTATCTGTATGTATCTTAGGCTGTTTGTATTTTTTTTTAATCTAAGTTTTGGCATCATCAAAAAGGGGGAAATTGTTAGGAATTTTATTGTTTAGATTTTGATGAATGCCATGTAAAACTTAGAATAGAAAGTTGGCACCCCAATTCTGTTTGTAAAATGTATTGTAACAATTAGAGTGGCCAAGTGAGTTAAGTCGGCTACGCCTAGCATGCAAGAAGACAAATCAAGACTTGAAGGAAGACTCTGTGAGAGACAATTTGAGTATGGCAAAGAAGAGCGACAGAACTCGGAAGAAGCGGTGAGATGCGGTGAGTGGAGCATCGATCAAGTCAACTCAAGAGAAGCCAAGTCTCAAGTTGAAGTGACGGAAGAGTCATCCAATGATTGGAAGGCGACTCTAAGTCACCTGGGAAAGCAAGGAAATGCGGTCAAGTCGAGATAATCGCAAAAGAACCAGTTGCCGAGAATTCAAGAGATTTACTTAAACAAGTAATATCTCCATACCACCTTTCTCAGAGTGCTCGGTCCCCTGCGTGCAAAAGGAATGAACCAATGGGAAGCACCACACCGTGTCGAACTACGAAAAGGTGAAAGAACAACACATACGAGGAAATGGCAATTCCAAGAACGCAAGCCAACGATCGCAAAGTGACTTTCAAAAATAAGCCTATCTCTTCAACGGGCAAATTTTTGAAAGATCACTATAAAAGGCCGAAAGCGATTTGTTTCGAAAAAATGATGACACACATGTGAGATAAACAAGCATATTAGAAAATCAAGCATTCTCAATCCTCAAGCCCACATTACGAAGTACATCAATCCAACACTCACCGTGAAGGAAAGAGAACTTCAATCGGTTGAAGAGGAAACTTTTGAAGAAAAGGGGTCTACATTCCGGGAAGGATTGTAGAAAGGTTCAAGTTTGAACCAAGTCTTAAGCTTTTGGAGGGCTTCGTGATCAAATCCAAAGAGCTTGAGCAAGTGAGTGTAGTAGCAAGGCAAACCGCCTGTGAAGAAGGCGAGTCGCACGAGAAGCCAGGTGAGTGATCAAGGCGTCTCCGGATCGAGTCCTAAGGATCAAGTCGGTCATTTGTTGTGATCAAGACTTGTATCGGGACTGTTACCACTTTGTAAACTGATCATTACTTAGTGGATTCCTCCAGGAGTTGGAGAAGAGAGGAGTAAAAGAATTACCCTATCTTCGAACCTCTATAAAAATTTTATTGTGTCATTTACTTTATAGCATTTAAATTCCTCCACTTTTAATCGCTTATATATCTTTGATAAATTTGCTATCCATTTGATAATTTATAAGTACTAAATCAAGCTCTAAAATCTTGCTTAATCAAACTTAAGGGTGTTAAGTCTTCCGGCGATATTAAAACCACGGTTGAGTTAAATTATAGCCAACAGTGAGTTACTCCATCAACGGCTCAAATTTGAAGTCATTTGAGAAATTAACTCTCTTGAGTGACTAATTCGATCGGTCCATCAAGGACACAAATGTGTAGAACTCAGATTTAAAAAGACTAAATCGAAAATTTGGTAAGGTTTATTCAACCCCCCTTCTAAACCTTACACTTACACCCCTTAGGACCTACGATTAGTCAGTTAAGTTGTCTAGCAGTTGTGTTGCTTTGACTCTCTCGCACTCACTTAGCTGCAAATTTTCCAAAGATTTTATGAGACTCGGCTATCTCATCTTCATCGAGTTAATAGTTCGGCTTGACTTGATAGGACTCTTACAGTGGTTGGATGATTCAACTTATCGGTGACTCTTCAATGTCTTCTCTATTTACATTTGGCTCATCGAATACCACATGAATGGATTCTTCTTCTTACGCAACCATAGTCCTTTTGTTGAGTACTCTGTAGGCTTTGCTTTCAAATGAGTATCCCAAGAAGATACCTTCATCTCGCTTTAGCATCGAAGGCCTTTAGATTGTCTTTGCCATTGTTGTGGATGAAGCATTTACATCCAAATATTCTAAAATATGCAACATTTGGTTTTCTTCCACCCAAATCTCATAGGAGTCTTTGTCACCGTCTGTTTATCATACATCTGTTTTGAGTGTAGCAAAATTTGTGTTGATTGCTTGACCCAAAATCTTTTTGGTAACCGTCTTGACTAACATGGTCCTTCTTCTTCTTTGAGAGTTACATTCCTTCTTTCTCGCAACTCCATTCTCATTGTGGAGTCCTTGCTGCTGCAGATAGTTCATGACCAATACCATTTTCAATACAATCTTGAGTTATTATTTCATTGACAAACTCGGTTCCTCCAAATACGATCTTATTTTGATAATGGTTTGGCTCTTCTCGTTTTGAATCCTCTTCATCACCGTGTGGTAGTTTTACGTAGAGTTTCTTTCTTCTTACACATGAATATTGTCCATGTATATCTTGAGTAGTCATCTACTACCACCAAGGTGTATTTCTTTCCACTTATCTTTTTGGTTCCACTGGGCCAAATAGATCCATATGTAGCGGATGCAATATTCTTGTTGAAGATGGACATGTCTTTTCTTTGAATGAAGATTTGATTTGTTTTCCCTTCGACATGCATCACATATACTCTCCTTATTGTATCTTGAAATCGAAAGTCCTTCCACAAGATTACTTCTTGCAAGCTTGTTAATCGTTTTGAAATTCGGGTGACTCGGCTTTTTGTGCCCACCAACTTGATTCAAATTTGTGCTCTTTTTGCTAATAGACAGTGTTGTGTGTAGCGGTTGACCAATCTACTACATACATGTTCTTTTTGTCGCATCCTTGCAACACAACTTCATTCGATTCAAAGATCCTTGATTTGGCATATACCCATGTTGAATCCAACATTATAGCCCTTGTCACGAGAGTTGGTGATGCTTAGCAAGTTGAAGTTGAGTCCTTCAACATATGCAACATCCGTGATTTCTAATCCATTCCTCTTGATGGATCCAATGCCTCTTATTTCACCTGAGCTTCATTTCCTCCAAATATGACTTTTGCTCCTTTTACTTCCTTGAATTTTGACAAATTTTTCTTGTTTCTGTCATATATGTCCGGAATGCCCACTATCCATATACCAGGTTCCTTGGCACTCACTTTGTTCCTTGAACTCCGCAATCAAGAAATTAAGTTTTAGGTACCCATATTTGTGCAGGTCTGAGGGGTTAGAATTGTAAGATGATCCAACCAACTTATAGCCAAATGATTTGACTCTAAGGGGTTGCCATCTATCGATGCCATAATCATAATTAATCTTGGCAAATTGCTTGGGGATTTTAGGTTCATACAAAATTGTCTCTTTTGTCGTATGCTGTGTGTATAAGTTTTAGCAATCGCCTTCTTTGGGTAATTGTGGTGTCTCTGAGTGTAGTGCCTAGGTGCATATGTGTCTTGATGAAAGTTCTTATACTTTTGGAATGGCCTTTCTTTGAGTTATAGGCCTTTGCCATTTGGGCTTATATTCCATAAGTCTATCTTTGATAGTTCACATCATTCCAATCGGCTTGGCTTGGATATTTTCTACCATTCCCATCATATGTATTTCTTTTATAGATTTTAAGGGTTTTTGGCTCTGCTTTTTCTTTCTGAGTATTTTACGTTTGGAGTTTTTGAGGAACTCGATCGAACCTCTTCTCACTTTTGTCCTTTCAGCGCACTCAACTGGCTGCTTTTCTTTTCCTTTATAACCAAGGCCAGTTTGCTTGTAGTTGTGCTTTGGAGTGAATGTGTGTGCAACATTTAGAGTTTTGGATTTTTTGGACTCTTCATTGCTTGAAGATCCTTTTTCCGAAATTACTTTTGGAGTTTGACATAGCACAGAGGAATTAAATCCTAAGCCTGTCTTGTTTCCACATTTTCTTTGACTCATAATAAGATCATCCGATGATTTAGATGCCTTAGTGAATGAGGCAATAACATTTTGAGGTCATTCTCCCTCTTTTCTATGGCAACTATTTCTGCTATTAACTTAGCATTTTTCGGCCTTTTAAACTTTCATTCTCATCGGCTATTTGACTTAGAGTACTCGGCTCCTTAGTCGGCTTTGAGTTTTGCTCTTGAGTAAATTTGTTTTCCTCATTTAGTAGTGTGTGTGAGGATTTAATGTGTTCAAAATCTTTCATCATTTTGCCTAATGAATCATAAAGATCGAGTGGGTGATGAAGTGTGTGTGTGTCACAGTCACTATCACTAGAATCCGAGTTTGATGAGTTAGAGTGTACCTCATCTTCTTGGTCGAGGTTGATCTTGTTCCTTGGCCATCAAACAGATCAAGGCTTCTTCTTCAGAGTCACTTGAGTAGTCGACTTCACTGCTCTCTGAATCATCTGTCTCTCTTGACTTGGTTGTTTCAGCAGATCTCTGCCAACATTGCCTTTTTCTTTTCTTGTCTTCTTTCTCTCAAGACTTTTCTTTCTTTCTTCATTTCTCTATTTGTTGACTACGAGGATATGGGCAATCAATGGCGTAGTGACCTGGTTGTCTGATTCCCAAAGATATAGATATTCAACCTTTTGATCAGCTCTTTCCATTCTTGGATTGTCGGCCCTTTGATATTCACTTTTTGATGATCTGTTCTCTTGGTTGGCCTATCTTCCCTTGACTTGGAGGAGGCCGAGTGTCTTCGGAAGATTCGCCCTTGCCTCTCTTGTAGTTCTTATTGAAGAACTTGTTGAACCTTTTAACCATCGGGGTTATTTCTTACGGATCAATGGCTTCTTTGACTTGACTCTCTTCCCATCTTTAACAATTAGAGCAAATTGTTTTGGGTACATCTGTCTCTTCCTGGTCTTTTCTTCTCATCAAACTCGTAGGCTTTGAGGTCCGAGAATAGTTCATGGTTGGATGTCTTTGATAGGTCCATGGAATGTCTTAGTGCCATGACCTTCATTTCCCATTCAGTGGAAGACTTTTTAGGATCTTCATACACATTTCCTTCGTGTATATTCCTTTCCAAGTGCGAGATAGCTCGTTGGTGATTTACGTGAACCGAGCATCCAGTTGATCCAGGTTTTCTCGAGATCATTTTGAAGTTCTCAAATTTAGATCGACCACCGATAATTTGTTTTCTTTGATTTGCTCACGAGCCTTCACAAATCAATGTTAGCTTGTCCCGATTTCTTTAGCCGTTTTGCATGATTTGACTTTATTGAATATGGCTTTGTCCAATGTTTTGTAAAGGATGTCCTTGGCTACATTGTCCAGGTTGTATCTTTTTCTGTCATCATTTGTCCATTCAGTTCTTGGTTTTTCAACCATACCGGGTCTAGGGACAACATCCTCTTCACCTTCACCGCAACTCTTCTTACAGAAATGTTCACCTTTAAAATTTGCGGTGGCCCATCCTCTATCACTATCCACATCTCATCATGTAATGTGATAGATGAGCACGCATACGAATTTTCCAATCATCAAATTCTTCAATTGTGAACATAGGGATGCGTGTTAAATTTGCTTCCATGATAATAAATTTTAATGATAAAGGTAGTTTTGAAAGTTTAAGTACTAAAGCGAGACTTTGAAAAGTTTGGAGATCTAGTTCGATAACCGGTCTGGAAGGCTCAATGAACCAACCGCTCGATACCACTTGTAGGTCCCAAGGGGTGTAAGTGTAAGGTTTAGAAGGGGGGTTGAATAAACCTTACCAAATTTTTGATTTAGTCCTTCTAAAAATTCGAGTTGATACTACGATTGTGTCCTTGGTGGACAACCAATTTAGTTAATCAAGTAGAGTTAGTCTCTCAAATCAACTGACTCAACCGAGCTGTTCTTGGAATAACTCACCAAAGTCTAAATTAACTCAACTGTGGTTTGTTTTGTGGAAGACTTAACACCCTTAAGTTTGGTTAAGTAGAGATTTAGAGCTTGATTTAGTACTTAGAGATTATCTAATGGATAGCAAATATGTTAGCGAAAATAAACAAATATGATGCAAGAATTAAAGTCTTTGAAATGTAAATGACACAATAAGATTTTTATAGAGGTTCGAAGATGGGGTAATTCTTCTTCTCTCTCTCTTCTCCAACTCCTGGAGAATCCACTAGGTATTGATCAAGTATACAAAGTGGTAAAATCCGATACAAGTCTTGATCACACAAATGACTTGATCCTTTGGGACTCGATCCGAGACGCCTTGATCACTCGGCCTAGCTTCTCGTGCGACTCTGCTTCTTCACAGGGGCAGTGCCTTTGCTACTACAGACTCACTTGCTCAAGCTCTTTGGATTTGATCACGAAGCCCTCCAAAAGCTCAAGATTTGGTTCGACCTTGAACCTTCCTACAATCCTTCGAGGAATGTAGACCCCTTGATTTTTCAAGAATTTCCTCTTCAACTGATTGAAGTTATCTTTCCTTCACAGGTGAGTGTTGGATTGATGTTCTTCGTAGTGTAGGCTTGAGGATTGAGCGTTTAATAACTTGAGAATATTTCGGGTTTACTGATTCTAATAATTGCTTGAATGTTTTTGGTTCTGGTCTACTTCTCTCAAAGTCATTCCTCAGCCTTTTATAGTGATCTTTCAAAAATCTGCCCGTTGAAGAGATAGGCTTATTTTTGAAAGTCACTTGTCGTTGGCTTGTCTTGTTGCGATCCTTGGAATTGCCATTTCCTCGTATGAATTGTTCTTCACCTTTTCGAGTTCGACACGGTGTAGTGCTTCTCATTGGTTTATTCCTTTTGCACGCTTACGGGGTGAGCACTTCGAGAAAGGTAGTATGGAGATATTACTTGTTTAGGTAATTCTCTTGATTTACAACGGATCTTTTTCGATTATCTCGACTTGACGCATTTCCTTGCTTTCCCAGGTGACTTAGAGTCGACTTCCAATCATGGATGACTCTTCGTCACTTCAACTTGAGACTTGGCTTTTCTTGAGTTGACTTGACGATACTCCACTCACCGCATCTCACCGCTCCTTGATAGAGAGTTCCCGTCTACTCTTCTTTGCCATACTCGGTTGTCTCGCAATGAGTCTTCCTTCTAGTCTCCGGTTGTCTTCTTGCATGTTTGGGCATAGCCGACTTAACTCACTTGACCAACCCTATTTATTACAATGCAAATTTACAACAAAAATGGGGTGCCAACTTCCTATTCTAAGTTTTACATGGCATTCATCAAAATCTAAACAATAAATTTCCCAACAGTGGCTAACTTCTAGCATTAATTTCTCATTCACCCAGAATCGGTTTTGAGAAATTCCATCAGCTATTCTCATCTACTCTCTTAGTAGAATTTACAAATAATTTAATTCTATTTTTCACTAATGGAAAACACATAATTATTTGGTCAAAATCGGGTCAATACCCATTTTACAAAGACCAAATTCCAACAATCCCCCGCATGAATGAAATTAATGCATGCGTGTATGCAGATTCGCTTGAAAGTCTCGGCGAATCGTTATTGCATCAGGATAGGCAGCTTGTGGCTTTGAACTTTCCTTAGTAAAATAACTATCGGATTTACTAGCTGCTTAGTGACGCGATGTCTTGAACTACTCAGCCGTTTGTATAAACCGAGACAACGGTACTTACACAATAACAACTCTAACACTTGTTGTTCTCACGTTGTGTCCATTTCGGCCCTGAACCATATCTTAGATTCATAAGTGTTTCTTTGAAGCGGCCATTACTTCTCACTTATATAGGTGATTTCCTATTGAAGGGTATCCTGCCATACTCCACCTTTCAGAATAGGAATCATTAAAAGTCTTAAACTTAACCTCACCACATTCAGCAGGTTTTCATTTACTTGGATGTTTCGAGAATGAGCTAACACATTTTCCAAGTGTTCAGCTGAACATTCATAACTTAGTTGTCTCATTGAACCAAGGTCTTGGGATCTCCAATTCACAAGGTTGGGTTACCGCTATGAACATTCTTTAAGTTGTGGAGTTTAAACACATTCCCCATAACAACTAATGCAGTTGATCTCAATGTATGCCTTTTGTAAGCGGATCCGCAAGGTTTTCCTTTGACTTCACGTAGTCAACTGAAATATCCCCATTCGAAATCAACTGTCTAATGGTATTATGCCTTTGACGTATATGTCTAGACTTACCATTATACATACTACTTTGTGCCCTTCCAATTGCTGATTGACTATCACAGTGTATCATCACAGCAGGCACAGGATTATTCCAACAAGGAATATCCTCTAAGAAGTTTCTAAGCAATTCTGCTTCTTCTCCAGCTTTATCTAAAGCAATAAACTCGGATTCCATAGTGGATCGAGCTATACCCGTTTGCTTAGAAGACTTCCACGACACCGCTCCTCCACCTATTGTGAAAACATATCCACTCGTGGACTTGGAGTCCTTTGTGTCTGATATCCAATTTGCATCACAGTATCCTTCTAATACTGCAGGATATCTTGTATAAAGTATTCCATAGCTCATGGTATACTTTAAATATCTAAGTACCCTTGTCACGGCTTTCCAATGGTTCGTACTCGGGTTACTTGTGAACCTCCTTAGTTTACTCACTGAATATGCAATGGCTGGACGTGTACAATTCGTTAAGTACATCAGACTGCCAATTACCCTTGCATATTCCAGCTGAGAAACTGGTTCGCCTCTATTCTTGGCCAAGTGTAGACTTAAATCTACAGGTGTCTTAGCTGGAGGACTATCAAAAGCATTAAACTTTCTAAGTATGATTTCGACATAATGGGATTGTGACAAGACAATTCCATCTGAAGTTCTAGAGATTTTAATCCCTAATATAACATCAGATAGTCCCATATCTTTCATGTCAAAGTTCTTCTTTAACATGTTCTTAGTATTCATGATTAAATCATGACTACTTCCCATAATCAACATATCATCCACATAAAGGCATACTATGACGTAATAATTTGTAGTACCTTTAATGTCGACACAGTTGTCACGTTCATTGATCTTGAAACCGTTTGACTTCATAGTCGAGTCAAACTTTTCATGCCATTGCTTAGGTGCTTGTTTTAGTCCATAATGTGACTTAACAAGTTTACACACCTTTCGCTCTTGACCGGGTGCAACGTACCCCTCGGGTTAATCCATATAGATCTCCTTTTCAAGCTTACCATTCAAGAAGGTAGTCTTAACATTCATTTGATGTATCTCAAGGTTATGCAAAGCTGTAATAGCTATGAGAACACGAATGGATGTAATCCTCGTGACAGGAGAATATGTATCGAAGAAGTCATATCCCTCCTTTTGTCTAAACCCTTTAGCTACCAAACAAGATTTATACTTGTCAATAGATCCATCTGCTTTATACTTCCTTTTAAGGATCCACTTGCATCCCAAAGGTTTGCAACCCGGTGGGAGATCAACTAACTCCCAAGTGTGATTTTGCATGATGGAATCTATCTCGTTATTGATAGCTTCTTTCCAGGGAAAAGCTTATGGACTAGACAATGCTTCTTGAATAGTTCTGGGTTCATTTTCTAACATATAAGTTAGAAAATCAGGACCAAAAGACTTAACTACTTTTGTCCTTTTACCGCGTCTTGGTTCCTCTTCATCATCACTTTGAGGTAACCTTGCAGTATCATAAGTTCCTTTACTCGAACTTTCTTCTTTCCGTTCTTGGTTCGGAAAGATATTATCGAAGAATACAACATTCCTTGATTCAATGATCATACCTTCATTTATATCAGGAATAGCTGACTTGTGCATTAAAAAGCGATATGCACTACTATTGTTAGCATATTCAATAAAAGCACAATCGATTATCTTCGGACTGATTCTAACTTGTTTCGTCTTAGGTACTTCTGTTAGATAAATGTTTTTATCATGATTTTGATGATTTTGTTCGAGTTTGTTCAAATGAGTTTTTAAACCAAAGCAATGTCCCTAAATGTTGTCTAAATACTTCCGACCGTCTTAAAATATTTTTACTATTTTTCGGAGTATTTTTTGAAGTTTATTTTCGATAAAAAAATTGGACAACACATTTGTTTCAGCTCGACCGGTCGCCTATAGGCAACCCGTACTGAGTTGATTTTTGAAACAGAAAATGGGGCGTAAGAAAAAAAAAAAAAGGAAGCGACCAGAGTCGACCACTGGCGGCCGGATTACTGGAGCGACCCTTTTGTTCGATCTTCTCTGTTTCGTATTTTCTTCAACCCCAACCGGTCATAGTCAAGGGCGGCCGTCGCACCTCCGACCGGTCCCCTGTGTAATATTTGCTGAAATTCTATTTCAATCTTATCTCTGTTGCGACCGTCGCACTTCCGCACTGTTTTATCGTGAACTATCCATTGCATTTTCAGACAACTTTTCCCTATTTTGTGGGACCGGTCGCACCCTTGTTTATCGAAAACTATCCGTTGCATTTTCAGACAACTTTTCCCTATTTTGTGGGATTGATTTCTAACAGCTCTATTGATGATTTTAAATGGTTTCTTTTGCAGCAAATTACTCCCCAAGGAGGAGCCTATGTCTGGAAATGAAAGCCAAGTCCTCTTCTATAAATAGAGGCTTCATTCAAACAACAAGATACAACACTCTATACAAGTAAAGAGCAATCAAGCATACAATTTCATATATCTTGTTGTATTAGCCTAAGCACTTTCACTTGCACAAATTTGAGGTATAGGCTTTCAATTCTTGATTACACTTGTACTCATATTGTTTCAATCATTATTGAGTTGTAATCTTTATTTTGGTCATCATTCAACACAAGACATCCTTGTGAGTATTCTTGTGGTAAGAATACACTTGGGTGATCTAGGTGATAGGTGTTTGAGGGTTGTGGTAATCCTCAAGGTGTTGTAAGAGGGTTGTGGAAATCCTCAAGGTGGTGAAAGAGGGTTGTGGTAATCCTCAAGGTGTTGTATTAATTTTTGGTAAATTAATAAAATCTTTTTTTCTTTTTGAAATCCATCCCGGATATACTGGGGTGGTAGTAGATTAGGCCCTAGGTGGGTTGAACTACTATAAATCGACATGTGCTATTTACTTTCCGCACTTTGCATTTCATCTTTGCTTGAGTCTTTCGTAAAACAGGGCAAAATCTGAAAAATCGGTATAATCTATTCACCCCTCCTCTTGATTATTGTAGCCACTTGGACTAACAAGTGGTATCAAAGCCAAACTCTTTGGCTAGCTCGTTCCGAGTAAAGAGGAAAGATCCATGGCTACAAATGATGCTCATCTCACCACCGGCGCCTCCACCAACAAGCCACCGCTATTCGACGCCAACAACTACGCATTTTGGAAAGACCATATGGAGTGCTTCCTACAAGGGTGCGGGTTCGACATTTGGAATGTGGTCATTGAAGGAGTTGATCAACCAACAAAGAAATCGGAGGATGGCACCTTGGCTCCTAAACCTTTCAAAGAGTTTGATGAAAACGACAAAAAGGCTTTCTCTCTAAACGGTAAGGCCTTAAATATTTTGCATTGTTCTCTTACCGCCACCGAGTACAACCGCATAAGAGGCATAAGGTCGGCACATGAGGTTTGGAAAAAATTGGAGACAATCTATGAAGGGACTAAGAAAGTCAAGCAAGCAAGAAAGACCATGCTTGTTAAAGACTTTGAAAACTTTAACATGTATGATGGCGAAAGCATCTCAAGATGGTGGAAAGGCTTGACAATATTGTCAATCCTCTTGTGGCCCTCGGTAAAGTCATTTCCGAAGAAGACAAGGTGACCAAGGTATTGAATGCTCTTCCCGGCTCATGGTCCGAAAAAGTAACGGCAATCACGGAGGCACAAAATCTTGAGACACTCAAGTTTGACGAGCTTATTGGAAATCTACTCATCTATGAAGTCTATCTCAAGGAGAGGAAAAATTCCAAACCATCCATAAATCAATCGGGTATGCAAATTATTCCTAAAGGTCTTGCTTCTTCTTCTAATAATGCATACTATGATAATGATGATGATGAGGAGGAGACGACCGCACTTGTTCGAAAGTTTGCAAAATTTGTGAACAAAAATAAAGCAAGAAAACCAAGAGATAATGCTTGCTTCAAATCACGGAAAACCCGGCACTTCATTGCCGATTGCCCAAAGCTCGATGAAGAGGAGCAAAAGAAAAGGAAGCCTTTCACGAAAAAGAAGGCTCTAAATGCGGAGGTCAAAACGTGGGATGAACTACTCGAAACAACCGATGAGGAAGGAGAAACCGAACATGGTCTCATGGCCATAAACGATGAAAATAATGAGATAATAGGGGCTATAACAACAATGGAAGATTCAAAATGGCTCGTGGACAGCGGATGTTCACGCCATATGACCGGGAGGAGAGAACATTTTACCAACATCAAGCTCCAAGAAGAGGGTATGGTCATGTTCGGCAATGACAAAGGAAAAATTCTTGGAAATGGAGAAATTGGTAACTCTTCTTTCTCTCTTTGTAATGTTCTTTTAGTTGAAGGGCTTAAGTTTAATTTGATAAGTGTTAGCCAACTTTGTGATTCAAATTATGATGTTTCCTTTAATAAAGAAAAATGCCTTATACTTAAAAATGGTGAAATTATTTGTGAAGCAAATAGAAAAGGCAATCTTTACAAAATTTGTACAAGTGATTTGGTTAGTCAAAATGTTTCTTGTTTAGTCGACAATAATGATTTAACTAGTTTATGGCATAGGCAACTTGGACATGTTGGATACAAAAATTTGAAAAATATTTACAAAAATCAACATGTGAAAGGACTACCCAAATTGAATTTTGAAAATCTTGGCTTATGTGACACTTGTCAAAAGAACAAATTAGTTAAAAGTAGTTTTAAGCCCAAAAATGAAATTTCCACAACCAAACCCCTACAATTGCTTCACCTTGATTTGTATGGGGATATTGGTACGGCTAGTCTAAGTGGAAAACATTACACTTTCGTTATTGTCGATGATTTTTCTAGATATACTTGGGCTCTTTTTCTTACCAATAAAAGTGATGTCGTTAATGAGTTTGTTAAGTTGTGTAGACTTATTGAGAATGAAAAGGAAGACACTATCAAGTCTATTCGAAGCGATCGAGGTGGAGAATTTGATGGTGAATTTAGAGTGTTTTATGAAACCAAAGGATATGCTCATAATTTTTCGGCTCCAAGGACACCTCAACAAAATGGAGTAGCCGAAAGGAAAAATTGGACATTACAAGAGATGAGTCGGTCCATGCTCAATGAATTTTCACTTCCAAAATACTTTTGGGCCGAAGCCGTAAGTACCGCTTGCTATGTCATTAATCGAGTTTATATTCGTCCTAAAACGAATAAAACTCCATATGAGCTTTGGAAAGGTAGAACTCCAAATATTAGTTATTTCAAGATATTTGGGTGTAAATGCTTTATTTTGAATACCAAGGACCAATTGGACAAACTTGATCCTAAGGCCGATGAAGGAATATTTATGGGATATTCAACAAAAAGTAAAGCATATCGGGTCTACAATAAGACTAGTGGAGTTGTCGAAGAATCCATTCATGTCAAATTCAATGAAGCTTCGGGTGTTGAAAGAATACCCAATGATGAAAGTGATGAAGAGGATATTATTGAACCAATTGTTCAAGTTGATGTTCAACCGCCTACATCAAATGATCAACCGTCCACTTCAAATGGTCCTCAAGAAGATAGAGGTGATATCTCGGATTTTCCCGTTGCATTGAAATTTAAGGGAGATCACCCAAAAGATCTTATTATTGGTGATCCCATTGACAAAGTGATGACCCGAAGAAAATTTGCCGAGAAAGCTCTTATTTCTCAAAAGGAGCCTAAAAATGCTAAGGAGGCTATTGAGGATGAGGATTGGTTCCTAGAGATGCAAGAGGAGTTGAATCAATTTGAAAGAAATGATGTATGGGAATTGGTACCTTGTCCTCCTTCTCAAACCATAATTGGTACAAAATGGGTATTCCGGAACAAACTTGATGATCAAGGCAACATTGTTCGAAATAAGGCAAGGTTAGTAGCTCAAGGGTATTGTCAAGAAGAAGGTATTGACTATGATGAAACTTTTGCACCCGTAGCACGTTTAGAAGCTATTCGTATTTTACTTGCCTATTCTTGTTTTAAAAATTTCAAACTTTACCAAATGGATGTTAAATCCGCTTTCTTAAATGGTATTATTCAAGAAGAAGTCTATGTAAAACAACCTCCGGGGTTTGAAAATTTTTCTAGGCCTAATGATGTTTATAAATTTAAAAAGGCCTTGTATGGTTTAAAACAAGCACCCCGTGCATGGTATGATAGACTTAGCTCTTTTCTTTTGCAAAATGGTTTTATAAGAGGTAAAGTTGATACAACTCTCTTCGTTTTTGAAAAAGGGCAAGATTGTTTACTTGTGCAAATTTATGTTGATGATATTATCTTTGGTGCTACTAATGATTCTTTGTGCAAGAAATTTTCTAAGTTAATGCAAGGTGAATTTGAGATGAGTATGATGGGGGAGCTCAATTTCTTTCTTGGACTCCAAATTAAGCAATGTCAAGAAGGCATATACATCTCACAATCAAAATACACAAAAGAACTTTTGAAAAAGTTCGGTATTGAAGAAGGAAGAACCGTTTCCACCCCCATGGCAACAAATGTCAAAATTGACAAAGATGAAAAAGGTAAGTCCGTGGATGAATCAAAGTATCGAGGTATGATTGGTAGTTTACTTTATTTAACCGCTAGTAGACCGGACATTCTTCATGCCGTATGCCTATGTGCTCGTTTTCAAAGCAATCCCAAAGAATCTCATATGAGTGCCGTTAAAAGGATTTTTCGATATTTAAAAGGCACTATTCAATATGGTTTATTCTATCCAAAGAATGAAAATTTTTCTCTTAAAGATTATAGTGATTCGGATTATGCGGGAAATATTGATGATCGGAAAAGTACTTCCGGATCATGTCAATTTTTAGGCGATTGCCTAGTTTCTTGGTTTTCAAAGAAACAAAACTGTGTTTCTCTTTCAACGGCCGAAGCCGAATATATTTCCGCGCTTTTTGTTGTACTCAACTTCTTTGGATGAAACAAACCTTAGCGGATTACAAATGCTCTTTTGAAAATGTACCTATCTTTTGTGATAATATATCCGCTATAAATATTGCTCAAAACCCGGTTCATCATAACCGTACTAAACATATTGAGATTCGACATCATTTTCTAAGGGATTGTGTTTCAAAACGAAAAATTGAGATATCTTTTGTACCATCTCAAGATCAATTAGCGGACATTTTTACTAAACCGCTATCTTCCGAGACTTTTTGCGTCGAGCTCGGTTAGGCATAATGCATATTGAATGAGGCTTACGTTTGCCTTCGCATATTTTTGAAACTTAGGGGCGAAAAATTGGATTTTTGGTTGAAAATTCGGATTTCTTCAAAAATGTCAAAATAGTGGGCTAAACAGGTTGAGGGCAACCGGTCGCCCTCAACGTCGACCGGTCGCCCTAAGCTAATTTTTGGATTAAAACGGTTCTGTCTTCAGCATTCGCCATTTTCCGTTATTTTTGCCATTTTTCGTCCCCTTTGCCAAATTCACAAAAATTTCACTCAAAATTTGTTTTCATGCATTCAATTCACAACTTGGCAATTATATAACATGTTTATCATCATCATGGCTCATCTTTTCCGATCAAATGGTAAGAATTTCTCTTCCTTTGCTCAATTGGGTTGAACCCTTGAGTTTATGACCTTCTTGAATATTTCTTGATATTTTTTGCATATGATCTTGATGAGCTTATTTATTATGTTGTATTGTATGATGATTGATGTGTATTGGTGATGATTGTTTTTGGCTTGAAACATTAACAAGGGTTATATACAACCTCTTTTAATTTTCACGCCCACAAAGTGTTCGATAAAATGTCGAAATGAAAATTTCAACTTCTACATGATTCTCTGCTTCCAAAGTCTTCTCTACTTATTGAGATCATGCTTTAACAATTAAAATGAGCGTATGAACTCTTCATGATACTTTTCTCCAATTGTTTTTTGGATTTTTAAGCCTATATTGCTCAACGGTTGATAAGCCGACTCTTTTGCGCACTTTGATATAATTGTATGATGTTTTTATCATCCTAACATTCTTTTTGATGATTCCAAAGGGGGAGAAACAGGAAATTGGCTCGTTAGCTAAAAGAAGCTTATTAAAGCTCGCAATAAAAGCTATAAACTATGGCTTCTTAAAGCCAAGAATACCTAGTCCATGGCTTGTATTATGGACTCAAGTGCAAATGATTATAAGTATTGTGACAGGGGGAGCTTCTTAGCTCATGATATCTATATGCACCTTATATAAGCTTGTTATAGCTTGTGCTTCTAACTTATAACAATCTTTTGTTGATATGCACCTTATATGGCTCGTTTGTTAGATAAATGTTTTTATCATGATTTTGATGATTTTGTTCGAGTTTGTTCAAATGAGTTTTTAAACCAAAACAATGTCCCTAAATGTTGTCTAAATACTTCCGACCGTCTTAAAATGTTTTTACAATTTTTCCGAGTATTTTTTGAAGTTTATTTTCGATAAAAAATTGGACAACACATTTGTTTCAGTTCGACCGGTCGCCCTATAGGGCAACCCGTACTGAGTTGAGTTTTGAAACATAAAATGGGACGTAAGAAAAAAAAAAGGGAGAGCGACCGGTCGACCCCCTGGCGACCGTGCACTGGAGCAACCCTTTGGTTGATCTTCTCTGTTTCGTATTTTCTTCAACCCCAACCGGTCATAGTCAAGGCGACCGGTCGCACCCTCCCGACCAGTCCCCCTGTGTAATATTTGCTGAAATTCTATTTCAATCTTATCTCTGTGACCGGTCGCGCACTTTGTTTATCAAAGAAACTATTCGTTGCATTTTGAATGACTTTTCCCTATTTTGTGGGATTGATTTCTAACAGCTCTATTGATGATTTTAAATGGTTTCTTTTGCAGCAAATCACTCCCCAAGGAGGAGCCTATGTCTGGAAATGAAAGCCAAGTCCTCTTCTATAAATAGAGGCTTCATTCAAGCAACAAGATACAACACTCTGTACAAGCAAAGAACAATCAAGCATACAATTTCATATATCTTGTTGTATTAGCCTAAGCACTTTCACTTGCACAAATTTGAGGTCTAGGCTTTCAATTCTTGATTACACTTGTACTCATATTGTTTCAATCATTATTGAGTTGTAATCTTGATTTTGGTCATCATTCAACACAAGACATCCTTGTGAGTATTCTTGTGGTAAGAATACACTTGGGTGATCTAGGTGATAGGTGTTTGAGGGTTGTGGTAATCTTCAAGGTGTTGTAAGAGGGTTGTGGTAATCCTCAAGGTTGTGAAAGAGGGTTGTGGTAATCCTCAAGGTGTTGTATTAATTTTTGGTAAATTAATAAAATCTTTTTTTTTTTGAAATCCATCCCGGATATACTGGGATGGTAGTAGATTAGGCCCTAGGTGGGTTGAACTACTATAAATCGACGTGTGCTATTTACTTTCCGCACTTTGCATTTCATCTTTGCTTGAGTCTTTCGTAAAAGAGGGCAAAATCTGAAAAACCGGGATAATCTATTCACCCCCCCTCTAGATTATTGTAGCCACTTGGACTAACAACTTCGACTTTAGCCAAACACCCCCACACTTTGAGGTATTTATATGACGGTTTACGTTCCTTTCATAACTCATATGGAGTTTCGTTTTTACCTTTGTGTGGGATCTTATTAAGAATGTAGTTTGCAGAAAGTATGGCTTCCCCCACCAAGTTTTGGGGTAAGCCAGAACTTATCAACATCACATTCATCATCTCCTTAAGAGTACGATTTTTGCGTTCAGCAACTCCATTTGATTGAGGTGAGTAGGGAGCAGTCAATTGATGAATTATACCTACTTCCGAGCAAAATTCCTCAAACGGAGCAACATACTCTCCATCTCTATCACTTCGAACCATCTTAATTTTCAAATTAAGATGATTTTCGACTTCATTCTTATAAGTTTTAAAAGCTACTGAAGCTTCAACTTTGCTTTTCAAAAGATACACATAGAAATATCTAGTGCAATCGTCTATAAACGTTATGAAGTACTTTTCCCACCTCGAGTTTGCACAAGTTTTAAATCACACATATCTGTATGAATTAACTCGAGTGGTTTGATACTTCTTGTTACCGAATGAAATGGTGCTTTGGCCAACTTTGCTTCAACACAAATTTCGCATTTGTCTTGTGAATCAGTTTTAAACGTAGGTATTAATTCCAGATTCACTAACCTTTTAATTGTGTTGAAGTTTAGGGGTGTGCGTACTTCGGTTTAACCGACCGCACCGAACCGAAACCGAAAGTTCGGTCCAAACCGAAACCAAACCGCAAAATTCGGTTCGGTGTTCGATTATTTTTTCTAAAAACTTCGGTTTTTGGTTTCGGTTTCGGTTTATGTGAAGGGGGTCGGTAGACCGAACCGAAAACCGAAGTTTTTTATGTTTTTTTTAAATGTAGCCGAATCTTTTTTTTCTCATTTCTTAAGTGTGTTTTACTTCCAAATAACAATACATGGTGAAAAACAAAAAACTCCCCCAAAGGCCAGAAGACAACTTTTTAGTCTCGAGAAAAACGGCAGACTTCTATGCCGTTCGTCTCCCCTCAAACTCCGTTGGCACCGCTCTGCTTCTCGGAAGTTGAAAATCATGGATAGTAGTTGTGGCCATGGCTTTCGTTTGGTAGATTAGTCCTAATTTCTTATTTATCTTTCACAAACCCTGCCCAAATCTCCTCTTGAATGTTAAAGAATTAGATGGGTTTTAGGCGAATCTCACCTGTAAAAGTTAAAAGAATTAGATGGCTTATGCTTCTTTGTTTTATCTGAGATGGGATAAGTATGAGAGATTGAGAGCTGGCTTGTTTTGAATCCCACATTTATAAACTTTTTCTTGTGTAATCTAAATGGATAGTTGCAGCTGCTTTGAGACTTTGAGGACTGAGTTCAACCTCTTAAATGATACAACTGATTTTTCATTTTTTTTTAAATTTTTCTTTAAAGTTCGGTTGGCCAAAGACCGAACCGAATTTACCGAATAAACTTGGGTCGAAAATCGAACCGAACCGAGAAGTTTGGTTCGGTGTTCGGTTTGGCATTTTGCCTAAACTGAACTTATGGTTAACCGAATTTTCGGTCGGTTCGGTTCGGTTTCGACCGAATGTGCAGCCCTATTGAAGTTTATGTGTCCTAATCTATCATGCCATAAATTAGAACAATCCAACAAGTAAACAAAAGTAATAGTTTTATTCTTCGCCTCTTGGCGGAAAACGAGCATTACGGACATCTTAAATGGCCACTTATCAAGGTAGCCCTTACAAAGAAACCCGACCATTCTTGGTCATTACAAACTTGTCGGACTCAAACGCTAATCTAAACCCGGCCTTACTAAGAAAAGGACCGGAAACCAAATTCTTGCGGATGTCCTGGACATGCAGCACATCTACAAGCATAAGGTCCTTTCTGGAAGTAATCTTGAGCACCACCTTCCCAAGCCCAACGATGTTGGAAGTCGAAGAATTCCCCATGAAAAGCTTTCTTCCATTTATCGGAGTGTAGGAGGAGAACATCTCCTTGTTGGCACAAATGTGACGAGTAGCCCCGATATCTATCCACCACTCCCTTGGGTTATCCACCATATTGGCTTCAAACACAACAACAGTGAGATTGATCTCCGACATGTCGATTGGAACCGACTTGTCCTCTGTCACATTGGTTTGTTGGTTGCCACCTTGATTGCTCTTTTTAGGGTGTCAGCAATCCTTAGCCATGTGGTTTGGTTTGCCACAGTTGTAGCAATTCCCCTTGAACTCTTTGGCTTTTCCTTTTTCGTTTCCGGAGTGCTTGTGTTTCTTGCTAGTGCTTGATTCAGCAGGATTGGCCTTAGCCTCCATTCCAGACTTACTGGATTTCCCATCTGGTTTTCGGTTATCTTCTTCGATTCGAAGCCGAACAATCAGATCCTCAAGCCCCATATCTTTTCGCTTGTGCTAGAGGTAATTTTTGAAATCCTTCCACAATGGCGGCAATTTTTCGATTATTGCAGCCACTTGAAAGGATTCATTCAAAATCATCTCTTCAGATACTAAGTCATGAAGTATGATTTGAATTTCCTGAACTTGGTTGATCACTGTCTTGGTGTCAACCATCTTGTACTCGAGAAATTTGCCGACAACAAATTTCTTTGTGCTGCCATCTTCCGTCTTGTACTTCTTCTCCAAAGAATCCCACAATTCCTTGGGCGTCTTGAGCGTCTATAGGCGTTATAGAGGGTGTCGTCTGCTTTGTTCAACACGTAGTTGCGACCACGAGAAAATCATTGTTATGCCAAGCATCCAAAGCGATTCTACGGTTGTTGTCAATTTCTTCATCTCCAGCGGTAGGGGTCGTCCCTTGAGAAAAACGAGACAGCCTCGGGGTGGTAAGGTAAAATAGCATCTTTTGTTGCCAACATTTGAAGTCGCGTCGGAGAGACTTGGGCGGCTTTTCCGTGGCGGCGGAGCGAGAACTATCGGTGTGAATGAGATTGAAGTCATCGTCTTGAGCAGAAAATGCATTTTTTGTCTTGCGATTGTTAGAAAAAAAGTGTAAGGTTTCTGTTTTGGAAAATGGCTAAGTGTTTAAGTGTTTAAGCTTAGTCGAGGCCTGAATTTGATTCAGTCTCCGCAAGACGAAAATGCCCCGTATACAAGTGCTAACGGTTCCGGCGTACGTCCCTAATATAAAACGACTATTTCAGTTTCGAGTTTACAGCACTTGCAAACCCGAAACACAACGAACAAAGAGTGTTTAGACTTTCAAGCTATGAAGGAGGGAATATGTCAATATGCTCGAATGCAATATGACCAGTTAATTATCTGATGATTTCATGTGTTTTTTCAATCTGCAGGGGTGTCGAATTATATAGGCATCAGGTGCCCCGTATGGAAAGATCACGTCTTTTGGCTCGAAAATACAAGTTTTGAACGAACAGACGCATCTGTTCTGCACTTCGCATCGACGCACGATCTAGCGCACGGCCCGATGCACGGGCCACGTGTCATCCCATTCTCGGATGCGAACAGGACCGACTGATGCACGACTCGACGCACGGGCCGTCCGTCCGCCCGTGCTCGGATGCGAACACTTCCCACTTGAAAAATCCGTTAAGTAATTCAAAATTAATTAAATATTTAATTTAAAGGTTTTTGGTCCAAAAAGAATAAGGGCCTTGAAGCCCAAGCCCACGACCCAGGCCGGACCGAGCCGAGCCGGCAGACAGGCGGCGGCGCGCGCGCACATGTGTGCTTTGAACCAAATCCACAAGCATGTAGGTCCTCACCCCTTTAAAAACTTGGGTGCCCCCCAAGGGCCCAAACCCATAAGTCCAACTTGGGATAAATATAGTATGCAAACTTTGCCCTCTTTATCCTATGTGGGATGGAGCATTTCTCCTTCCTCACATTTTCCATTTTCCATTTTCCATACCATTTACTTGTATTAAGTGGCTAACTTCTAGCATTAATTTCTCATTCACCCGGAATTGGTTTTGAGAAATTCCAAATGTTATTCTCATCTACTCTCTTAGTAAAATTTTTGCAAATAATTTAATTCCATTTTTTACTAATGAAACCACTTAATTATTTGGTCAAAATCGGGTCAACACCCATTTTACAAAGACCAAATTCCAACATTAATAATTGTTGTTAATAATTTATGTAGCTTAATCGAACCAAGGAATTACTGATGCAAGATAAGAACTAGAAGAAAGGATTCAAGTTTGATCATGTTTGGCCCCTCCTAAAGGATATGGAAAAGTTTACCACAATCGATGGTGGTAATTCATCACAATCGGATACACAACCACCAGTGTCACGGATTATTGTCATTTTCTCACGAACTTAAGTGATGACAATATTGATGTTTCGCATCACAACGACCTATTGGGGTCAAAAAAGCCAAACCAAGAGGAAAAAAGATGACTCAGTTTTAGCCATTGCAGATGCATGCGATAAGAGATGAAACTCAACAACTTGTGGTTTATTATCAAATAAACCCACGGATGGATCGATAACAAAATTATGATATTGAAAGGAAAACACCGGATTTGCTTGAACAACAAGAAGAAAATAAATTTCTTTTAAAAGACTTTGATTCTATTTCGACCTCAAGATATGAGAGTATTTGAAATGAGCAGGATGAAGAAGATTTGGCGAGAAAATGGCTGAAAAAGAAAAATTGAGATCTCATAATCCTTCTTCTCCACTTGGTCAATACTTTCAAGATCTTGGAAGATCCGGATATGATCTACCGGATTATTAAAAAAATTAATTAGTTAATACATTATTATTTTATCTATATTAGTTTTATTTCAAAGTGTACGATTGTAGTGCAATGTAATTCTTGTTTTTATCAGTTTAATTATCTTGATTAAATTGTATAACTTACTACAAATATCAATTTTACTAATTCATAATTTATATTAAAATAAAATAATTAAATAATTTTATTAAATTATTTACAGAAATTAACTATGGAATCATAATAATAAGTCAAATTTTATTTTATTATTTAATACACAAAATACAATTCATTAATTTAAAACAAAAAAAAGATAGCATTATCTCTACGGTTTGGTGCAGCACTATTCACAATCCTAAATTGGCGCAAGAGATGGCGCATGATTGGAGGGGCATTTTACTTGAAATTGGAGTTGGCGCATGATTTGACTTAGGCTGCGATTGGATATGGAAGATTTCCATTTTCGTTCCGCTGGAGAATTTTTTTTAACCAAACATACAACTATTTATGAAAATTTTCAGAAAATATATTATTCTCTCACTTTCACTTTTTCTCATTTTTTCTCTTACCAATCACATCTACATATTTTTTCACAAAAAACTAATCATTATTACACATTCTCCCACAAATTTCACTATTCATTTACTAACACATTTCTAACTATCAATCATTATTTTACTATTTTTAAATCAAATCAACTTTCATCGTTACTTTTTCATCTCATATCCAATCACACTCTCAAAATTTATCTTTTTTCTTCCAAAAATTTTTTTACCACTATTCTCTAGCGAAAGAAAATTTTTCAAAATAAAAGCATATCCTTATTCTCTCTTTTTCTCTCTATCTCTTTCAATTTTAAGAGTCTACACCTACTCGAAAGGTGCTATTTGTTTCTATCATTATATAAAAGGGCAAATAGTTAGTTTTTGTGCATTAATTCTATTTCGTTTTATTTCAAAAATTATGATGTTTCTTAAAATCGACAGATATCTCCAAGTTAAGGTTTCTGAATAAAATCCAACTTTTCTTCAGAGCTATCGAATTCCCAAACGCCATAGTTATATAATATAGTACAAAACGGCTATATTTATACTTTAATTTGGAGCCTTGATCGTACTTAAATGCATTTTGACGTTTACATTTAAGGGCAATATAGCCCTTTCATTTAACGAGCATATGAAAATTGAAAAATGGAAAAAAAATGGACATTTACGTAGCTCGGGAAAATATTAGGAATGGCCAAATTTTAAAGCCCATGTACAACTTTAGCCTAACTTATTCAAAATGTTCAATTCTAGCCCTTTTCCTTTATTAAACCCCAAAATACCCCTTATACGAAATTGGAGAAAAACTATGATTTCATCAAGGTTTTAAGGGCCTTAAAATGGTATCAGAGACTGGGTTTATTAAGAACTTTTAGTTAAATTTATTATATTTATGTAATTAACAATTGGTGAAAAGAATTTTTTCCAAGAAAATGGATCTGGACAATTGTCCAAGATATCTACCTTACAGGACATATCGTCAAATTTTAACGATGTATGCGTAAGAACACCAAGATAAGATAATATATTTGAACAATCAATATGTTGAAAAAGAACTCGCAGGAGCTGATAGGGAAAACTTGAGACAATGCGATAAACAAGCATCATATTATCTGAGTTTCCTTACGGTAAATCAGATATTATATGTAGATCTGATGAATCGTCAGGAAGCAGCCCATGAAAATCACGAGTCCTGATGGAATACCAGAATGGAACGAGATACTTCCAAACACATCTAAGTTCTCAAAAGATCTTAGAGAAGTCCAAAAGGCGGTGCAGAATTATGGCAACCGCCATAATCATCTACCAACACAAGTTCATCAGATCTAAAACCAGATGGAGACGATGGTCAAATATCAGAAGGAAACTCTTGAAATCCTTCATGATATTCAGAAACGAGTCAAGAAAACGAGTTCATCCAAAGGAAAAACGAATAAATTTTAGAATAGTACCCTATTTACACCAAAATGAGAAACCAACCGAAGTTGTATGACGCATGACAGGCGATGAAAAGCTCATTGCTATCATCAAAGGAAGATCCATCATAAACTAATAGTGATGGATATGGAGAAGATTAATCTTAAAGATCTACATGACCTTGCAGAATCCTTCACATGACTAGGAATTGTAGATTTAAAGATGAATGCAGGAGATGGATCAACTTTGGTTACTCTTGACCAACATCAAAGACCACCTCCACCACCACCAATTGATCCCAACGTAGCAGAAAGTTCGGGTTCACATCATGGAAATGAACTAATGCCGCACGTTGGAGATTTTACTACAAGAGGAGATCATATCATTTCAGGAACTCGACAGCATTCTAAAAAGCCAAATTCATTTAATACGCTTTATGGAAGATAGCAGCTCGGTCTGATACATCCATATGGATTGATGCAAAATATGGATATTCCATATTTCAAAAATCGAGAAGTCCTTATTGATAATTAGGCATCAGCGATGAGGATTGCAGCAGGAATGCTCGATCTTACAAAGGATGGAATAATCTTACTCCTTGAGATGCGTCTTGAAGGATCTGTAAAGATCGCATGGGATATGACCGAACCAGAAATAAAAAGCAGTATCACAACTGGAGAGTCATTAAAAGGAATAGTCGATAATATGACAAAATTATTTAAAATCCATTTTATCGGCACAAGCTATTTTGAGGGATTGGAAGAAGAGAAAAAAAAAGATATAAACAAGCCCTCTACTGCCTCGAGTTACATGACATTTGTCATATTGAAGAATATTTCAAGTTATTCACCGAGTATCGATGGAAGTCCAAGGTGGAAGACAAAGAAGCTTCGCAACTATTCTTTGCGAAGATTCCAAGTCCCTGGAGAGAAATGTCATTCTTGAAGGTCAAAGTATCTGAATGGTGCCATTAGGCAACACTCTACAGGAATTATAAGAGAATACGAGGAATTAACAAAATAGTTCCTCTATGTTGCATTGATGATGACATCCCAACGGTTGTGGGAGGTCAACCACAGAGGCATAAGAAAAATAAAGAGAGAAGCCATCCATACAACCATGGAAGTAGCAGCAAAAGGAGTACGTCTTCATGGAGATCTATAAGGTTTTGGTCGAAACAAAAGGCCTAAAGTTACAAATCAGGGCAAAGACCAACACCAAGCAGGAGTAGAGCCTCTTCACCAGGTTCTAATGAAAGTAATACCAGCAAAATCTCGGGAAGAAGAACTTTCAGACGAGCTCACACTAGAGCTAATGAAAGTGGGCATATCTCAACCGATGCCCGTAAAAACTAGAAGCGAGTCAAAGCATTCAAAGCTACACCGAGACCGAAGATGTTGTCTACTATCAAGATCTTATACGGTGTATCAATATGAGGATCTCGCCATAAGATGAAAGCATCTACGAAGAAGAGATCTATTCGACAATGAAAGTGAATCCGGTTTAGAATCGAGTGAAGAAGAATTTCTTCAACAAACGACTAGAAAGGATATGTTAGGATTCCTCTCATACTACGGTTTCTCATAAAACTCGATGAGGATTATGAAAGAAGATCCAAAGCTTCAGATATATGATGGTTTTACTATCGGAGCAATGGAGAAAGTTTTGGATAAGATGAGGTTTCGTAATAGAAAACACCAAATTATCCACAAACTAACTCCCGGAGAATTTGCCATTCCGATAGAGTTCACTGGTAACCTGATCGAGATGTAGTTGGTCCCTCACCGAGAAGTTCAAGAGATCAAAAGCAGAGTTAAGAGAGAAGTTATAAATACACTCTCATTGATTCATATCGGAGCCATAAGAGTTATTATTAAGGCAATATTCAAAGAAGAAATTGATTCGCCACTCAATCTTGCTATCTTTGATAAGCGAATCTCAAATCTCAAGGACTCATGCCTTAGAGTGGTCACAAGAAATTTGTATGCAGGAAAATTGGCATTTAATGTCTATCCTAGAATTGCATACAATTTGGGAGATCGAGATTTTAACAGAGTTCTGACCCTTCATCAAGATTTCAAAAGGACTGATTTGATGAAAGAAGGAAACAAACCTTACTCGATCACATACAAGACTTTCTATGCTCTCTCGAATACATATCATTCAGAAGTATTCTTGAGAAAGGAATTTATTGAAGTTCCAAGAATCTTTGAGGACTTTGTCAGGGTGGTTCTACCAGAACTTATTGAGTCTCCAACTATAAAGGGGATCGATATGAAAATTCAAGATCAACTAGTCTTCAACAAAAGTCGAAGTCTCAAAGTTGAGACAAGGAGGATGTCTTTCCAACAAGACAGAATGATAAGCAGTAGCCGTTGGGAAAAAAAAGACCAAGTACAGTTCAACGAATCCCAGATGTTTTTAAAACACAAGGAGAGCTGAAATGCCCCAAAGGATGGAGAGAAGTTGAAGTAATATTTGACATTACTCAAAAGGATAACATTTTTCCTTGTGATGTTCTATATTATCTCAAACAACCTATAGTCGGAAGATATCAAGGAAGCCTAAATATGGGTGAAATTGAGCTGACTGTCACAGGAACAGCAGGGAAAATCCCAGAATAATTAATATTGGGGATTGAATTTCTTGAGGATCATAAACTTTGGGAAAGATTACAAGATGGAATGGAGTTCACAGTGGCATATAAAAGATATAGAATCAGATGACCACTAATCCATTCTCCATATACATTTCTATCGGAATGTTATATGCTGAATACAAGACCGAGTATGTCGCCACCTATATTGATTCAGGTATCGAAATATGTACTGCAAAGCCGGATATTTTTCCTAAAGAAATTGGAGAAGATTTACCAACTATTGTAGGAAGGGATTTTTATAAAAGGATTCTTATCCTTAATCAAGGAGTTAAACGAGTAGAAACCATGATCGGAGATTCAGGCAGTATCCCATGGTGCAAAGTGAAGACGCCGCCAATCTATTTCCATGATACAGGAGCAGATGTTTTGCTAGGAAACAATTTTCTACAAACATTCAAGTGATTTACACAAGAAAATGAGACAAGAAGACTTATTTTTATAACATTATGTGATCATAAGATTATTGTCTAGAGACTACGGGAAGCATTTTACAGAAAAATGCCTATTAATTTTCACAGCAAGCGTGGTGATGAAGCCAAACATTGAAATTCAAAAATGGCGGATAAAAGAAGATTTGGAGATGCATTATTATCCTTTCGAAAATATGGTTCGAAGCAGAAAGATACAAAATGATGGGATGATAACTTGTATTCATTCAGAATACAAGGAGAAGATCGAGTACCTCCAAAGGCTATTGAAAAATTGATGATGAGCCTAATGGAGAATTCACAGAGTGATGTTACCATAGAAGAACAAATATCACTCGAGGATGTCAAGAAGAAGATCCAAAGGAATTATAATGAGAATCCTTTGGCATGGTGGAATAAGAACGAGCTCAAAGCATCCTTGAGGGTCAAACTAGGGAAGGAATACGAGTTCGTGAGGATCAAACCAATCCTTATGAACCAGGAGGATCATGAGGATATGCAGAAAATACTTAAGGGACATCTGGACCTTAAGTTGATTTCACCAGGAGTTTCTCCATACAGTAGTTCAAGATTCCTAGTCAGGAACCATGTAGAAAAATCAAAAGAGGAAAGCCAAAATTTGTTATTAATTATAAGGGAATTAATAATATTTTGGAATTAGACGGATACTATATCCCAAGCAGATAACATCTGGTTAACTGCATCAAAGGTGCCAAGATATTCTCAAAGTTCTATTGCAAGTCTGGATTTTACCAGATTAAAATGGAGGAAGAAAGTAAGAAGTTTACAGCTTTCTCTACACCACAAGGACATTATATTTGGAACATGATGACTATGGATTGGCCAATGCACCCCAGATATATCAACGGAAGATGGATTAATCTCTTCAAAGATTATTTCAGTTTCATACTCGTATACATTGATGATATCTTAATTGCATCAAAGAACATGAAGGAGCATCTCAAACATTTGGAAATATTTTCAAATGTTTATCACAATGAAGGATTACTGATTTTAGAAAAGAAGGCCGTGATTGCTACAAGGCAGATTGAATTCCTCAGAATCGAAATCGATGAATCTGGAATCATCCTACAAAGCCATATTGTGGAAAAGATACAAGGATTTCCAGATACGCTGAATGACAAGAAACAACTTCAAAGTTTTCTCGGAGTTGTTAATTTTGCTAGAATGTTCATAAACAATCCATCACATTACAGAAAAGTGTTTAGCCCATTGCTAAAAAAAGATGCCATATTCAAATGGGAAGATGAACATCAAGAAGGGATAAAGCATCTTAAGAAAATTTGCAAAAAGCTTCCAAAACTTGCAATTCCGCAAGATGAGGATGAACTGGTTTCTATATACAGATGCCAGTGATTATTGGTGGGCATCAGTGCTTACAAAAGCCACACCAAACGGCAAAGTGCCATGTCGATATTGCAGCGGTCTATTTACAGATAGTGAAGCGAATCAATGGCATATAAACGAGAAATAATTCTTTGCAGTCAGAAAGGCTTTGAAAAAATGGCCTTTATTTTTACTGGCTAAAAAGTTTACTTTAAAAATTGATAATTCAAGTGTTAAGACTTTTATAAAAAAACAAAATCGAATTTAAACCGAGAAAAGGCTAGATTACTTAGATGGCAAGCTGAATGTCAATGTTATGATTATGATATTGTCATTATAAAATCTCAAGAAAATGTTCTTGCATTTTCTAGCAAGAGATGGAGGGAATTGAAGGCGATTCCATCCTCACAAAGATCAGGAACCTTAGCAATCATCTTGAGATGCTTCTCCGATAATTTGACACTCTGGCCATCAATGCTGATTTGGCCGGAAGTTTACAAAAGAATGATCGGGACAAAGTAACCGATCATATACGAGCTTGTGTTTGATTTCATTTCATTTGAGACTGGCATTTCAAGAGCCACTCCTCCGGGTTGCTAATAAGCAAAAAGAGCATTTAGAGCGCGAGGCTCCCCAACCCATAGCAGAGGATTCAAGTACCTCCAGCACAGGTCCTAAGCTGGCAGAAATATTGGCCCAAGGAAAAGATGATACTCCGGAGTCAAATCCCAAGTCATCATGTCAATGCAGCACGTCCAGGGTAAAGGACGAAGAGATCATGTGATGCCCCAAATTTTATAAAGAGCGAAACCATGAATAAATTTTTCGCTAATTAAAAAGGTTTATAAACAACTCACAATTATAGAAAAATTGACTACTACATTTAACTTTGAAGAAAAAGAAATGACCTATATTTAAAAAAATATTAAACGATCATCCATATTCGCAGAGGAAATTTAAAACAATGAACATTATACGGAAAACTTTCAACAATTATAAAATAACTTCAAAATAAAACTTTGCATGACTCCGATCACATCCATCCACCACGTGCCACGTCGGACTACTAACCTGAAAAAGTATTAATGAAAAGGGTGAACTATCAACAACTCAGTGGGGATGCATTGTCTAAATCAAATACACAAGCATAATCATGGATGTACAATTAAGTACGTTCATGTATGTACAATTAAGTACCTTCGTGTTTGTACAATTAAGTACATTTGTGTCATGTCATGTTTAACGTGCCCATACATATAACAATCATAACAAGGCATCTAAAGTAGACAATAAGCAGTAAGCCCCACCTTAATATGCAGTCGTGACTTGAAAACAAAATATGAAATCGCTTGAGCTCGAAAAAAATCCTAGACCTTGAAAGTATCGTTTCCTACATATAAAAATAAATTTAACCTAATACATGGCTTTAGGAAAAATTAGAACTGAACAGAATAATTGAAAGAAAGAATAGGAATAGCTTGAAGAGATCAAAATCCTCTCGTTGGATCAAAATCAAGGCCAACTGGGCATGGGGCTATTTTTGAAACATTACAAATTTGATAGGGGTAACTATGAAATTGTTGGAATCTTAAAAGCTGACTTGTAGAATTTAAAACTTGAACGGGGCAATTTATAATTTACGAAAAATGATAGCTTAAATTCCCCAAAGATTCTTAATCCCTAAATCTGACAGAAATTCCATCAATCCACAATCTCAAGAATTGTGGCTGCTTCATCCCTCCCATGGAAAATCCCATCACCCTCTCCCTTCTCTCTCTCTCTCTCTCTCTCTCTCTCTCTCTCTCTCTCTCTCTCTCTCATTTTTTGAATATCCACGGACTAAAATCTGTGGTTTGAGATTGATTGGAACTAGAACGAGATTTGGTGCTTTGTAGTGTGTGGGTTGAAACGTAATTTCCCGATGGTTGGTGACTTGGTGTTTTGCAGGAGGCTGCCGGATGTTGATAGAAAACTGGAAAATGATGGTTCAGAGGTGTTTTGGCTTACCCTGTGGAGAACCCGTGATGATTTGAGGGAGTTGGAAAACATAAAGTTTATTAATAGAGTTTATGCCTAATGATCTAAGATAATAGGACTCTGAAATTTTCGAGATTTTAGAGAGTACTATACGTGAGGTGTGATGAGTGTTTGGAGATATCTGAAAATATAAGTGTATTTATGTTTGAGAGTCCCTATTGTATTAGGCCATGTATTAGGTTAAATCTATTTGGATATGTACAAATAAAATAAATTCTATTCTATCTGATAAAATTTTCAAAGGACCCCTTTTGCTAATAAAATTCTGCAGATTGTTAATTAAAATAAAATACACATATGGGTTTTAATAAATTGGGGTTATAAAACAAGCCTATCAGTGTAATAATTACTGGGCTTACAATAATAAAAGGGTATTTCTATGTTGGACCAAAACTTAAAATCTTAAAAGGCCAAAAATCCCAATCCCAAAGATCAAATCATTTATGGGGTGTTACAGATCAATCTTAGGCCTATGATGGGTAATTCTAAGGTTGATACTAATGAAATTAAAGTTTGTTCTTCTTGGCAAGAATATCAAGTAAATTGGGAGAAACTCATTACAAGACAAGGGATACATCCCGAAAAACAAAAATTGACATTTTTGGAAAATATCGAGGTGTGATGTTACCAAACTCCAATCCACACGATGTTAAGCGGTGGTATGAATTTGGAGCCTTGACTTCAATCTATACTACCTCCCCTGCTTTTAGAAGATAAAACTATTACCCAAATGGATCCGGGAAGCGGTTTACGAGTGTTGGTCCAACAATGAAAGCCTAAAACGCATAGCGATACCTTGGAACCGTATTTCATTAGTGGTGCGGCTCCCAGAACCCGTGGGAGAAGGTAATCATGAAGCCTTTCATTATATTAGGCTTGAAGACCCGGATGAACGAGCTTTCAAAACTATCAAGGAAGCAAGTTCATAAGAAGTTACCCTAGTTCGTCTTTCACGAAGATCAAATTTCAACAAGGCAGTATGGGGTTTATGGAGTGCATCTTATAGAGATGGACAAAGTCAAGTTTCCGTTCAAGTTTTATCAAAATTCGGTGAACGGGTCATTCTTGTTAAATACCATGACAGGAAAAACTACAAGATTTGTAGAAGACACATTCGAGAAAAGAGAAGTTTTCTTTGGGAAAACAAGTTGACGGGAGTAAAGAAACTCGTCGAAAATATTGCAATATGGCTCATATTGGTCACTGGGAAAATCGTGTTTGCCCAGAATGCCCAAATCAAAAGGAGCCAGAATTCGGCAAAGGATTCCGATCAAAAGTTGATCGGATATGTCCCGGAGATGGAGAAGGAAAGTCAGAAAAACTGCCAAAGTATCCAATAATTCGGGGACGACCAAAAAAGTAGATTCCCCGACATACTTGGTGGAGACATGTGACTCCATATACACGGAGACCCACTTTTCAAAAAGACAAAAGGTGGGGCAAAACAGTTGATAAAAGATTCCTTCCAATCCATTAAAAGACGAAGGAAACAGGTCAGCAGGATTTGGAGCCTTATCAGAATGCTTTGGATACCAGACAAGAATGGGTCACAAGCCATGTGAAGCTGATAAAGTATCTACTACTCTCAGCAAGTGGGAGTAATAATTCAAAATAGAGGCATCAATTACCTCTCCATATACAAAGGTTTCAGAAGTCTAAAGCCATCGATCAACATCCATTAGTCTTCCAAGATAAAATTTCCTTTGTATAAATAGTTGAGTGTTTTTAGAGTGTTGTTAAGTTTTCTGTTATGTGTAAGCGAGTGCAAGCCTCATATATGAGAGGCTAAACAAGTATTCTCCTCCCAAAAGAAGATTACTGATGTCATAAATTTTTCTTTAAGTTCTTATTAAAAGAAGGGCTTTTGTCAACATGTGTTCATAATGTTGTATTAATTTACCCATTTGAAGAATTATCTTATACGCTTGGAGTAGGAATCGAACCAAGGCTGTGCTGAGCCGTTGCTGAAGGAGTCGGTTAACTTGTAGACCATCTTCCCTGTTGGTGAGGTTGGACGATGACGTTTGTCAAACGGTATAGGGTCGATCATTTATCGATCGTGGCTTTGCAAACCATCTCACCGGTGCGATTTCGGTCAAAAGAGTATGAATTTTAAGGGATTTATTAATTTTACGGAAGCATGTTGGGCCTGATATGGTCGTAATGGACTATTTCCATTTTCACCTATAAACCTTAATTGGGAACTGATAACATAGAATCATGAGATCTTTGCAGAAGTATGTCCTGTTAAGTTATCTAAGTAGGTGTATCAATGTCACGAACGAAACATATGACAGAAAATGAGGTTGCTCATACTCTGTGTTATCTACAACGAATTTGATCCTATTTCCTTATTTGCTATAAAGGGTGTATTGTGTACTTCTATGAATAATTGATTCCTTTTAATAAGGAAAGCCAAAGTTGTACTGAAACCTAGAAGAGACCATTCTTGATTTTACCCTCGGCCCTCAGGCTTCGGCCGTTGGCGGTGGCGCTCAATCTGCAGCTACTGACCAGTCAAATCTCACCCCCTCTCATTTTCTTTTCATTTCATTAGGCAATGGCTTTCAGTGGAATTTCTATTATTTCCACTTCGAACTATCATCACCTTCAACCCCATTTCCTCATTGTTCAGAATCTTGGAAAAATTCCTTCATCTCCTGCACCAAAAATACCAAGACCACCACCCCTTTCTTCCTTCCCATTCTCCGCCACATCCTCTACTTCTTCTTCTTCTTCTTCTTCTTCTAATGTTAAATGGAGCGAAAGATTGCCAGTTTCTGTGGGCAGAAGAATTCTTAACCTCTCAATTGTTGGATTTCTGTTATCAATTGACCAATCCTTTTCAAGATTCTTGTTTTTCTCCAACGCCCTGGCATCACAAATGTTGGAGCTGGACAGATACACTGATTCCAAAGAAGGGTTCACTCTCCTCATACCCTCTTCCTGGATTAAGGTTCTTTTTTATTTTTTCCTGCCCTATCATAAATAGAACATTTTCACACACAATGACAGTGGACACTGGCCCATGTTAGCATTCTCAGCAAGACACTATCTTTTGACTGATTATACCCGAAATGGGCATTTTCTTCCATTTATGCAGTATGGGACACGATGAGAATCTGTTACTGTGCTTTGGTCATCCATAAACCTAAAGCAATTGCATATCCTTAAATTTAGGGCACAATGCTGGTTTTGGGAACTAATGTGGATGCAATCTATTTAATCAGGTTGATAAGGCTGGGGCAACTGTTTTGTTCGAGGATGCAAATAAAAAAGCAAACAATGTTGGTGTAGTGGTGAGTCCTACTCGGATTTCGAGTCTTGGTGAATTTGGGACTCCTCAGTTTGTTGCAGATAAACTTATCCAGGCTGAAAGGCGCAAGGTTTGTTGATTTGGTTGTTTTTGCTAGTCGTGATAGCGGTGCTGTTTACGTTGGTCTTTGGATTTGGATGTACATTTTGGTGATTTCAAAGTGTTTGGTTGTAAGAAAACAAGTTACTAGTTGAAATCCATTTAGAAAGAGCGAGTGGGTTTTTGGGTGGTGGATCAGTAAAACATAAGACAAAATTGATACAGAGGAGTATAAAGTGATTTTAAAAGGAGGTATGAAGGTACATCTATGTGTCTGATTGATAAGTTGCTGTCATATTGTTAAATGTTTATGAATTCTTTGTTTGCTGTCTATGATTTGCAAGAGTGAGAACAAATGTAAAGCTTGTTTTGCAGTTTTGTTAAGAAATTTAGAGTGAACGAGTCTAGCATGACCATAAATTTGTAAAATTTAAAGCTCATTAAATTACGTTTGACAGGAAAGTTTTGTTTTAATATTCTAATCAAGTAGTGGGCCTGATGTACTTTTTACACCATTGTTATCCTATTAACCCCTTAACACAGGAACAAAGGTTAGCAACAGTATTATTATGGTTGGTTGACCAAATACATTAGTACTACTAAATACCTAATATGAGAGGTTAAGATCAAATCTGAATATGTGTATCTTAATCATAAACCATTACTATTACATTATCAAATGCAAAGCTGATGCCAATGATATCTTGCATCAATTATGTGAATTTCTTCATGTCTTTACTTCCCTTTTCGACTATCTAGCAATTGGTAAGAGTAGAAGCCGATGTTCTTAATTTCTTGATACCCTGATTATTGTTAAGGAAATCACGAAGAGTCAACACCACAATCCAAATGATTCCATCACTTGATTGTATATATTATCTTTCCTTGTATTAGAGATATTAATTGATTCAAACTGATTAAATTAAGGTGCTAGAATTATACTAATTATAGTTTCCTTGTATAGGTGATTTTCATTCCTTTGTAAACTCTCACCATCATCTATAAATTAGTAATTGTAATGTGAATACAATTAAGCCTTTCCTCAATTCCATTATGGTATCAAAAGCCCGACTCTCACGAGATTTTTTTCTCTCCCAAATGCGCTTGCCTTCTTTTTCTTTTTTCCTGTCCCCACCATGTCTCAAGATGAACATTTAACCCCCACCCCTGCTATCACTTCATCAACCAGTGAACCCACTATTCCTCCCCTTGTCCAAATAAATGCGACCACTCATCTTCCTTTACGCCTAAACACCACAAACTATTTTTCATGGAAACTGCAGTTCACTTCTCTCTTTTTCGGTCTCGACTTGATAGGCTTTTAGATGGCTCCAAACCGGCTCCACCGGAATTTGTGAATCTTGGTGACAAAAATGAAATCAATCCGACTTACCTCCGGTGGAAACGCCAAAGATCAATTGATCTTGCACTCAGTCTGCCTCTTTATCTCGAGGTTGCTATTCCGCTTATTGCCTCCGCATTGCCACCTCTCGTGAAGCTTGGCATCGTTTGGATCGGATTTTTGCTAAGCGATCCCAATCTTATATCATCCATTTGAAGGACAAATTGTCTCGTCTCCACCGCGGCACTCAACAAATCTCTCGATTATCTTCTACAAGTAAAAACAATAGCTGATGAGTTATCCACTCTTGGGGCTCCATTATCTGACTCTGACCTTCTCATCTACTGTACGCGTGGCTTAGGTGACGCTTACAAGGAATTGGTTGCTGCCATTCGCGCTCGTGATTCGTCTATCAGTTTTGAGGAGCTATTTGATAAGCTTATCGACCACGAGACCTTCTTGAGGGATAGTGACTCTGCTGTTCTCCACTCCTCCCCCAACTAAATTATTCTCGTCCAAACACCATCAACACCTCTGGCCGCCGGTACAATAATCGATCCCAAAATACCTCTTCTGCCATTTTCCAACAGCTCGGTCTATTGCCAACACCACCCGCTTCCAATATGCAGCAATTTGCCCGACACTATTCGAACCCATCACCACGCTCCTCATCCTCTTCTCGTGGATCCAAACGCGATGAACCCCCTGTGCAATGTCAATACTGTGGTAAGGACGGTCATACCGCCAAGACTTGCCACACACTCTTTCCTCATCTACGGAATAACCGGAAACAAGTTCATAACAGTTCCACTTTGGCTTCCTCTGGAAATTGGCTAGTTGATTCTGGTGCCTCCCACCATGTAGCTGCTCAACTCACTGATTTATCACTTTCCCACGGGTATGATGGCCCTGATGATCTTCTTCTTGGAAATGGTACGACTCTTCCGATTTCTCACACAGGTTCTCGCACTCTTTTTCCTAAATTTCACCTATCCGATATTCTTTGTGTACCTAATATGAAACAAAATATTATCTCTGTTTCCAAGTTTTGCAATGAGAACAAAACTTCTATTGAATTCTTTCCCTCTTATTTTATTGTGAAGGATCTTCTCTCTCGGAAAACTCTTCTTCAAGGTCCGAACCACAATGACTTGTACATCTGGCCTGCCACCTCGCCTCCTCGGTCGCACCCTCGACTTCACAATGTTTCCACGGTCTCATCTGCTGTGTGGCATGGACGTCTTGAGCACCCCTCCGCGAAGATCACCAATAATCTCCTCTCTTCGGGTCTTCTATCAACTACGTCTCGCCTACCTTTACATTTTAAATGTCATTCTTGTCTATGCAATAAGAGCCACAAGCTCCCTTTTTCAGTTTCTAGTTTAACTAGTTCCATTACTGGAATGCCTTTACTACGATGTTTGGGGACTAGTCCGATCCCTTCAACGGATGGATTTCGTTTTATGTAACCTTTATTGATCATTTTTCAAAGTTTATATGGATATTCCCTCTTCGTCTCAAATCTGATGTGCATACTGTTTTTATCAACTTTAAACAACAAATCGAAAATCAACTTAATTGTAAAATTAAAACATTGTATTCCGATGGTGGCGGCGAATATATTGCTCTTCACAAATTTCTTGCCTCCGCTGGAATTCGACATCTTAAGTCCCCTCCTTATACACCTGAGTTAAATGGATTTGCTGAGCGCCGACATCGACATATTGTTGAAACCGGCCTCACACTTCTTCATCAGGCCTCTTTACCCTCTACATACTGGACTTTTGCATTTAAAACTGTTGTTTACCTTATAAACAGGCTACCCACTCCGACACTTGAGAACAACAATCCATTCTATACGTTATTTCATCGTCAACCAAATTACAATTCTCTTCGTCAATTTGGTTGTCTATGTTACCCATGGCTACGACCATATAACAATTCTAAACTTGAAGCACGATCAACGCCTTGTGTATTTCTTGGCTATGACACCACGCACCATTCTTACCTATGCCAAGACCTCTCAACTAAGAAATTTTATACGTCAAGACATGTTCGTTTTGTCGAAACTGACTTTCCTTTCTCGTCAAATTGCAACTCTATCTCGCATACCCCAAAATCACATACGTGTCCCATGCCTATTTCATCTGTGGAAAAACCTATCACTGCTATTCCCATTCCAGCCGCAGTTGGTCCTATAGTGACTCCACAGGCTCCAGCGCCGATCGAACCCGATGGGGTGGCCACTGACCAACATCGGCTAGCTTACCTCAATCTATCTTCTCCCACTTCTTCTTCTCTATCTATCCTACTGCCGATGGTGTCGATGTTGTCATCCCAGTTGAGACAATCGATTCTTTATCTTCTTGTCCCTCTTCCTATCCTCCATCCTCAGCTCCTTTAAATCGACATCCGATGATCACTCGAGCGAAAAATAATATTTTTTGCCCAAAAATAATTAATAACGTCTCTTCCAATCATCCCTTACCAGATTCTATTGAACCCACTTGTGTCTCTAAAGCATTGGCTTCCCCAAAATGGCGTGATGCTATGGTAACTGAGCTCAATGCTTTACTTGCCAATCACACGTGGGATCTTGTTCCTCCTCCTCCCAATGTTAATCTTATTGGATGTAAATGGGTCTTTCGTATTAAACGAAATCCCGATGGCACGATTGCCCGTCATAAGGCTCGCTTAGTCGCCAAAGGATTTCACCAACGCCCGGGCCTAGATTTCTTCGAAACATTTAGCCCTGTTGTGAAACCCACCACCATTCGTATTTTTCTCACTCTTTCTCTCAATTTTAATTGGCCCATTCATCAACTTGATGTCAATAATGCCTTTCTCCATGGAAACCTTCACGAAGAGGTTTATATGACTCAACCACCAGGCTTCGTTGACTCTCAAAATACCGATCACGTATGTCGTTTGCGTAAGGCCATATATGGTCTCAAACAGGCGCCACGTGCTTGGTATAATGAACTTAAGTCGTTCCTCCTTCAGTTTGGGTTTGTTAATTCTCAAAGTGACACCTCACTTTTTCTCTACTTTCATCATTCTGTCACCATGTATTTCTTAGTCTATGTTGACGATCTTCTTGTCACTGGCAATAGCACTTCGGCACTTGCCCATTTTATCGATGCTCTTTCCGTTCGTTTTTCAGTCAAACATCTTGGACACCTTAATTACTTTCTTGGTGTCGAAGTACACCGGACACCCTCTTTTATCTTTCTCACTCAACATAAATATATTACCGATCTCTTGGAAAAGGTGCAAATGACGGGGGCCAAACCAGTAGCTACTCCTATCTCTAATTCTAACCTCCTTTGCTCTCATGATGGTACTCCTGCAACTGATCCCACTCGATATCGACAAGTAGTCGGCTCTCTTCAATATCTCTCTCTTACTCGTCCTGACATAAATTTTGCTGTTAATAAGCTCTCTCAATTCATGAGTCGTCCTACAGAGATGCACTGGACTGCTGTCAAACGTGTTCTTCGTTACCTCAAATCCACTCTTCATTATGGGTTGCTCCTTAGAAAACATTCATCTCTCCAAATCTCTGCGTTTTCTGACTCTGATTGGGCTGGCAATTTAGATGATAGGTCTTCCACTTCTGCTTACATTGTTTACCTAGGCAGATCACCCATCTCCTGGAGCTCTAAGAAACAACGTACGATTGCTCGTTCTTCCACCGAAGCTGAGTATCGTGCGCTAGCCTCTTGTTCTACTGAAGTTATATGGATCCAAAATCTGCTTCGAGAATTCCGTGTCACATTGCCTGATCGCCCTGTACTCTATTGTGATAACTTGGGTGCGACCTATCTTTCCCTTAACCCCGTCTTTCATTCCCGCATGAAACATATTGCTATTGACTACCACTTTGTTCGAAATCATGTTTCAAATGGCACATTCCGAGTTTCCTACATTTCTACCAAAGACCAGCTCGCAGATATCTTTATGAAATCTTTAGCCTCACATACATTCGTCAATTTGCGATTCAAGATTGGAGTTTCCGATGGAAGCTCCATCTTGCGGGGGCCTGTTAAGGAAATCACGAAGAGTCAACACCACAATCCAAATGATTCCATCACTTGATTGTATATATTATCTTTCCTTGTATTAGAGATATTAATTGATTCAAACTGATTAAATTAAGGTGCTAGAATTATACTAATTATAGTTTCCTTGTATAGGTGATTTTCATTCCTTTGTAAACTCTCACCACTGTACTATAAATTAGTAATTGTAATGTGAATACAAATTATGCCTTTCCTCAATTCCATTAATTATAGGTGAAGCTGTTTTGTGTACGGAATTGAAAGAATTAGGCTACTTCCTTTTCTCCCCTTTCCTTTATCTTTTATTTGTTTGTTAAGCTACTTAATTTATACTTGTTCACTGGTTCAAAGTTCATTGAGATGAAACTTTAAATTGGTTAGGAAAGTACAAAGGAGGCCGAGGTAATTTCAGTGTCAGAGAGATCAGGCCATGGAGGCCTTCAAGTTTATGAGTTTGAATATAAGGTTGATAGCACCAGGGGAGGGCTAAAGAGGATATTTTCTGCTGCATTTGCGACATCTAAGAAGCTCTATCTTTTGAATATCACTCACTCTGATGGGTTAGATAACCCTCTCGACATGGAAAGCGAGAATGATACTGGAACAAGTTATGCATTCATTTGATGCCGTTCCTTCAACCTAAATCAGGATCTTGTATTCTTCCATAATATCCTTCATGTTGCAAGCACCTGTTTGAGCTCAGAAACCGATGTAAGCTACTTTACTTTTCAGCTTTTTGATACTCTTATTGCTGCTTGCAAATCTATTGTGTTTACGAAATATTAATCAGTCTTGTAGCTGAAGTATTAAAAGCATTCTAATGAACATTTGTTGTGATCCCATTTAAAAGGCTTCTCGGATGTCATTTCTAGCTAGAAACTTGAAAGAAGCAGAAGCCATATGAAACAACATGGAATACAAAAGAAGAGCACGAGTACACTAGGAAACTGACTTATCAAAATGTTAGATGTAGTTAAATTGCATTTGAATGGATGGATTTGGATTTTAGAGGAGGATTTCAGGGAACGATTTTAAATGATTCCATATAAGATAGATATGAAATCCAACACAATTACTCAAATCATAGCATAAAATAGGAGTTCAAGGATTTGAAATCCATTGTATTATGAGATTATCCAAACAAGTTTGTTATTGAGGATTTGAAATTCTTAACTTCAGATCAATCGATCCAAATGAAACCTTAGAGAATTCAGTTATTGATTTTCCATTGCAACGATTTCACACTGAAATTGGGCGTGTAGGCATTTGAATTGCTTTGTTTCGCTGTTGATACTTCAACTGCAACTTTACCTTCTTTAAAAAAAACATCCTTGCATAAGAGGTTATGTTGATTTTGAAGCAGGCAGAGACTATCATAATTTTGTGACACGGATACTCCTGTCAAGCGCAATAGTCTTCTGCGGCTCATTGCATTGTTGAGATATTTTGATATAATAAAATGCAAACTCTCATGCTACTATTAATATTGAGTTCTCCACTCTACTTACAAAATCATATTGTTTCAGGTGGCATTGCTTTCGAGATCGATATCGATCGGGGAATGCACAATACAGAAAGCTACCGGTTGATATTCTTGTTTTAACACTTGGACTAAATTACATTATTTTTTGACCTAATATTCAGTGTATTTATTCTTTCATTTGGTACTGATGTCAGGCATATGAATGTATTTTAATTTGGGATAAGAAACATTTGTTAATAATATTTGAAGGCTGCTGGGATTTTAGCTTTATACTTGTTAGAAACCAAATAAATATTTGGTTGTTGGAGGTGGATTGTTATGGTATCATTCTTCATCTAATCCGAGTTGAACACTGTCTTTCCACAATTCCGTAATCTGTAAAGGTCCCCACATTTATTAATCTTCCTTTCTGAGTTATCTTTTCTTGTCTTCCAGGAAAAGGGGAAAAAATGAAAAATGAAATATGTAAGAATTTTAGACATTTGTGAAATATTGCAGGCGCTTGATTGTGAGTTGTTAGAAGCATATGAATGCATATATTATAATATCGTAAAGTAAAATATTGACATCAAATTAATTATTTTTCAATCTAATTGTAAACATTATTGAAAAAGAACTTTTAAGAATCCTAAATGACATAAGGATATATATATATAGGGAGAGGGTTATATGAGACCACTTCATAAGGTAAGTCCATAGGGATCAATCCTAGCCATATATCTAATTTTTTCAAGGGCTGCGATTTAAGAGGCAAAATTATAAATTACAAGCTAGTTAATTAAACACAGGGGTAAATTAGTCATCCTCTCAAAGCAATATTCATGGGATTCACGTATTCATGGGATTCACGCAATCCTTCCAAATCTCAAAACAAAATCACGTAACAATCCTCCTCCTTCTTCAATGCACTACTTTTGAGAAATTCTTCATCTTTCTTCTTCAACGCATTACTAGAAATTTGAAAAAAGTTGCAAACAATTCGCCATAGTTGCTAAAACTTGGCTACGATTCGAATGTTGCTTATGAAGATGTAATTTGTTGCTTGTATAGATGTGTCATGGTGCTTTTAGATATATTAACTACATAAACAAGTCATGAGCAAGAAATTCATACTACATAAGCAATAAGTCTATACTACATAAGCAACGAATATATACTACGTATGCACCCGCGAATACATTAACTACATAAGCAAGTCATAAGCAACAACCCCATATTACATAAGCAACAAGCCTATACTACACAAACAACGAATATACATATGTATGCACCACAATCGCATTAACTACATAAGCAAGTCATAAGCAACAACCCCATATTACATAAGCAACAAGCCTATACTACACAAGCAACGAATATACACTATGTATGCACCACAATTGCATTAACTACATAAGCAAGTCATAAAGCAACAAACTCATACTACATAAGCAACAAGTCATACTACATAAAGCAATAATATACTACGTATGCACCACAAATACATTAACTACATAAGCAAGTCATAAGCAACAAAACTCATACTACATAAGCAATAAGCCTATACTACATAAACAACGAATATACACTACACATGCATCACGGATACATTAAGCGCATAAGCAAGTCATAAGCAACAATCTATATACTACATAAGCAACGAGAGAAATTTTTTGAAATGAACGCCGGAGAGAGTGTGCGTGAAAAGTGAGTGAAATCACGTGAAAGGGAATGAAATCTTAATAACGATTCTAAAGTGCCAAATTACCACCTACCCTTTTTAATTGTTGAAACAAAAAATAAACATAAAAAGCCCTAAAAATGCGGAACACCCAAAATTGTTGATCTATGGTTAGGATGTGTCCCCATGGACTCACCCCAGTAGAGTACCTATTTGATCCACATCCTATATATATATATATATATATATATATATATAGATGTGGATCAAATAGGTACTCTCTACTGGGGTGAGTCCATGGGGACACATCCTAACCATAGATCAACAATTTTGGGTGGTCCAATTTTTTAGGGCTTTTTTATATTTATTTTTTTGTTTCAAAGAATTAAAAAGGGTAAATGATAATTTGGCACATTAGAATCAGATTACTAAGATTTCATTCCCTCTTTCACGCGATTTCACCCACTCTTCACGCACACTCTCTCTCCAGCGTTTTAGTTTCAAAAAAAATTCCCTGTTGCTTATGTAGTATATGGTTGTTGCTTATGACTTGCTTATGTAGTTAATGCATATGTGATGCATGTGTAGTGTATATGCATTGCTTATGTAGTATAGGCTTATCGCTTATGTAGTATGGGTTTGTTGCTTATGACTTGCTTATGTAGTTAATGTATTCGTGGTGCATACATAGTGTATATTCGTTGCTTATGTAATATAGACTTGTTGCTTATGTAGTATGAGTTTGTTGCTTATGACTTGCTTATGTAGTTAATGTATCCGTGGTGCATACGTAGTGTATATTCGTTGCTTATGTAGTATAGACTTGTTGCTTATGTAGTATGAGTTTGTTGCTATGACTTGCTCATGTAGTTAATGTATTCGTGGTGCATACGTAATGTATATTTGTTGCTTATGTAGTATCGGATTGTTGCTTATGTAGTATGGATTTGTTGCTTATGACTTGCTTATGTAGTTAATGGTATATAAAAGCACCATGACACATCTACACAAGCAACAAATTACATCTTCATAAGCAAACTTCGAACTGAAGTCAAGCTCTAGCAACTATGGCAAATTGTCTGCAACATTTTTCACACAATAGTGCGTTGAAGAAGAATGATGAATGATTTCTCACAGTAGTGCGTTGAAGAAGAAGAAAGATGAGATTTGTTCACGTTGAATTTGATGTGAGATTTGCATAGATTGTGTGATCATAATGTGAACAGAATCCCATGAATATTGGGTAATTTTGTAGGATGACTAATTTACCCCTTTCTCTAATTACCAACATTTAATCTGAATTTTTAGCTCTAAAATCATAACCATTGAAAAACATAGATATGTGGCTAGGATTGGTCCCTATGGACTTACCCTATGAGGTGGTCTCATATAACCCTCTCCCTATATATATATATATATATAATATTTGAAATTGTAATATAATAATTAATTTATATTTAAACATTAATGTGTGAAATATATGATATATCACATGTTTATATATTATTTTGTAGATGGATAAACATACAATGGATTCAAAACAGAAAAGTCAACATTCCCATTCTCGGAATCCCAGTCTTGACCAGAAAACAATCAAGGAATATTCATTGCATTCTTATCTAATGCAGAAGAGCAATGAAAAAATTGCAGAATCTTCAATCAAGGAATATTAGTTTGTATATGTTGGGAAAAATCGGATCCCACATTTATCCCCTAAGGACAAGCAGAAATAATTGAGAAATAAAATAAAAATAACAACAATCCACAACACAAAATTTTACGTGGAAACTCCAAAACCGGAGAAAAACCACGGCCCACAGAGAAAGAAATTCCACTATGTGAAACATTTTTACAATCACACAGACATTCTCTCTCCCGACTCCAGTATCCCACAGTCTACGCCTCTCTCCCAACTCTCCATACTAGAGAATACAAGAAAGGAATTTAACTAGAGTCAAACCACAAAGGTTAAAATGTATTTGACTGGTGCAATTGAAACCACACCACATGGGTTCCTTAAATAACCTTAAGGTTCCCACCCATTTTGTTCCACAAGCAATGTGGGACAAAACTCACTTCTTTTATTTGACAACAAAAACGAACAAACTCCACCTTGGCAAAATAAAAGAAGCTCCATTGTCTTCACCGACAATCACGATTCTCAAACCCGAGAACCATCATTCTCAAACCGGAGAACCCTACTCCACCATATGAGTAGACCACTTAGAATACACTATTCTAAGAATTTTCTTCGGCACATGTCGAAAATTCCGCTGAAATTTACGGTGCAACTCCCAGCTTTGGGCCCTCCTGGAAGTCCTTCAGCCATCGACATAACACACACCTTGCATCCATGCCAAACCGATACCCATGTGTAAATTCCACCACACACCCTGCATCCATGTCAAACCAATGCCCATGTAAAATTCCACAACACCCTGCATCTTTCCATGACAAGCCAATGCCCGTGCGCAAATTCGTGGACCCGCTAACATAATTGCATCCTCTTTCATGGCAACTTGACATGCCAAAAAGACATACATTTTCTCATTAGAGAAAATCCCCACTGTCACAATGTTAGCCCGGATTATGAGCTATTTGCCAGATTACTCCACCTCCACTTTGACAGTTAACCTTCAAAGCCTTGTGTAACCCAGATTGTACTATCACATCCTTGACTTATACATGCCATAAGCCAAACTCGACCCTACCATCAAATTTCTCCACCTGCTTGAACCACCCTAGCTTGATGAACAACCGCCTCCAATGAGACCCCCGGATACCGCTCAAGAAATCGTTTATGATGTGGAAGGTCAGACATCGCTGCGATCACAGAGCATACTCAGAATTTCAAGAAACCCAACCCAGGCTCTGATACCACTTGTTGGGAAAAATCGGATCCCATATTTATCCCCTAGGAACAAGCAGAAATAACCAAGAAATAAAATAAAAATAACAACAATCCACAACACAAGATTTTACGTGGAAACTCCAAAATCGGAGAAAAACCACGACCCACAGAGAAAGAAATTCCACTATGTGAAATATTTTTACAATCACACAGATATTCTCTCTCCCGACTCCAGTACCCCACACTCTTACAAACCTTTGACTAACTCACACCTCTCTCCCAACTCTCCATACTAGAGAATACAAGAAAGGAATTGGGGAAATTTTTTAACTACCCACTATGGATAGTGAGTATTCTTTTTTACCCACCAACTTAAGCAAACTCTTTTTTACCCAATTTGACCTAATTGCCCTTCCTTTAATTGAGGATTTTAAATTTTAAAATTGATGTAATTATTATTTTCCTTGAAAACCGTGTACACCCCCAAATACACACCCTATGTACAGAAGAAGACAAGAAATATATATATATATATATATATATCGTGCCGAATCGTGCCGAAATCGTGCCCCAAATTTATATCGTGCCAAAATCATGCCCCAAATTTATATCGTGCCAAAATCGTGCCCATTTCATAATTGTACGATATTGTACGTGCATTTCATTTCTCACATATCGTGCCCATTTATCACACATATCGTGTCGGCCCATTTCTTATACATATCGTGCATGCATGTATATAGCATGCATTTTCATTCCTTATATTTCTACATATATCGTGCATGCATTTCATTCATTATATTTCTACATGCATATCGTGCATACATTTTTATTCCTTTTATTTCCATGCATTTTCATTCCATATATTTTTATATATCGTGCTCATGCATTTCTACATACATTGTGCATGCTACCTCATTTTACATATCATGCATGCATTTCTACATACATATCGTGCATGTATTTTCATTCCATATCGTGCCAAAATATTAATGAGGCATTATATATTCGTGCACAATATTGTGCTCATTAAAAAAGGCACGACATATCGTGCCTAATTTTAACTGAGGCATGCGTTTTGACATTCGAGAGACATCCTTTCCCCCCTCGCACACCGCAGACGGGGCGATGGAAGGCGAATGCTTCTTTGAGTTTTCCTTGGCGCATGCCGCGCCGGGGTTCGTTAGCTCGCACGACGAGCACTCACGTGCACGCCAGCAGGAAGGGAACGCGGCGAGAGGTTGCCCCCACACCACGGTCCCGATGTGGTTAAACATGTTCGCGGTCTGCTTTGCTGGATAGCCCTCCATGCCACAATCGAACGTCTTTCCGGAATGTGAGGAGACCAAGTCCAGGAACCCCAATGAACCGTCGGAGCACGATATATCGTGCCTTTTTTATGTATATGTACATACAACAACAACAACAAACTAAGCCTTAATCCCACTACGTGGGGTCGGCTATACGGATCATATCGCGCCATCGTTTACGGTCATAAGCCATATTTTTGTTTATTTCTAGGTATAACATGTCATGTTTAATAGCTTCTTTCCAAGTCTTTTTAGGCCTACCTCTCCCTCTTTTGATTTGTGTTAGTGATTCTCTACCTTCTAAACGTCGCACAGGTGCATCTAAAGGTCTCCTATAAACATGTCCAAACCATCTTAATCGTGTTTCTCTAATTTTCTCGTCTATTGGTGCTACTCCCACTTTGTTTCTAATGTGTTCATTTCTTATTCTATCTAATCTAGTGTGTCCGCACATCCATCTTAGCATTCTCATCTCTCGCTACCCTCATTTTTTGTTCGTGTTCATATTTAGTCGCCCAACATTCTCGCTCCATAGAGCATTGCGGGCCTTATGGCCGTTTTATAAAATTTTCCTTTCAATTTTAATGGTATTTTACGGTCACAAAAGATAGAAGATGCACTCCTCCATTTATTCCAACCCGCTGGATCCTATGTGTGACATCTTTATTGATTTCTCCGTTCTCTTCAATTATAGATCCTAAGTATTTAAAACTCTTTGTTATACTCACTTCATGTCCATCAATTTTAACCTTCGTCTCATTGTTCTGTTGTTTTTACTAAAGTGGCATTCCATGTATTCTGCTTTTAGCCCTACTTATAGTAAAACCTTTTGATTCTAGTGCTTCTCTCCAAACTTCCAATTTTGCATTTACTCCTTCCCTTGTTTCATCAATTAAAACTATATCGTCCGCAAATAACATACATTCAGGGATGGATTTTTGTAAGTGTTTAGTGATTTCATCAATTATTAGGATAAAAAGTACGGGCTTAGAGCGGATCCCGATGCAAACCTATAGTGTTTGGGAATTCACTAGATATTCCTGTTGGTGTCCTGATACATGTTGTTATACCATCATACATATCTTTTATGTATATGTACATATTCTAAAAAATTGTCTATTAATTTTGAAAATTGTTTCAATAAAATTTAAAAATATTGGCAATTTATTAAAAAATGTCAAAAATCCACAAAATTATTTTAAAATCTAAATATTAAAATCTATAATTTATTTTAAAAATAAAAAAAATTGAAAAAAATCTATAATCTATAATCTATAATTATTTTAAAATCTAAATATTAAAATCTATAATTTATTTTAAATATGAAAATTAAAAAAAGATACATTTTTTTTTAAATATTTGCCATTATTTAAAATATGGAAATTTATTTAAAAGTCTCAAAAATTGTTCAACAATATGAAAAGTGGATTAAAAATACAAATTGTTGAAGGCTTTTGAAAAAATTTATCCAAAAGTCAGATTTTTTATAAAATCCAAAAAGGGAGTAGAGAGAAAAAATAAAGAGATAGGCCCTACCTACTTTTGCATTTAAAATATAAGGGTATTTGAGTAAAAGAATCACAAAAGTGGGTAGAAAACTTAGTTTTTTATCTCACATGTCATAAAAGTTTTTGTCTTATCCTAAGTGGGTAGTTATCACAATTTGCTCGAAGGAATTTAACTAGAGTCAAATCACAAAGGTTAAAGTGTATTTGGTAGTGCGATTGAAACCACACCACATGGGTTCCTTAAATAACCTTAAGGTTCCCACCTATTTTGTTTCACAAGCAATGTGGGACAAAACTCACTTCTTTTATTTGACACCAAAAACCAACAGTATATGCAAGGAGGCTCTATTGCCCGTTGGCAACGTTTGTAATCTTTAGTTTAAGTTATCAATATCGTTTCGGAAAAAAAAAAAACCAGTCACAACCTTTACAAAGTCAACCAAGTGCCGTAGTTATAAGTATATTTGTTTCTTTCCATAAAGCCTTTTTCAACACCAAAAGGATTTGATAATTTCATGTGAAAGCAAACATGCAAACCAGCTGAGGCGCCAGTTGCTTCTTTTCAAAGCCTCAAACCATACATTACTCAATTTTATTACCAACTTGATTAAGCCCAAGTGTGAAAAGGAACGGCGTTCAACTTCTGCTGTCAATGAATTGCACTTGATGTTGTTTAGTATATGATATATGATAAGCACCACCAAATAAATCACTAGTATATGAATGAGTCAACTGCCTCTCCTTATAAACTGCATACATATCTTAGCTGCCTTTCTTGAATAGCAAAATATTTTCCCCTTCCCGTATCCATGTTTTTTTAGTAGTTTCAGATTTTTCACTTTGTTGAGTTCTATGTTTGCAGAGTATTAATTGATTTTCTCAAGTTAAAGATATCAGAGCTGACAACAAATGGAACAGATGGATCCGTCTGAGAAGCGGCTCAACGAGCTTGGATACAAGCAAGAGCTTAGAAGACAAATGGTAATTTAATTATCCAAATGATCTAATATTCACTTTTTCCATTTTTCTTTTTGGCACTTTTCTGGAAATTCCAAATATGAAGCTTGCCTATTGGAAACTATGATAACAGCTTAATTATTAGACACTAAAGCAAAGGTTATGCTTGTTTAATTGTGGTGCAGACCTTATTTAAAACACTAGCCATTTCATTTTCAACAATGACACTTTTCACCGGGATCACTCCTCTCTACGGTTCGAGTCTACTATATGCGGGACCAGCACCTCTTGTTTGGGGTTGGATTGTCGTTTCATTCTTCACCTGGTTTGTTGGACTCGCCATGGCTGAGATTTGCTCATCATTCCCGGTTTGTTTCATTTACTACTTTTTTTTTTATTGCTGAGAAACATATTTGTTATGAATTGACTTAACTCCATAGTTAAGTGGTTTGCATGGTGATCCGAGGCCAACGTTTCTAAGTATGCACAAAATTGGGCAAAAACTTGTATGGGATGGTTTCATGGACGTAGCCCGTGAGACGGATCCGTCCATGTAAGACCACCTCTTCAATGATTAACTACTTAGTAGTTCCGGTTGTGACTTTATAACGTGTATATAGATATGAAGCCCTGTTTTCATATGGATCACAAACATTGCTACAAAAATATTTCTAGTTCTTCAGTCTGAACAGCTATAGCATTTCTGAATCTACAGACAACCGGATCCCTGTATTTTTGGGCTGCACATTTAGCTGGTCCGAAATGGGGCCCTTTTGCGTCGTGGTGCTGTGCTTGGCTTGAGACGATAGGTCTGATTGCCGGCATAGGGACACAGGTCTGCATATTTAAACCATTTCAAAGCAACTACGTTACAATTCACATGGAGGGTGGCCAAATGTTCTAACTAATTCACATTCCCTTCCTATTTCCTTGCATGTTTTTTAGGCCTATGCAGGATCTCAGACTTTGCAGAGCATCATTCTGCTGTGTACTGGTACGAATAAAGACGGTGGATATTTTGCTCCTAGGTGGTTATTCTTATGCATGTATATGGGACTTACGGTTATATGGGCAGTACTCAACACTTTCGCATTGGAAGTTATTGCGTTTATTGATATCATCTCAATATGGTGGCAGGTGCCGTCCTTCTTTTCTCATTTCAAATTTTCACTCAATGTAATTTTTTTTAAATGCCAGACAAATGATAATTACCATCTGACAGGTGATCGGGGGATTAGTAATTGTTATTATGCTTCCTCTTGTGACCCTGACTAGACAACCAGCTTCTTACGTATTCACTTCATTCGATATGGCTCCAGAATCTACAGGGATATCTAGCAAAGCATATGCCGCGGTTCTTTCGCTTCTTGTGAGCCAGTATTCTCTTTATGGATATGATGCTGCGGCACATCTGACTGAAGAAACGAAGGGTGCAGAAAAGAATGGTCCTATTGCTATACTCTCTAGCATAGGGATCATTTCGGTATTTGGATGGGCATATATATTGGCTCTTACTTTCAGTATTCAGGATCCTGCCTATTTATACGACACATCTAATGAAACTGCGGGGGCATTTGTGCCGGCTCAAATACTATATGATGCGTTTCATGGGCGATACCAGAGTGGTACTGGAGCGATAATTTTACTGATTATCATATGGGGTTCGTTTTTCTTCGGTGGGCTCTCAATAACCACCAGTGCAGCCAGAGTGGTACGCCTAGTATACTTATTTTGATGCTTTGATAATTACCTACTTCATTTAGGCCTCATACCACTAGTCTTAGGGAGTGTTTGCAAACACAAAAAAAAAAAAAAAAAGTGATTATTAGGTTTTGGCTGGAAGAAAAACTAGTTTTCAGTATTTTCAAATGTCAACTTCTGTTTTTTTTTTTTTCTATTCTACATAATATCATCAAAATCTAAAAGCAGTGCTTTAGTTTTCTGAGTCTACTTCTCGTTTGAGTACTTTTAGGTGCCTTTACAACTTAATCTTTAGACACTCTTTTAACTTATTTAACTTTTAGCTTCTATTTGCAAACAATTACCATCTTCTAATTCTCAACTATTTTCCGCTTCTACTATAACAAATCATGTCCTCTAAAAGTAGAAGTTTTTGCAAGCACTCCCTTAGAGGACGGCATTTTACATGAAAATCATAGAATTGGCTTCTTTGGAATCAATCTCTTGGAATCATCCTATAATATCTCTACCTGGTTTTTAGATTATCGACTCACAAATTCAACACAATTATCCAGGTTTATGCTCTATCAAGAGACAAAGGAATCCCATTCTCATCAATATGGAGAAAACTGCACCCAAAGCACAAAGTCCCGTCAAACGCCGTATGGCTTTGCGCCGCTATCTGCATTCTTCTAGGACTGCCAATCTTGAAGGTCAATGTAGTCTTTACTGCCATAACTTCAATATGCACAATTGGATGGGTTGGTGGATATGCTGTTCCAATCTTTGCCAGATTGGTAATGGCAGAGGAGGATTTTAATGCTGGACCATTCTATTTGGGCAGAGCAAGAAGACCAATTTGCTTAGTAGCATTCTTGTGGATTTGTTACACCTGCTCAGTTTTCCTTTTGCCGACATACTATCCAATCACTTGGGATACTTTTAATTATGCACCAGTTGCATTGGGTGTTGGTTTGGGGTTGATTATGCTTTGGTGGATGGTTGATGCAAGAAAATGGTTCAAGGGACCTGTTAGAAATATTGACACGCCCAACGGGAAGGTCTGATACCAGTTGTTGGCTTATACAGATTAGGGATTAAATACAAAAACCACCCCTATAGTTTAATCTAATTACAAAAAGCTCCAGTTAATTTTTAAAATTACAAATACACCTGAAGGTATTATAGTATTATAGACACACGCTTGATATTCGTATTTGCTTAACAAATACCAATCTCTTGAGGGTGCAATCTGTAAAATAGAAACAAATGTTAAGAGAATCATTGTAATTTTGAAAGATAACTAGTTTTTGCGTAATTAGATTGAATTTTAAAGGCATTTTTTTTGTAATTAACCCGACAGATTATGCACCTGTTATTAGAAACATAGTTTTGCTCCATCAAGCACTATATACATAAAACATAGTACATTTCCTTTCTTCAAAAAGATATGTGTGCTACTCAAAGACAATCTCAATTTGCCCAAGTGTACACTTTATGAATTACTAGTAAGGTGCACGGGCGTTACATATGAACTATATAATCAATAGCATTCTGCGCAGACAAATGCAGATTGCATGGACAGATGCAGATTGTCTGGGAGGAGGATGTTTTATGAAACCAATTTCCCATCATGAAAAGCCGGCCGAAAAGTAGTCTCGGCTTCAAAACAAATTTCTTGAACCATTCCATCTTGAGAAACTGGAAAACGAGTTGGCAATAGCTGCATCTGAGATTGAAGCACTTTCCATTCTTCTCTAAACAAATTGTAGCTCGAATTTTTTGCCAGGACATCAACAGACACCTCCATCCTCTCAATCATCCCACTCGCATATCGTTCAAACTTTTCGATCTTGTCCAACAAAAGCGAATGCCTTCCTAAATCCATTTCGCTCGTAATTCGGTACATATTATCTCTGGCTTCTTCTACCCTAGCCCAAAAACACGAATCTTGTGTCAAGCTTGCAAACTTGCTTCTCGGGTTTCTTTCTTCATCTCCAACTTTACGGTCTCTCCACCACTTGTCGAAAATCTTGAACCTTTTTTCCCTGCCATGCTCAATATAGTGTCCCTTCTTCTTATGCATGCCTGTCCTGTAATATTCGGCTATTTCCAGAGGCTCGACAAGGAGTTTGTAAAATTGAGACGCGTTCACGTACTTTGGGAGGTTGTGAAAATCTTGAGTTAGCTGATTCGTTTCGAGCATGTTGATCACTTCATCCCAAAACTGTCCGAGTCTGACACGGTTCATGTTAACTTTTGAGCCTCTCTTTGAAGCACTTCTTCGCTTGAACGAGTCGTAGTATCCTAACTGATCGTCAGAGTCATCGCAAAACGCTTTATACCACTCTATCTGAGCTCTAAGAGGAGTGATTTTAGCTAAGGAAACAGCCATCTTTGCATTGTTAAGGTTGCGTCTACATCCTAATTGTCTTGCCATTGCAAGGCAGTTTTTTGCAGCCCCATAGATTGGTTCCTGTCGGAAAACAAGCAAACAAACTAGTTAGTCATGGCCTAGCATAAACTTATAAGATCTTTGGATCTTGTAGAGCTATAGGAAGTGTCTACACGAAGTGATTATTGTAGAAAAATAAAAGCAGTTGAGAATCAGAAGTTGATAGTATATGTAAATAGAAGCTAAAAGTTGATTAAGTTAAGAGTGTATTTGGTGACTGAGTTGTAAAAGCGTTTTATTTATGTATAAAAGTCAAACCAAAAGCAGAATCACGAATTTATAACACCCCACCCTCCCCTGTTTTTAGATACTGATTAAAATTATGCAGAATCATAAACACGAGTTGGTATTTAAAAACACAAACTATTTTTGTCCGGCCAAAAGCTGACTAAGTTTTTGCAAACACTCCCTTAATTACCTGAGAAGCTATTCCAGATGATTGCAATGCCAATGCAATCCCTGCTTCGTTGCTCGACTCAGAAAAATACACGTCCGTCAAGCTTTTCCTCTGTAAGTACTGCCAACAAACTCCCCCAACATAATTCTCATACTTGAGATGATCCTCCACACAGGATTTTGCCGAACCCTTCGCTAGCGTCAAGTAAAGCAACTTGACGATAGCCATTCTGTTATCCAAGCAAATCGCTCCATTTTCCGTGCAAAACAAGTAGCTCCCAAATGGCCAAAACGAACTTCTTTCTTGATCATCACCTCTTCTTGACCTCTCTTCAACACAAGCCAACACCTTCTCGAATACCTCAGTTATGTTCTCGTACGACAACTTGGGAGCAAGTTGCGTTAAATATGGAGAAGCCATAGATAATTGCCAAAACTCGAAGAGGGCACGAAGCTGGTCCATGAATGGAGATGCCGGAGCAAATAGCAGTCTAGGCACTATATCATGCTCCGCCACTACGTGGAAAAAATTCCCGCCCCATCTTTCTTGGAGGATCGCTTGCGAAAAGGATTGGTTTCCGAGCATTGGTGAACCGTACGTGATGCACAACACGTGGATGGAAGGTGAGGCGGTTTGAATAGTGGAAAGGAGCCAAAGGGCTGAGAGAGAAGCAAGTGCTCCTCCTAGGGAATGACCGGTGAAAACAACTGATTTGCTTTCATTAAGTATTTCAAGCATCTGCATCATTAGATAATTGTAAGGTTACTAGTAAATATGGATTTTATATGGATGTTCATTCTATTTCAGGATAATGACAACTATAAATTCAGTTTGAGTTTACTAATGTTGATGATTTTGTAGCTGTTTTTCCAAAGCTATTAATAACTTCATCATTACCTAAAACCTTTTACCAAAAGAAAAAATGTTCAGATTAGTATCATTCTTGTTATGTTGTACAGAACTGTGACAAAGTGCAAGTACCTCATGCAAACCTTGATTTCAATATGTTTGTAAACCACAATTCAAAAGGGTGTCATGTGTCTCAACTCTATAATAGCTACAGATCAATTATTATGTTATAATATTACACTGTCAAGATATTCTAATCTTTTTCCTATAATACACAAAAAAAATCCAGTGCAACCAAAAAAAAAAAAAAAAAACGAAAGAAAAATATTTCATTGTTTATTTTTAATTTCTCTGTTTGAATTATTTATAAGGCTTATTTTTTATTGTTATCTATTGTTTATAATTTGAAGTCAGTCGTGGAAATGGAGAATTCTGCATCATGTCACTCACTCTTATGTGTGAACTGAAAAAGACCTTGGATAGTTACGTTTATGAAAAGGTAAATAAAGATTAGACATGAGGATGGCTTCTTTGACCAGCCTCACAACCTAACTATGAGAACAGACAAAATGTTCTTTTCTTTTTCAAAGGGTTTGATTTTCTTTGAATTTTGAATACCCCTATGGACCATGTAGCTATGGACTTTTACTTCAGAATTCAACCAAATTATATTCTTGGTGAGCCATCTGCTTCCGAAATGCATAAAACCAGACAAAAATCATAGCAGTGCGTGGCTAATTCTGGGAAATCTAAAACCTAAAAACCAAAAAGATAACTTACTTTAAGTAGCAGCCACATAGTCATTGGATAAATTTTGAACTATTCCATTGTCGATATCTTCATTTGAAATTTAATAATGATTCTATATCAAATCAACTTTTATTACATATCATATCTAATCACTGGGGTGTGCTTTCCTACTAAAAATTTTCATTTTTGATCCGCTACAGAAATTCCAAAAATATGATTGTCCACCAAAACTTTCAAAATACAATATTTTTTTTTTAATAAGTTGAGAGTAGTAGTTAGAGAGGACAGAAAATACACTATTTACTCACTCTTTTTTGTTTTCACTGATCACATTTACACACTTTTCAAAATCATTAACATACATTTTCCACAAATTTCACTATTCACTACGCATATATTTTTAACTATCAATCATATCCAATCATTATTAATTATTATTTCTATATCACATCAACTTTCATCATTATATTTTCATCTCATATTCGATCACACCCTCAAAATTCATCTTTCTCATTTCAATTTTTTTTTATCAATATTCTATTTTCAAAGTGAAAGCATATTCAATCACCACCTCCACAAGAGCGTGCTGGGCCAACCAACCTGAGCCACCCCCCATTTTATTTTTAAAAAAAAATTTATAGGTAAAAATTTTTTAAAAAATTTTTTTTATTAAATATTTACATGGTTTTTTTTGCATTTTTTTATCTGGCACACCCCAATTTCGTGTATCGGCCCACCCCCATTTATTTCCTGGCTACGCCATTGACCACCTCGATCCCTCACTCTCCTAATCAATTAATAATTGGCAAAAACTTGAGTGAGACAGAGCCCTTACACAAAATTTTAAAGGTTTTTTTTTCAGATTTTATTTTTCTTAGGGTTTATATTTGTTTTTTTAGGGTTTATTTTGTTTCTTGAATTTATTTTTAATTGATTTGGGTTTTTAGGATTTTTAGTTTTTTTTAGGGTTTATTTTTTATTTTTTGGGTTTATTTTTGTTTTTCGGGTTTATTCTTCATGGTTCATGCTTTTAGGGTTTATTTTTGTTTCTTCATGGTTCATTATAATTTTTAAATTTATTTTCATGGTTTATGTTTTCAAAATGGAGCCCTTAGGAGGTCCGTCTCACGGATTTAAATCCGTGAGACCGTCTCACAAGAGACTTGCTCTTAATAATTTGTACTAATTTATCATTCCATATGGATGTGACATATATATATATATATGTGTGTGTGTACGCGCGTGTGTACATCATGTCATCATAGGATTACCTTGCTTTAATTATATTTGATGCAATAACGTGTGCTATCGATATTTAGGCATTTCAATACGTTAATAACGAGTTAAAATAGGGTAAAATTACAGAATATGTGACCCTTTCAAACAAACAAAAAAATTATATGTACGTCTTCTCCAAATTTTATTGCTCGTAATTCTTTTTGAACACCTTAAAATAAAATTTTATTTTTAAAATGATTTTTTTCCTAAAAAATATTTTAACGACACCATTTATATCAACTAATTCTTTATTGTTAAACTATTAATATGAAAATGAAGCATAATTTTGGTGGAGGAACTATGCTTAGAGGTGCCAACTAGACAGTTAGATGGGACATATTCATTGAATACATAGTCTAACTAATTATGGTGTGAAAAGTTAGATCTTCTTTGTCCTCATAATAAAAGTATTACTCCAAGAAAGGATTTGAGGAAATATATGGGTGGTCGTTGGGTCTCATTGTATTCTTTTTTTCAAAAAGTATCTTTTTTATTTTATATTAATTAAACCTTTAAAATATACTCTCTCCTATTCACAATAAGTGTCATTTTGGCCCATGAAATATTTTTCAAAAAGAATGTCATTCTCACATTTCAAGGTTGGTGTTTCCCAAATTACCCTTAAATATATTATATTCCAACTAACACTAATACTTAAATTTGTTTGTTCCAAAGTAGCATTTATTATTAATTAAGGGTATATTTGGTATTTTAACACAATTCTTAATATGTGTGTTTTTTCCTAAAAAGACACTTATTTTGAATAGGAGAGAGTATTTATATTGTCCACTTTTCAACAGAAACACTATTCATAAATTTCAGTTCAATAAATGAATCATCACAAACTAAGTAAAACCCCACTAAATAGAATCGTAAATGATGTCAAACTATGTCTTATTCATGTCTTTAACCGTAACACTTGACATTCTAGAACTTGAACGGAAAACCGTAAAAAACCTTTGATTTCTTTGATAACCTCGATTAATTTCTTTGAAAACCTCACATTTTTTAGTAATATTTTTTTTTTCTTTCTCATGGATGAAGTTGGCCAAATTCAAAAGTAATCTACCTAGGCTAACGCCGCAACTTGCTCTAACTAGTTCACATAATTAGAAGCTCATTTACAAGCATAACTAGAAATCACCCGTGTCTTACACTATATTTGTCAAAAAGATAAAATTTTGGTGTTGCAAATTTGTTTGTGATAGTTATAAGCAGGAGCGTATCCTTCCCTTGTGATAGTTAAAGCCCCCCAAATTTTTTGAAAACTCAATTAATTATATGTATATTTTATTTTAAAATATTAATTTTTAGTACTAAATATATATTTTTTATTAATTTAGCCCCCCCAAAATATTTTAGCCCCCCCAAAGTTACTGGTCTAGCTCAAAAAATTTGCCCCTGGTTATAAGAGATCCAAAATACTAATTAGAAATAAAAAAATCAAACTTTAAAATTATATCATAAAAAAATTAGTTCACATAATTTGAAGCTCATCATTTAGAATCATAATATAATAATTGTTTTTTGACATCATCATAATATAATAATTAAAAAACGACAACGACAACAAATTTATTAATAATAATAAATTTCTAGAATTATATAACTACATCTCAATTCTCGTGCTCAATTTGGGATAATTTGACGCCCCTAGACCCAAACTTGCAAGAATCACAAAATATCCCAAACACTCAATTCGGGATAATTTGTAAGGATATATTCATCAACATAATTGAAAATCATATTATTTAACAAATATATTGATCAAGATATTTATAACAGAGATATAGCCAGTGAAATCTGGTAATAAGTACTGATGGTGGATAAATCAATCACTAAGTTATAAGATAAAAAAACAATTTGCTGTAAGATTTATAAGCATACAATGATCATAGCCTCCCCAGTTTTCAATATTAAACCCAATTTTGAATTCACTATACCATCAAATTTAGATAGATAATTTTTTTTTTAAATTTTTTAAAGGAAAATAAGAACAGAGAAATAAAAAATATGATCACCAGAAATTCCAACATCCCAATTTCCTCAACTCCAATAAACACTCAATGGAAACTGGTAAGGATAATCTAATTTAAAAGAAAAAAAGAAACAAAAGAAAAAACTAACCTTGTGTTGGAAATTGTGGGTGTGATAAAAGCACAAAAAGAGTTGCAGCAGGCCACCATGTACCATAATTGGTTCTCGATCCCCTTCTCCACCACCACAAAATGCACCAAAAATCCCTTTAGCGCCACTTTCAAGCTCCACCAAGCTTCTGCAGCTTTCCTCCGAGCAATCAACCACTTGGACGCCGGAAAACGCCACGTAGGCCACTTTCCCCACCCGATTCACGGCGAAGCTCTGCTGCGCCGCCGTGTTGGCACGGCTGCACAGCCGCCATGATTCTTCCAGGAGGGGCGTTGAGGCCAGATATGTTGCCAACATTTCACTCGGCTCAAACCTGCGCCATTTAATTTGATTAGTATATGAGCAACCGTTTTTTTTTTTATTATTATTTGTTTAGACAATTCTAAGTCAAATTCAAGACTGGAAAAATTGTTTTCTTTGATTTCTATATTTTTTTTATCTTTTTCCAAGCTCAACTTACTGGGAAGTTTCCATTGAAAGCTTGTTTTCTTTTCTTGTTTGCCTTGTTTCTTTAGTCCCCTTGGAGGTGGTATATGGCCTATGGGAGACTTGAGGCTAATTTCTCATTTTCTCAAAAAAAAAAAAGTGGAGTCCAAAGTGATTTCTTAATTAAGAGGGGGTGGCCCGCTTTGTGATTATATATTCCACCATTTCTTTTTTCTGTTCTTTTTTTTTTGGGGTACAATACATAATAATTAATTAACAACTTAATGCCCCATTGAGTTAATACAGGTCAGAAACCATTGAGAAATAATCATGTATATTAGATCCTTAATTATTCTAGAAATAGAATAACCATGGGAAAAGAATGATAGCATCATTCCTACATAAAATTACACAAAATACCCTTATTTTTTTAAAAAAGACCAAAATACGCTTGTAGGACAAAAATACCCTCCGGTGTTATCTTCTTCACGTTTTTACCCAGCCAGTTTATGTTTTTACGTTCTAACATAGGATTAGTTTTTTTTTCACCTTATTTCTCTGAATCTCGAACCAGGTCCGAGTTTATTGATTTCCCCTGCTTGATCGTGGCCACGTCTTCACGTTGCTATGCTCCATTTCAACGTTGCTTTTTTAGTTTCAATCGTTCCAACTTTCTCACGTTTCCATCACTAACTTTTATTTTGTGTAACTTCTTGAAACCGGTTTGTGTTTGTTGTTTTAATGGCTCCTAAAACTCTCCTTATAAAGGTTACTGAGAACTTCTTCGAAGTTGGAAGCACCAGATTCTTTGAAAAAGAGGAAATTTCAGAAGCCTGCTGCTGGTAAAATGATTTCGAAGAAGAGGAAAGTGGAAAAGGTTGTTGATGACGAAGTAGCTTTAGATGTTAAATCGCCTTCTAAAACTATAAAATCGAAGGTTGGTGTTAAAGCTTCCAGAAAGAAGAAGGTTTCTTTTGAAGAAACGGATGTTGCTGAGGTATGAGTTTTGTGTATTCTTTGTTATTTTGTGATTTGTAGTTTTTTGTTTGTTCGTTGTTTCTTAGTTGTTTCTGTTATGTTTTATTTGTTTTTTTTTATGTATTTTAGTCGAAGTGGTTGTTGATTTTGTGTTTCTTTTGTGTTTCTGTTTTGTTTCTTTGTTGTTCCTAGGGTTTCAAGTATGTTCTTGAACCTGCGGACTGGTTTACTGCTAGAGTAAATACTGCATTCTCATTTGATGTTATTAACAATATAAAGAATTATTTAACTGACACCCAACTCGAGGCATTCAAGAATACATGTTTTGGATATTTTTTGGACATGAAAGAGGTTGATGTCCAGAATCAATATGTCCATTCGTTGTTGAAACGTCAAGTCGTCCACTCGAAGAAGGGCGAGATTGTTGTGTGTGTGAGTGGAAAGTTATTGAGGTTTGGGGTGGGAGAGTTTGCTCTAGTGACCGGTCTTAATTGTGTTGGTAATAGGCCTTCACTGTCGGGGGATGTTAGTAGCTCTGTTATTTTTCAAAAGTATTTTGCTAACAGAAGCAAGTTCAATAGGCAGTCCGTTGAGGAATATTTTGTAATGCGTGTTTGGGGTGATGACGATCTAAATGCCCTGAAATTGTCTTTACTGTATTTTCTCCATTTTTTTCTTTTTACTTCTACTGGGAGTTCAGTTGAGATGGTGGACAAGAATATGGATGTGTTTGACACATATCCATGGGGTAGGGACTTGTTTGATTTGACTATTCGTGAGTTGAGGCAGCAAATTTTGTATAGAAAAAAAGTTCAAGGTGAGGAGAATCTTGGTGGGAAACGTGTGAAATTTTACAGAATTCAAGGATTTCCATTGGCATTCCAGATTTGGTTCTATGAGTGTTGCCCAGAGGTGAATGGGAAGTTTTGTGCTCGTGTTGATTGTGATATCCCGAGGATTTTGATTTGGACTTGTTCAAAGTCCGTGAAAGACAAGAAAGTGAGGGTCAAAGACTTGGAGATGAAGATCTTTAATCGGTCTGCTGAACAGGCAATATGATTTTACTCTTTTTTTTCCTTTCCTGTTTTGTTTCAATTATGTTTCATACTTGTTTCTTTATTGTTTCTGACTCTGTTGTTTTGTTTTTTCTTATTTTAGTTGAGGTTGAAGAATTTGTGGCCGAGTGAGGACGAGTTTGTGCAGTTGAACATTCGAAATTTTTATGATGAATCAAAGTATACATTCAGTCCAATTGATGGTGATTTTGTCGTTGGAAACTTCAAGCGCAAAGAGGTTGATGTTGATCTTGGGTCGAAGCATACTATTGCTGAAATTGCTAGGAACCAGCAGTTGTTTTCCAAGGATTTTGAGGTCTTTAAGAGTTCCACGACAAAATTCTTGAAAGAACAATTTGCAATTATTTTCTCTGAGTTGGCGGATATTAAGAGGAAACTGGAGGTTCTTATACTTTTTTTTGGTTTTAATTATAAGTATTTTTTTGTTATCTTTCTAGATTTTTTTATTTTTGTTTCTTTTGTGTTTCAAGATTGTTTCTTTGTTGTTTCTTTTCATCACATGATTGTTGTTTTTCATGTAAGTTGGTTCCGATGTCGACGGTGGCCGATAAAGTGATGAGTCCGAGTCTAATCAGTGAAACGAATCTAATGGAATGTCATTAGGTTTCGAGTTATGAAGAAGATTCAGATGAAAAAAAGATGGAGAGGTGGATGTTGATGGTGGGAACGCAGATGTTCCTGTTGGCGAAGCTGGGACTGTTTTGCCTACGGATTTGGGTGACATTGATGTTCCAGCTAAGGATGTTCCTGCTAAGGATGTTTCTGCTGTAGTTTTGGAGAAAAAAATGATGATTTTGTTGAGGTTAATACCTCTGCTAGTGAAGTTGGTGTGAGTGCTGCTGAGGGAGTTGCAGTTATTGGCCTGATGAGTTTTGGACAGAGTATCGAGAAGGTGGTTGATCAATCAAGCAAGGACGATGGTGACGAGAACCAATTTCTTAGTTCTCAAGAAATTGACAATCTCACTCCTTCTCAAATTGATGATATATTGAACAATGCAAGTAAAGCTGCGCTGGGGAAGGTGTGTTTAAATTATATTTTCTGTTATTTTGTTGTTTTTGAATTCTTCTTGTTCTTTGTTATTTTATTCCTTGTTGTTTTTTTTTTTTTTTGTCCAGGGTACTTTGAAAAGTCCACTTGGTGTCTCTTCCAATCTGTCCCCTGCTTTGAAGAAGGTTTCAAAACCTTCCGCTGCGGTGAGAACTCCTTATACCACTAACTTTGAGTCTTCTGGTGATGTTATTGCCGAAGATGTTGAACCTGTGGACGTGGTGAACACGGGATTGGAAGAAGGCGGGGACAAAGATGCGAATGTGGTTGCTGGTGAAAAACTTTCGAAAGCCTTGGTGAAGGGAAGGTGTCCGCTTGATGATAATATGGGTGAAGGTCCATGGGTAAGGGCTCTTTCGGATGGTTTGAACAACTGGCTTGCTGAAGGGTTTATTTCTCAAGAGTATACAACTTTTATTTTCATATTTGTAATTCATAACTATCTGAAATAATTTTGAAACATATATGAAACAATTACATGAATGTTTTTAAATTTGTGATTCATTTGTTTTTTTTGTGTGTTTTTATTTGATATTCTCTTTCAGTCCCAAACGTTACTCGGAGGAAGATGAAAAAATTGATCCATCTTTGAAACTTGGTGTCTCCAAAGTGAAGTCTAAGTCATGGTTTCACAGCCTATACTACGTTGACGAGTACTTGGCTTCTTCTGTAAGTTATTATTGTCTTTCATGTTGTTTTTTGAATCGTTTCTTCTGTTTTTTTATTGTGTTTTCTATTCATTTTGTAGCATATGTTTGATACTTGTTTTTATCTTAATTTTGATGATTTTATTTTATCACCAAAACAATGTTTTTAAAGGTTGTCCAAATACTCCTAAATAATTTAAAATGGTTTTAATATTTTGGAGTATTTCCTCAAGTTTATTTTTGATAATAATGGACAACACTTTTAATGATTTTATATCAATGGGTTTTTACTCCTATAACAAGATTTTCAAATGTTGTCTAAATACTCCCAATTGGTTTAAAATGTTTTTATTGAATTTTCGGAGTATTTCTTGAGTTTTATTTTCGACAAAAATTGGACAACATTTAAATGGTCGTGGTCGACCTGGTATCTATAGGGCAACCCACGAAGATGTTTTTAGAAACAGAAAATGAGATGGAAGTAAAAATAGGCGGTCGGCCGTCATCACTGGCGTCGGCCAGTCCGGTCGGCCGTCCTTGAATGGTCGACCGGACTGCATGTTTCGTTTTGAAACGAACAAAACCTCTTCGATTTTTTAATTAGGGGCGATTGAGGCAGGGTCGGCCGACGGTCAAGCCTATGTCGGCCGGCCACTGTTGAATTTTTCAAAGTGTTCTTATTTCTCTTATTTATGTCGGCCAAATTATCTTTGTATTAAACAAAAAAATATGACCGTTTGACAGCCAGACACATTTCCTTAAATTGTGGGATTGATTTCTAACACTATATTCTTGATTTTAATTGTATTTTTACTGTAGATTTTCAATCCCCAAGAGTAGCCTATGCTTGATCAATCATCTCCTATAAATAGAGGAAGTTTTGGAGCAACAAACACAAAAATTGAGATACAACACAACAAGATACACTTCAAGCAAATACTTGGTCTTTCATTGTTATTATTCTTGTTGTAAATTTGCCTAGCTTATCACTTTCACATCCTTGAGGTCTAGGCTATTCTTGATTACACCTTGCACTCAAATTGTATTATTCATTATTGAGTTGTAATCTTGATTTTTGGTTATCATTCAAACACAAGATATCCTTGTGAGTGTTCTTGTGGTAAGAACACACTTGGATGATCTAGGTGATAGGTGAAGAAGATTGTGGTGATCATCTTATTGAGGTGTTGAAGAATTTGGTATTCTTCAAGGTTGAAGATTGTGGTAATTTTCACAAGGTGCCGTTGAAGGAAGATTGTGGTAATCTTCAAAGAGATTGTGGTAATCTCCAAAGGTGGTGTTGAAGAAGAGTGTGGTGCTCTTCAAGGTGTTGTAAGTTGAATTTGTATTAATTTTGGTAATTAATAAAAAAAAATTTCTTTTTGAAATCCATCCCGGATATACTGGGGTGGTAGAGGATTAGGCCCTAGGTGGGTTGAACCTCTTTAAATCGACGTGTGTTGTTTACATTCCGCACCTTTATCATTGTGTTTGAGCATTCGTTTATAAAAAGAGGGCGAAATCGAAAGATGGAGATAATCTATTCACCCCCTCTAGATTATCGTAGCGACTTGACTTACAAGTGGTATCGAGCCAAACTCTTTGGCAAGCTCGTTTCACATCGCGAGTGAAGAGAAACGATCGTCGGCTACCAACGAAGCTCATATATTCGGCACCTCCACCACCAAGCCACCACTATTTGATTCCAAAAATTTTAATTTTTGGAAAGAAAGAATGGAATGCTATCTACAAGGTTGCGGGTTCGACATTTGGAACACCGTCATTAATGGAGAATCCATTCCGACGAAAGATACACCACGCACCTCAAAAAGCTTCAAAAAGCTCAATGATGAAGAGAAGAAAATCATCTCCTTAAACGGTAAAGCTCTCAATATTTTATATTGTTCATTTACTAATTTGGAATATGAACATATTGTAGAAATAAAATCGGCACATGAAGTATGGCAAAAATTAGAAGCCATCTATGGAGTAGTTGCAAATGAAAGGAGTCAAACAAAAGCATCTACTTCTCAAGGTCATACAAGCTCAAATCTAAGGAACAAGCCTCCTACAACTTCCAACTATGAAGAAGTTGAATATTGTTTTATGGGCATCAAAGAAGAAAATGAGGTTTGTCTTAAACCCTCTACTTCCTATGATATTGTCATTCAAAATGATTATAGTGATTTACAAAATGATTATGATGAACTTCAAAATGAATTCCAAAGCTTACTTGTTAAATACAAAAATTTGAAAAAGGAATTAAATATTTTGAAAAATGATAAGGATAGTTTACTTACTTCCTATGAATCACTATCATGTGCTCACACCACCACTCTTGACAAGGTTAGAAACCTTGAAAAGAAAATAGTACTCTTGTTGAGAATATTGATTGCATGAAAAATGATTTATCTAAATCGACTTAGTCTGCGATAAAATGACCAAGATTGTTGATTGTTCGATACTAGAACTTGATCATAAGACTAAGGGTGTCAATCACATGAAAAAGAATCAAGTCTCTAAGCATGTTGGTCATTATGCTCCTAGAATTATTACATGTTTCTATTGCGGTAAAAAGGGTCATACGGCTAATTTTTGTCGAGCTAGAAATAGCTCTAATTATTGTTGGAGACCTAAAAGTCTCAAGACTAATCCTAAAGGACCCAAACACATGAGGGTACCACAAAATAATGTCATATTAGGTACCCGGCGAAATAATGATCGAAAAAAATTCATACCGCCAAGAAAACATCAAATGACCGTTTCATTTTATCAAAGAAGGAGAAACTATTCTCAACAAAGCCAATTTCCAAGAGAATGATATAATCAAAATTGGGAAGAACATAGTCCTTGGAAATGGCAAAGACATCATCAAGATAATTTTCAAAGAAGAAGAGATCATCAACAACGGGAAGGTAACAAACCTTGGAAATGGAGTAATCAAAGAAGTCATCATTAACAAAGTGACTTCTCAATGGGAAGATATCATCAACAATGGGAAAGACACAACCCATGGAAACGGCATAATTGGTAAACCGTATCTCCCCATTCATATATGCATTTTATTTTAATTCTATGCATGTTTTTAAATTATGTCTTAATTGCAAAATAAGTTTTCATGCAATTATTTTCTAATTTAGGTCTTTAATATATTTTTGAGTTTCAAAATATTTTTAAAAAAGAAGACCTTGCATGATTTCCTAAAACTTTTGAGCATTTAATTAGACTTATGTGGCTTATTATCTCTTATATAATCTTATAGCATAAGCTCTTTTTTATCTCCTATCACTTGCCTACACTTGTATTTTCTATGCAAATTTTGTCTAAGAATTGTGTAGGATACATATCTCATACTCATTGGCTTTTACGTCATCAAGCTTCTTAAACTATCGAGGTACGTCTACTCGTATTTTTCTTTAAACTCGTTATTATGCTTATGCACATATCTTTCAAGATATTTTATTTTAACCCCTTAAGTGCCCCTAAATGATTTTGCAAATATTTTCTTTAAAAAGGCACTACGTGTTAAGTCTCGATTTTATCGTATATATGTTTTTCCGAAACCCATATTTGTTGGATATAGTCCAAAATTATCTTTTTGCAAAGTTTTAAAACTTTTGGGGTAAAAATCGAATTTTGCAAAACTCTGGGAAAAGAAAAGAATTACCTGGGACGGTCAAGCGGGCGACGTGTCCGCCGCGTCGACCCGGTCGCCCCTACCTCGGCCGGTCGCCCAGGCCATTTTTGCAACTTATAATCAATCTGTCTTCTTCGCAAAACAGACGTAGATATACTTCTCTAACCCTATAACAGTGATTTTCATCCCTTTCTTCTACAATCTTCAATTCTTCATCATTTTTCACGATTCTTGTTGCTAATCTTCTTATTGTCACAAGAATCTTTCATATATGGCACCTCCAAGAAATTCTACCGAACGAAATCCTCAAAAGAGGAGAAGGAGGCAAAGGGGAGAATCTTCTTCCAATCCCCAACAAGATGATATTCTACAAGGAGACTATCAAAATCGGCTTACGGAAGAGGAGATTGTCGAATTAAGAGCCGAGGTTTCAAAATCGAGCATTCATTGGGACTCTAGTAAGTTATCACTCCTCTACGAGCCTCCCTCTAGAGCTAATAGATTTCGATTTTTAAACAAACTTATGGAGGAACATTATGAGAATATTGGATTGAATGATAAGAAAATTGCATGCACTCGTATGGTTCGTTTTCAAGCATTTCATGATGAATTTCCGGATATTAGAGCTTATTTTGAAATTCAAGGATGGGTTTCACTTTGGGATAATCCGTGTTTGCATTATGATGACGAGCTTATAAGACTTTTTATGCAAATATGTGGATTGTTGATGCCACGGTAGATAATCCGTTGGAACTTCACACTTTTGTTAATGGTAGGCATTTTTCATGGACATTGGCGATATTTGTAATCACTTTAACGTGCCAAATGATGGAGTGGTCAATGTGGATTGTGCTCATTGGGATGATAACATTTTAGGTGTTTCACTAGATGATGTGAAAACCTTTTAGGAGTATATCCCGAAGTGACATACTCGGCAATGCCGCCAAATTATCGGATTATATCTATCATTTGCTCCTATTGTGTTTGTGGAAAGGAAGTAAAACTTCCAAGTAATCTCGAACTCTTTCTCACCTATAAGATTGTTCAAGAAGAAAGAGTAAATTATGGGGCAATCTTTGTGTATTGCTTGTTGGAATCTAGAAAGCTTACCAAGAAAAAATATACCTTGGGTAATTTGATTTGCCGTCTCCTATATTTATCGGGATACCCGGAAAATGAAATGAATACTGAAATTCGTCACAATGATTTTGATAATGACAACATTCTACAAATGGTAAGAATGCGACGACATTTACCACGGGTTCCTACCAAAGCCGCTAGGGGACGTGCCCGACATCAACAACAACCTCGGGATGATTTCTTTAATGACAATGAGGTTGAAAATATTGGAAGAGGTGAGTTTGACGAACAAAGAAATGAAGAGGAAAATGAAGAAGAAAATGTGGGAAATGAACAAGAAATTAGGGAGGAAGAAAATGAGGAAGGAGATGAAGACGAGTTGGATGTTGAAGATCTAAATCTCAAAGAGAGAGAATGGCCAAAGTGGAAAGAGAAACATTTAGAGATGTGGCCTCTCTTAGAAAAGAGCTCCGGGTTGTGAAAAGGAAAATTCTAGTTTGAAAAAGTCAATCGGAAAATTGAAGAAATTTATCAAAGATCTCATTCCCTAACTTGCTTCTCTTCTGACGAAGATTGATGTCCCTCCCTTCCTTTACTTTCTAGCATTTTCATTAATGATGCTTTGTATTTTGATGAACTTTTGTAAAACTCATTTGTACTAATGATATTTGCTTGTTTTTCTTAAAAGGGTTAAAATTGCAAGTTGATAATGACTTGTGGATGATCATGATTTTGATGGAGTATTTGATGGTAAAAATACTCTAATTTAAGCATTGTTTGATAATTGGTATGAAGTATTTGATGGTAAAAGTGCTTCTTTTGATACTTTGATCATTATGCTTAGTTAGATTTGTTGGGACTTTTGACATTTGATACATGTATTGTTTAAGGCATGACTTATTACTTGATAGATGTTCTAATTTTTGGCATTTGTAATGCCTTGATCATTCTTAGCTTATCTCAATTGGGTTGAACCCTTGAGAATCTACTTTGAGCTTCTTATTTGATGAACAAATGTTGCATATGGTGCATATGATCTTTTTGAGCTTTGGAATGGGGTTGATTGATGATATGAAAATTTTTGGCTTGAAACCTTTACAAGGACTATATGCAACCTCTTTTATTTTTCACGCACACAAGGTGTTTGTTGAAATGTCGCAGTGAAACTTTCAACTTCTACATGATTCTCTTGTTTCAAAATGTCTTAAAATCTTTTTGAAATCATGTTTTTAGCTAACTAATGAGCTTATGGATCTCTTATGTTACAATTCTCCCATTTTTCTTAGACTCTATGTATAAATTGCTCGATGGTTAATAAACCGTCTCGTTTGCACACTTTAATATATTTGTATGATGTTTTTATCATCCTAACATTCTTTTTGATGATTCCAAAGGGGGAGAAACAGGATATTGGCTCATTAGCTCAAAGAAGCTAATAAAAGCTTGTCATAAAAGCTATAAGCCTTGTCATAAAAGCTATAAGCTATGGCTCATAAAAGCCATACGTTGTGATTTGTTTTTAGTCCAATTGTTGCTTGATGGACTTATATAATTGTTTAATGATGTTTTGTGACAGGGGGAGCTTATAAGCTCTTGAACAAATTGTAAAAGCTATAGCTTTTAGCTTATGGAAAATTGTTTTTACATTATTCTTGATATCTTTGTTGATAGGGGAGCTTGTGCTTATTATTGAAATATTTACTCCCTACTTGGTTGCTTTAATATTTTTGGAAATTTTGGTTGCTTCCAAACGGTCAAATGTTTTTACCGGAAAATCATTTCTAAAATCGCTCTCTTAGTTGGTGTAGAAATTGTTTTGGTTTGTAATCATCAAAAAGGGAGATTGTTTGATACTTGTTTTTATCTTAATTTTGATGATTTTATTTTATCACCAAAACAATGTTTTTAAAGGTTGTCCAAATACTCCTAAATGATTTAAAATGGTTTTAATATTTTCCTAGTATTTCCTCAAGTTTATTTTTGATAATAATGGACAACACTTTTAATGATTTTATATCAATGGGTTTTACTCCTATAACAAGATTTTCAAATGTTGTCTAAATACTCCCAATTGGTTTAAAATATTTTTATTGAATTTTCGGAGTATTTCTTGAGTTTTATTTTTCGACAAAAATTGGACAACATTTACTGTCTCGTGGTCGACCAGAATTAAATACTCTAGGGCAACCCGTGACCAAGATGTTTTTAGAAGCAGAAAATGAGACGGAAGTAAAAATAAGTAGTCGGCCGTGCCGCTTCGGGCGTCGGCCCGCGACGGCCGCCAATGGTCGACCGGTACTGCATGTTTCGTTTTGAAAGCGAACAAAACCTCTTCGTTTTTTTAATTAGGGGGACCGGTTGAGACAGGGTCTACCTCTGGTCGAAGCTATATGTCGGCCATTCGCCCTATTGAATTTTTCAAAGTGTTCTTATTTCTCTTATTTATGTGCGACCAGTGCCCCTGTGTATTAATGACAAAAAAAATATGACCGTTTGACAATGGACACATTTCCTTAAATTGTGGGATTGATTTCTAACAGCTATATTCTTGATTTTAATTGTATTTTTCTGTAGATTTTCAATCCCCAAGAGGAGCCTATGCTTGATCAATCATCTCCTATAAATAGAGGAAGTTTTGGAGCAAACCAACACAACAATTGAGATACAACACAACAAGATACACTTCAAGCAAATACTTGGTCTTTCATTGTTATTATTCTTGTTGTAAATTTGCCTAGCTTATCACTTTCACATCCTTGAGGTCTAGGCTATTCTTGATTACACCTTGCACTCAAATTGTATTATTCATTATTGAGTTGTAATCTTGATTTTTGGTTATCATTCAAACACAAGATATCCTTGTGAGTGTTCTTGTGGTAAGAACACACTTGGATGATCTAGGTGATAGGTGAAGAAGATTGTGGTGATCTTCTTATTGAGGTGTTGAAGAATTTGGTATTCTTGAGGTTGAAGATTGTGGTAATTTTCACAAGGTGCCGTTGAAGGAAGATTGTGGTAATCTTCAAAGGAGATTGTAAATCTCCAAGGTGGTGTTGAAAGAAGAGTGTGGTGCTCTTGAGGTGTTGTAAGTTGAATTTGTATTAATTTTGGTAATTAATAAAATTCTTTTTTTGAAATCCATCCCTGGATATCTTTGGGGTGGTAGAGGATTAGGCCCTGGGTGGGTTGAACCTCTTTAAATCGGCGTGTGTTGTTTACATTCCGCACCTTTATCATTGTGTTTGAGCATTCGTTTATAAAAAGAGGGTGAAATCGAAAAGATGGAGATAATCTATTCACCCCCAGATTATCGTAGCCGCTTGGACTTACAGCATATTGATGTTTTTTTTTACTATTTGAGGAAGAAGTTCCTATGGGCATAATGCTGTGACATTCACGACAACCGATTTGATATTCGACCGATGCATCCAAAGTATTTACAAGAAGTTTTGCCAAGTGAACAAAAGGAAGAAGAAGCATTTTGATCTGTCCATGATTAGCGTCAATACTACAGTGGTGGACTATATCATGGGATATGTTATAGGGTGTGGACGACCATGGTCTGAGGTGGATCATATCTTGTTTCCTATCCATTGCATTGATTTGGAACATTGGGTTCTGGGACGGTTGAGCTTGAAGGAGAGAACTATCTATCTCTACAATTCCTTGAAGACTGATGATTCTCTTAGAGTTGTTGTTGAAGCTGTTAAAGCTTATAGCTATCTCCTTCCTCGGTTCCTGTCCATGGTAGCCTTTTGTGGTGTCCATCCCAATATTGTTCTTGGCGAGGGTGCTTATTCTGGTGATCTGAATTCTGCTATGAAAGTTGTTGTTGTGAAAGACATTCCATTGCAAAACAAAAACTAAGTTTTTGCTATGTATTTTCTATTTTTTATTCTTTTTTGTTGTTTTTGATTTGTTGTGTTATCTATCTGACTGCCCATTTTTTTATTTCTTTTTGTAGTGACTGTGGAGTTTTTGTTGCCTGTTACGCGGAGTACTTTGTTGCTGGGAAGGATATGAACGTTGATGCATTTGATGTAGAGAATGAGCGGGCAAGATTTAGTCATTTGCTGAAGCAACAAAATGGCGATGAGGACGACAACGACATTGAGATTCTGCCTCCACTCCCTAAGGATTCTAGGGAATTGTTGTTACGTAAATCTTGATAATTGTGTAATCAGCTGAACAAATATGTCTAAGTTTGGTACTTTTAACAGTATGGAATATTTGGTGTTTGGAATAGCTTTCCTCATAGGCTCTGGATTGCTATTGGCTGTTTTGATTCACTATTAGATTTTGTGGGTAGTATGTTTTTGAACAATTTGGAAATGAGTTATGAGATTTTGTTCAGTTAAAGTTTTGTTGTTCCTTGCTTTGGTATTCAAAATATTGTGCGTTTTGTTTTACGTTTCTTATTGTTTCTATTTCTAAATGGTTTTTTTGTGTAATAGAAACAAATCTGAAACACATTCGAAATAAATATTTGTTTTGTCATCTTATTGTAAGAAACATATTAGAAACAACATAGAAACAATTTATTTTTTATTTTCTATATGTTGAGCTATATCTTTTTTTAATAAATGCGAATATTTATATAAAAAATGAAAATAGAGTATTCCTGATCACAGGCTGATCAGGTAACCAAAAGAAAGCCTGAAAACAAAGTCAAAAAAGAAAGCGAAATGGTCACAAGCCGACCAAATGGTTGAATGGTTGGGGCCTCGTTAAAACCTTTCAGGGTAAAACCCACCTTGTGGGAAAAACCCCTGAAAGGAAAAAAGTACCCCAGGCGTTCGAGAAATGAAGAAGCGACGCGTCTTCAACTAACAAACCTATAAATGGATTGGCCAACATAGTCATCAGTAATATAATCAATAATGTCCTGAGGTGGGACGCCCACCATGTGCCAAACTCCGTCTTCTTGCTTGCGAGAATATCCGCCACCCGATTGTCTTCCCGAATTATATGTGAGACTACAAAATCAATATGGCAAAGCGGATGTAAAGTGTAGCCACCATTCGAGGTGGCGCCACGGGACCTCCATGGATCTCGTCTCCAGCAATTTCACCACATACATAGAATCCGACTCCAGCCAAAGTTGCGTCCATCCTTTTCTAGAAGCATCTTGGATTGCCCACATTGCGACCCGTCGATTCGGCCTCAAATCGTATCCGAGCCACAATGATGTACAAAACAACCTCGAAAGAAACCTCTACAATTTCGGAAAACCCACAAGCGGTGAGTCTCCCGGCGCTCCGGATGAACTTCCGTCAGTGTTGACTTTGATCCCGGCCGGGAGAGGTTTTGCGATTAACCTCCACAATCTTTGGAGCTGTCTTGGGCGTCCTGGAACTTTCGAAGCTATGCGGGATAATGAGGTCTGTTGATTGTTATGCATACAACCCCGATCGATGATGATGATTCTACAATGAGTACTTTCGGATGGATTATCGCGGCGTCGATTGTCGGTTCGCTATGAAGTACTATCTCATTCCTGGATATGCCAAATGAGCCATATACATGAGAGGATAGCCACCGCTGGAGAGAAGGAAACCTGCTCACTAAATTGGAAATTCATTAGCCGTACCAAGAATTCATTAAAGTTGTTGGCACGAAATTGGTGAATGTTAAATGAGGTAAAGATCCATCGCCGAGAGAGCCACTTGCGAAGACACATGAGACAAATAAATGATCAATCGATTCTGCAAATTCACAACAAAGAACGCAAACCGAAGGGCCAGTAAAACTCCCCTTAGCTCGTAATAAATCCAAGACAGCCAATCGATTGTGGATAGCCCTCCATGCCACCACCGATCTCCATTCTGGGATGTGCTGCGACCAGATCCAAGAACCCCAATTGACCGCTGGATACTTAGGATGCACGTGATCATATGCGGCCTTAGAAGTAATTGAACCGTCCTCTGAATTCAACCAAACACGAGTATCCCTAGATTTAGGGGCGATTGGGACTCGTACTATCGCCCGAACCAGATCCAAATATGTCTCCACAAATGAGAATGTGAAATGCCATTTCCCATCATAAAAGTAGTCTGAAATGTGATGTTGGAATAGGTATCGATATTCTTCGGGAATACCAATACGGTCAGCGATAGAATAACCCAGCCAGTTATCAATCCAAAATAATACCTCGGAATTAGCGCCCGGGATCCAACGTGAATCCTCCAAGCAAGATGAGATAAAGGTTTAATCGATCCGGATAGAAGAAGGAATAAAAGACCTCGGCCGTCCCATCTGCACCCGAAAATCGGCCTTTAAGTGTGATGAAAGTCACCGACTCGAGTTCATGACCTTCCACTATTTTCATCAAGAAAGTTGTATTAGCCGCAACGATCGATCTAATGCCCAACCCTCCTTCAAATCTGAGGCGTACAACACCTGGTTCTAGTTAACCGTCATCAACCCTTAGAATTCACATTCCCGGTCAAATGAAGTTACACATTGCCCTTTCCATTTGCTTGAGCAACGTGCGGGCCATTTGTAAATCATCATGGTATGGACAAACGAGCTAGTAATCACCGAATTAACCAAGCGGAGACCACGACCCGGCAAGGGAAAGAGATGAACATTTCCATCGTCTGAATTTAAGGATGATCTTATCAAAAACGGGCTGGAGATCCACAACCTTAGGGGCCCCTTTGAAGATTGGGGCGCCTAAATAAACTATAGGGAACGTCCTGGGCTGAATCCCTATGATAGTCTGCACTCTTCCACGAATATGAGATGAGACCCGGGTGCCAAAATAAACTTTGGATTTACGAGGATTGAAGGCCTGGCCCGAAATATTTGCATAAAGGTTGAGAACCTAGAGAAGAATACGGGCGTTTGCTGAAGAAGCTCCACACATAATAACAATATCGTCGGCGTATAGGATAGATCATGGAAAGATTATGCGTCTGGGCGTGACAACGGAGCCAGCCTATTATGCTCAACCGCAACCTGGATAAATTTACTAAGAATCTCCTCTGCGATGCAAAACAACAGCGGGGATAAAGGATCACCTTGTCGAACTCCTCTAAAACAAGGGAAGTATCCCACCGACGTCCCATTCAGAAGAACTGAAATTCTGGATGACCAAAGAATAACATCCACCCAGTGGATGAAGATTTCAGAGAAACCAAAGCGGCGCTAAACGTGAAGTAAGAAGCCCCATTTCAAGGTATCAAATGCCTTACGGATATCAATCTTCAAGATCATATTCATATACAATCTACCGTGCAAGACATTGAATCCTTTAGATACCAGTGGAATACAGTCATGAATCTGTCTTCCAGGGACAAATCTGAACTGAGTAGGTGATAAATATGTAGTGATAATCGAATCCAAACGCGTAGCCAAAATTTTAGTAATAATCTTGAAAAGGAAATTACTCATGACAATTGGGCGAAAGTTCTCAATAACATTAGCGTCCTTGGTCTTTGGGATTAGCGCCATAAAACTAGCGTTCAATCCCAGAGGTAGTGACGAACTAATGAAGAAAAATCTGATCGCGACGATCACCTCGACTGATATAACATCCCAGAATTGGCAATAGAATATCCCACTGAAACCGTCCGGCCCTGGCGAGCTATCCGAATCCATATCAAATACCGCTTCCTTAATCTCTGTATCCGATGGAATGACAGTCAGGCTAGCATTATCGGTAGCCCCTACCCTGTAAGAAATCACCTGATCAATAGTGGAATAATCCGGAGTGATGCTCTCATTATCAGCAAAGAACTCCTTGTAGAACAAAATAATATGATTCCCAAGCACCGTTTTATCATCCGTGTAAACACCGTCCACCATAAGACCCTGAATCCCAGATCGTCCACTATATGTTGAGCTATATCAATTACACGTATATTCGTAATAGTAATATTCTACTATGAATCATATTTTGTTTTTCGTTGATTCCTGCATGTTTTTCTATTATGACCAAGATTCCCACATCTTCCACATTTGGTTCTGGCCTTTTTCTCCCAAGCTGCCTTGTGTCTTCATTTCTTTGGCCTTCCAGATTTTGCCTTGCTTTCCGGCGGTAGAGTCTTCATTATTTTCATTTCATCTGGCAGGATCCATGTATCTTCATGTGGGATTGGATACACTGTTTCCTAATAAGTCGCTCCCATTGTTCATTCATGTAGTATGCCGAGCAGTATTGGTAAGGATCTTCTTTCAAGTCTTTTAGTACCGCTAAAGCATGTGGGCAAGGAATTTCATCCATTTGAAATTTGTTGCATGTGCAAGTGCTTTTTTCAAGGTCCACAAAAAATGTTTTCTCAGCTTCTGTGACTTTGAAGATAAAGTTATTTGATCTCTTCACCTGAAACATAAATGAAACATATAAGAAATATTTATGAAACAATGAACCATGTGCTGAAAGTTTGTAGTAAATTACCCTTAAATTTAGGGAAATGATGTAGTTTTCCCCATATACTCTTCAGCTCTTTTTGTCATCCTTGTAAATGTTGATCTTGCTTCATTCTGATGTCTGCACGTCCAATCTTGAACTAAAACTCTCACGTATTCGAGCAAAGTTGTTACTGGTAGGTCTCTCCCCGACAGTTGCTGCATTCAGTGATTCTGCGATGTTTGAAGTCATGACAAAGTATCGTTTGGTCTGACAGTGGAATCGCGTCCATTTCACGTAGCCGATGATGGACAAATAAGGTCTAATTTTGCTGTTTACGCTGTCAAGTGTAGACATTTGTTTTTCCAATTCTTCATTCGTGTATGCTTTTGCTACTGCTATGAATAGATCTCGTATTTTGTGTTTTTCTTTTTGAAGTTTGCCTTCAATTGTTTAGGAGATGATACGTGCAAAGTCCGTGAGATACCTCAGGATATACCTAATCATTAAAATAATATATTTGTGAGAAATTTGTAATGAAGAATATTTTTGAAACTATATGTGAAACATGAATGAAACAAATATGAAACAATAGTGAAACATCATCTAAGAAAATATTTACATTTTGTACCTCTTTTATTGTTGTTTCGATACTCACGTGTCTGTCTGAGACTATGCGCATCCCTTCCCTGAGACCAAAGGTTTGTCTGATCTTTGTGAAAAACCATACCCAACTTCCATCATTTTCAGAATCCACTATTGCAAAAAGCCAATGGGGAAATGCTCTCATTCCCATCCTGTGTGCAGGCAGACAACAAAATCCCCCCGCCGTAACTTGCTTTCAGGAATGTACCATCAACAACAATTACAAGCCTATAGTGTCTCCATCCTTTTATTGATGCATTGATAGCCATGAACAAGAACAGGAACGTGTCATCCTCTTTTCTTACTATTTCAATGGTCGATCCAGGATTCATTTCCTCCAACATGTACAAGTAAGCTGGTAGTTTCTGATAAGACTCATCCGGCCTTCCCCTTATTATTTCCAATGCTTTCTCTTTTGATCTCCACGCCTTTTTGTAGTCGAGACTTATTCCATGCTCATCCTTCATGTCTCTAATTATATATGTTGGCATGTAGACTGTTTTGATGTTGTTGAGGTACTTTGATTTGATAAGGTCTCCAACTATTTTTGCAGTGGTGTGTCTATTGTCATTCATTCTTTTTTATCCAAATGGACAAGTGTGGTTTGTGTCGTATTTTCTTACTATGAACTTTGTTGTCCCCGATGTTGATGAGGCTTTCAAATCTTTAATTGCAATTTTCATCGAGACACTTTATGTAGTATTGCTTTTGCGACTTCTTGACCTTATATTGGAAGTGTTTTTTCAACGCATAACAACTGATATGTTTTATCAATTCCTCCTTGGTGTTGTAGACATCTTCCTTTTGGAATTGTTCTTCATCATGTCTAGTTTCTTGAATTTATGTTGTTTCTTCTCCGGCTACATTTCTGCTGATGAGGTTTGCCTAGTCGATGTAGTCAATCGCATTTTGAACCATGATTTCCATCAGGGAGCTCTCTACTGACATGTTGCTCGTTCCTTCCATTGTATTTTGATATGTTGTTATTTGTAGGCTTGCCTCCTTTGATATGGAAAGGTATTGGCTTTATGAGTTCAAAACTATATCTATGCAGAGAGGAAACTTCATCCAATCTGTTTCTTTGCTTTTCACTTCGAGGTAGAATTTCAGATTGTAATCATTTTCGATCATCAATGGTGGCAGAGCCTCTGTCAATTTGTATTTAATTTGCATAGCTTCTACATCCTTTCTGCATTGAATTTGTTATTCCAAGATTTCCTTTAGGGTGCTGAATGTGCAGTCCATTGGAATCAGTATTCCCGTTATCTCAAAGTTGATATACTCTCTATTTTCTTCTCATTGTCCATTGTGGTATACCACAACTGAGATTTTCTCCATGCAACTGTGGATTTCAATGAAAATTTGCCTATGTAAAACATATAAGAAACATAAATGAAACACGTATGAAATAATATTTTATGTACGGGAAGAAGCAGTGTGTTGTATTAGATGAAGCATTGACAATAGAAACAATTGTGAAACAACAAAGAAACATATGTGAAACAATTACCTAATGTATTGCATACAGATTTTTGAGATTCACACGATTATTTTGTAGATATTCATGAGAAGCAATTTTTGTAGAATTTTGTATTATAATTCGAACAAAATAAGCATTTTATAAGCTCAAAACTACCAGGTTGTTCGAATTCTCATGCAAAATCCCTGGTTCAATTCAATATAAATTTCATCCAATACATATTGAATTCTAAATTTTTATCTGTAAAATCATGAAACTGAACGAAACAAAGTTTTTTCAGAATAAGATAAATAGATCGTGTTGTTGTTACCTGGTTTGTTCTTCTTCTTCCTCTTGATATGGAGTTTGAATTGTTATCTCGAACAGGTCCTTTCTCGTCTCGTTGTTTCCTGCGTGCTGTGCTTTTCTTCTTGTTTTTGCTATTTGTTGTGATAGAGACTTGGATTGTGACCGGGATCTTGTCTTGTTGTGATTTTGGAGCAAAGAATATGATGGCATCTGTTGCCAATATAAATTTGTCCTAATTTCTAGCGGGAGCGTATTGGTTGGAAATGATGAAGGAAGGAGCGTATTTGTTAGGGATTTGAGCTGTGAATATGGGTATTCATGTCCTTTTCCCTCATTCCTATGCTTGGTATATAATCTCTCCCTCTCATTTATATAGTTCAATATAACTTTTCACACAGTCCACATATTACGAAAAGTATTAGAAAAATTACAAATATGCAAAATATTTACTTGATTTGTCATTATTTAATGAATAGTGTAAATAATAAAATGCATATTAAATTGGATTATAACAATAAAAAAATGGAAAAAAATACTATTAGATATAAAAAGTAGACTATATATTTATTTTTCTTTTTTCACTGTACTGAATTCATACTTCGTGATTTATTTACAAAAATATGATACTTTATCTCAAAAAATGGATACTTTTACTCATAAAAGTGTTACTTTAGCTATGTCTTATTTATTTTTCCTTCGTGATTTAAAGTATCATGTTTTTTAATATAGTCACAAATTAGAAATGAAGGAAAGAAGAAAAAATAAAAAATAAATATGATATAGTTAAAGTAACACTTTTATAAGTAAAAGTATCCGTTTGTTGAGATAAAGTATCATATTTCTTAATACAGTTACAAACTAGGAACAAAAAAAGAGGAAAAATAAAAAATAAATATGATGTAGTTAAAGTAATACTTTTATAAATATCCATTTATTGAGATAATGTATCATGTTTTTTAATAGACTTGGGTTCGATTCTTAGCCTTTACATTTATAGGAGTTTTTAATTTTTTTAATTACCAGGCGTATTTATGAATGGGTTTATATAAATTATTATACTAAAATTGCACAATAAGTACTAGTGGTGTAGTGGTAGAACACCACATTAAGTCTATTAAGGTCGCGAGTTCAATTCCAAAACATGAGGCGATTTTTTTTTTTTTTAAATAAGAGGTGTGGGCTGGTGGGCTGGGTTGGGCGTGGGCGGGGCGCGCGTTGGGCTGGGCTGGGGCGCGGGTTGCGGGTAGGGCGGGGGGATCCGTCTTACGGAATAGGATCCGTAAGACGGTCCTACAGGAGACCTACTCTAAAGTGAGAATGTCCATCCCTTTTTATACAAGTGTCACAGAACCTAAGAATCATATAAAACATTATATATACAAATAATATGACAAGTATACCACATATGTTAGGAAACGAGATAAGAATCTAAATGTCCTAATATATCCACACCATATCAATATTATATGCTATAAACTAGATAATATATACAATCGAATCTTTCCTTATCCAATTAGGATACTATCTTTCCATAAGACTAGAAAGGCAAAACACATTAAAACTCGATCCTATATTTTAGGAAAAATATGTAGACGCCACACGCCTTAGCATATATCGATTATGTGAATGACAATGAAATACGAAATACTCATTCTATTTCCACCCCATTCCCTCATACGTATTATGCCATTATGACTTAAAATATAACAAATAATATACATCAAGTAACAATAACGTAACAAACAATATACATCAAGTAACAATAACGTAATACATGTTAATTTGACACAAAATTGATGTATTTCATTGATGCATATACTTATCATTTGTTCATATGACTATATATTACTGATGTGTATATTTATTAATTGGTTCATCTCTCATTACCCATATAAAATCGTAGGTCGGTTCTCGAAAATGCGGTCTAATCACAAAAGTATGTATTGATATCTTGAAAAATTATATCAAATCTTTTATCTATACAAGAATAAATCATTTTTTGTGTGTAAATACAATTATAAGGTTCAAATTCAATGGATGGAGCTGGTCCTAAATCTAAATCCACCATTGCTAGTCTAGTAGGCAGTAGTCTTACTCAAGAAACAAGTCGTGACTCACTTTTACATGATCCTTTTTCGTGTGGGGTAGTTCCTTGTTCCTACCACGTACGAACCCCACACGGCTTGTCTTTTCTTTCATTTGTTTGCTTCAATCACTCTCCAATATCTTATCATAGGTGGGGTTTGGGTTGCCAAAACATTTTTCTTTTTCTAGTTGGTGTTTGTTTTAATATTGAGAATAGAATGTCCTCGGCTAAAAACATATGGGATAAGGACAAAAATACCCAATATTCATGAAAAAATGACACCATTAAGTTCTTGATTCTTTTTCTGGACATTTGTATGCGCCCGTCTTTTTCTTCGGACATTTTACGCTTCCGCCAATTTTCCCGGATTTTTGGCGTTGTTGTTTCAAGGTTGTTTTGAACATATTTTCTCTAATAAAATTTCACTGAAAAAATAATTTTTGTCCGCATTAAATAATCAACTTTATACTCGAAATCTTATAAAGAAATATCTGCATAAAATAACACATATTAAAACAAAGCACATTGAAAGTAATATAGAAACAACACATGAATAGAAAAACACAATTCAATTTTTGATCTAGTGCATTGAAAAGGTCGAAAACACGTAGAAACAACATTGAAAACTATATAGAAACAACCCCGAAATAATCTGAAAACAACAAATAAACAAAAAGAACTTAAAAATAAGTATAAACAAAAATGCATTGTAACATTAACTGTAACATGGAAACAATAAAAAAAAAATATCAAAACAACATTAAGATCAATACAGAAATAACTTAGAAACAACCAAAACAATATATAAAATAACATATGAACAAAAAAGAGCGTAAAAAATAGGTAAAAGTTGCATTAAAACACAGAAACAACACAAAAATAACATAGAAACAACCAAGAAACAAAATAAACAGCATAGAAACAAGTACGAAACAACAAAAATAACATAAAAAACATTACAAGAACAAAATAAATCGAAAAAGCGTAAAAATGTCCAAAAAAATGCAAAAGCATAAAAATATCCAAAAAAGTGAGGGAATTGTATATAATGTCTTTTCTCCCAGAATGGTTGGATATTTTTGGAATTAACTCAAATATATTTATGAGTGAGTTTTTGAATTTTTTCTGATGAAAATATAAAATGTTAATTTGACAAGTAAAAAGAAAATTTTATAAATCCAAACTACAAGAAAAAAATATATCCGGAAAATAGAGTGAGCATGTGGTTTAATTAGGGGTGGCAATCTCTGACACGACACGAAAACACGACCTGAACCTAACACGATATAAGCGGGTTAGGGTTGACCCATTTATTATTTGGGTCATAATCGTGTCAGACCCATTTAACCCAAATAATAAATGGGTCAGTTTCGGGTTGACCTGAAATGACCCACTAAACCCATTTAACCCGTTTAAATAATAAAATTCAGTATTATTTTTATTATTTTTTAATATTCTATATATAAATAACCCAAAATTCTCATTTTATCAATATAAATAAAAGATTTATTCATGGTTAAAAAATATACAGATCATTTCGGGTCGTGTTCGGGTTACCCGTGTATTAAACAGGTCGTGTTCGGGTTGACCCATCTGACCCGGATAATTAAATGGGTCGTGTTCGGGTTGGGCAAATTTGTGTAATTATCATGTCTCAACACGACCCGCAAACCCGAATACGACTCGAATTGCCACCCCTAGGTTTAATTCGATAGATCTGGCAAACTCTTACCATCCCTTATCATATGAACAAGAAAACATGTAACATCTCAATTTCATAAAACAACAATATACGATTTTATAAAGTGCTAAGAACAAGCCAAAGCTTGAAAACCCATTTTAAAAGGGAAATAATATTATGACTTGTCCAAAAAACACGAAATACTCATAAAATATATGTCTGAAAATTTAAAACAAAATCCCAAAGAAAAGAGAATGTCAAGTCTCGTGCATTATTAAATAATTTAAACTAAGTAGCCTTTAAAATTCCTTGATCGACTTACACCATCCCTTTTGCGCACGCCCCGACTCCTTCATTCATCTGTGGAAATTATACATGAGCATTCAATAGCCCAGTGGGGACGCATTGTCTTAATTAAATACGTAAGCATAATCATCATTGTATACACACTTATGGTTTTCATGATTTGATCAAACAATGCCCGGAGGCCAACTATGGGTGTACAATCAAGTACGTTCATGCATGTACAATTAAGTACATTTGTGTTTGTATAATTCAGTAACTTTGTGTCATGTCATGTTTAACGTGCCCATACATATAACAATCATACAAGGCATTTAAAATAGACAATAAGCAGTAAACCCCACCTTGAATGCAATAGCTTCGAAAAAATAAATGCAAGTGTGAATGACTAGAATTTAAGTTCCTCGTCTCCTTTCTCATCTCTCTTTCGTCTCCGATCGTGTGCCGTGGCGACGATCGATGGCAGTCGTAAGCGGCAGGACTTCTCATGTTCCTCTATTTCTCTTTCTCCTTCCTTGATTTTTATCTTTGGGTTTTGGTTTTGGGGCTTAGGGGTTGAGAAGGTGGTGGCCATGGTGTGCCGGTGGCGGAACACCACGGCAGTGGTGGAGCATGGTGGCGGCAGTTTTAGGATGAAGAAGAAGAAGAGTAATTTACCTTCTTGCTTTTATATATAAATTGTGAAGAATAAACCTAGGGGAGACTTTCAATTTATAGGCCAAGGTTTCAAGACATATGGTATGATTATTTGCTGAAATTTTATTACAAAAAATATTTGATTTACATGTCGTAAATGCATATTTGACTTTTTTCTCTTTTGAACAAAATTTTCCCTTTTGTAAAAATTGACCTTCCTTTATTCTTGAAAGTAAATCAGAAATTAAATCCCTAAAATTAGGGAAGTTAGGGCGCGATTGGATGTACTTTCATTTTGAAAATTTTCATTTTGCTAGAAAATAGTGAAATAAATTTTTTGAGAAGTTAAAAGTGAAATTTTGAAAGTGTGAATGGATATGTAATGATGACAATTGATGTGATGATTTTTTTAGGGAAAATTGTGTTTGGATATGAGATTTTTTTTGGGTTTGGATGTGATGGTTGTATTTAAATATTGTAGAAAAGAGTATTGTTGAATCCAATGCCATTATAATGGTATGATTATGCCCAATTTGAGGCACAACACGATTGATCGACACGAACACGACACGAAATTATAGGATTTGGGCTGAGGCTTATCTGGTTCGGGCCGTTATCGGGCTGGCACGATAAGACGCGATAAATATCGGGTTGTTATCGGTCTAACACGATAAGGCACAATAATGTTTAAGTTTATTAATAATTAATTATTTATATGGGTAATTTAATAATAATTGATTATTTTTACTTAACTATTTTTAATAAAAAATTATTTGAATTTATGTTTTAGGTATTAAATATAAAGAATATAAAAAGATCACAAGTTTTATTTGTTAATGGGCCAAATGGGTTTACCTAAATAAATTTGACAATTTTTCTTATCGTGTTTATCGTTTGGTGCCGTGTTTTTCGTGATATTAATGTGTCGTGCTCGGGCTTAAATTTCAGGCCCGTTAAGCTTATCCTACCATGTTCGTGTTTGGGTTTATCGTGTCGTGCCGTTATCGTGCTAGGCCCTTACGATTTGCCAGCCCTATATGAAGTAGGCTTTAACATGAGTCACCTGACAACAACTATTGAGGCTGGTTTTGTTGACTATTTTATTACTGAAGCACACCTTCTTCTTTGATATGAGGACATTATGGTCATATTAGAAGAAGGCATGAAGTTATAGCAACCCAAAAACAATGGACGTGCAAAAATCCTGTGAAAAGACCACTCACTATCAAACACAGGTGTCAGAAAGTAGTGAATTTTAAATGCAAACAGTAATATTTGAGGAGAGAATACTGTACATCTCCCCCAAAAAAACTCTATTCGTCTGCATCCAATCTCATACTCATGCTATTTTCGTCAAGCTAGTGGAAAATTTTCATTTTTCACCCGCATCCAATCGCCGCCTTAGAATTTCGAAAATTTTAAAATCATTCCCAAAATTGGTTCTAGTCAAACCCTAATTTAACCTTAATTTATCCCCAATTAGAAAAAAACCCGGGTATTACAAACATGTCCTTTATAGTTTCATACAGGAGTAGGTCTCCTGTAGGACCGTCTTACGGATCCTATTTAGTAAGATGGATCCTGGACCCACCCGCCCGCGCCCACTCCCTGTGGACAGCCCAGGCATCCGCCCAGCCCAATCATCCGCCCCCAAGCCCAGAGCTAAAGTAACACTTTTATGAGTAAAAAATATCCATTTTTTGAGATAAAGTATCATATTTTTGTAAATAAATCACGAAGTATGAATTCAGTATAGTGAAAAAAGAAAAATAAATATGGCAGAGTTAAAAGTACCACTTTTATGAGTAAAAGTATCCAGTTTTTGAGATTAAGTATCATGTTTTTTTTAATCCAGTCACATATTGAAAATTCATTACATTGAAGAATCACAAATGTATCATATTTAACATCAAAAGTATCACTATTTCCAGCACAAATATTAGTTTTTCACTGTAAAAAGCATTAGTTATGAGACTAGAATGAATACATAAAAAATCTTGGTTTTTTAATATATAAGAATTAAAGTGTCAATGTTCATATTAAAAATATCATATTTCTTACTCAAAGTAGTATCACTATTTTCGAATAAAGTATTACATTTTTTTAAGAGAATTTAAAATTTTAAAATGTCATTGTCCATCATAAAAGTATCATATTTAATATCAAATGTATCATTATTTCCAGCACAAATATCAGTTTTTAAATGTAAAAAACATTAGCTATGAGACTAGAATGAATACATCAAAAAATCTTATTTTTTGAATATGTAAAAATTAAAGTATTAATGTTCACCTTAAAAGTATCATATTTATTACTCAAAAGTATCACTATTTTCGGATAAAGTATCACTTAGTATTCAGAGAATTTAAATTTCTAAAATGAAGGGATGATAATGAAGCTTTATATCTATGGTTATACTAAATATGCACAACAAGCACTAGTGGTCTAGTGGTAGAATACCACCTTGTCTTGGTATATACCTAGGTTCAATTCCCAGTTGGTGCAAATTTATTAACTTTTTGAATAAGTGTGCAACTGGGGCTGGGTCTCTTGGTCGGGCACGGGTGGGTTGGGGCTGGGGCTATTGGGCCTAGCGTGTTAGGAGTTTAGATGCCAGTTTCTTTTTTTTTTTTTAAAAAAATTGACAGTGCGAGTCGCGGGTTGGGGCTGGTGCGGGTCATGGGTCGCGGTAGGATCCGTCTTACAGAATAGGATCCATAAGACGGTTCTATACAAGTTTTTGCCTTCATACAGACATATAGTTTACCATAAGTCTTGTAGTTCAAGTGGTATCAGTCATCCATCTCAAATTGGCAACAATGTTAATCAGAGTTCAAACTTCTCTTTCAGTTAATTTAATCCTTTCCACTCCAATGTTCTCAACTTAATTAAAAAACAGAATAGTTTCATACAAGTTTTGCATGATTATTGTCAGCTTGTATGGTGAGACCGAGCGAAATCATATTTGGTTTAATCAATTATAATCCAAAAACTGCAATAAGACATTTGAAGAAAGAAAAAAAAGATTTCATTCAAGTAGGATGTGAGAAACTGAGAATTAAAAAAAAAAAAAAAAAAGTCGGATATTTGGTCTTTTCTCCATACCAAATATATTTTTTAGCCATGTCTTTTAGCCATTTTTGAGTTCAAATATCCACTATACCTTTTTTTCATTTTTGGGGACCGATACATAACTCGATACCGAGTTACATGACTCGGTACCAAGTTACATGACTCGATACCAAGTTATGTAACTCGGTACCGAGACACATACCTGGTATCAAGTTACGTCACTCAGTACCGAATTATGTGTTACATCAATTTTTTTAAAAATGAACAAATACCTCACCAGAATATACACGATGGGTATGACTGTCAATTTTTAGTCAAAATGACTAATAAACATGATTTATGAAAACACATGGCTATATTTCATTTTAACAAAACATAAATGACCAATTTGACCTATTACCGCCCCAAAAAAGTGAGTTCTATATAATTCCTTTGTTTTTGTTTGTGTTTTTTTTTTTTTTTGGGAGGGGGGGTTGAGACAAACTCAATCCAGAAACAAGGAAAACTAAACACATTTTGGCATTTTGGAAAAAAAAAAAAGGGAAAAAGAAAAACTCATTTTGCTGGATCCAATCTCCAAGCTTGCAAAAAGCAAGCCCCCAATAAGGACTGCATCAAGGACATCTGGAACAGGGGACTCAGGATACTAGCTATCATTCTGGTAAAATTTTGGTTATAATCTGCATAGCATAACCAAGATAGATTTTCAGATCAAAACAGAAGCAATACATAAACTGCTCCTCATAAGAAATGTTTGTTTCCTAGAAAATTTAAATTTAATTCCAACTTGACTTTTTTTTTTTAAATCGTGACTAATCGGTACATTTTTAGAATAGCAATATTTTGCACCAAACAGTCGAGCTTATATACCACTGATCAAGCAGCAGCATCTTCAGCAACACATTGTCCTGAATTCACAATCAGTGAGAATAGGCACACTTTCCCTTCATGTTTTGATATGTCAAATCCTTATTCTTTTTACATCGTTTTCAGGGACGCTGGCATCACTTCCGTTGCCACCAAGCGTTGTCACCGACTGTCCCTGGATCTGCATGAAAGTAGCATCAAATGCTTTCATCCTACACACACACACACCACACTAGCTTTGTTGATGAAAAGTTTTGAACTGCAAAACATACTTGAAGGCAGTGTGTGTAGAGTTTCTTGAGTTCACAACCGGCATTTCAGGCATTCTTAACATTAATAGAAATGGATGACTAAATAAAGAGAACAATGAAATAAAACTTAAATTCTACTCTAAATTACTAAAAAAACTCGGTTGGAAACTAGGAATTTCAAATATTGGTTAAAACATTAAATTTAGACCCCTTGAATTATTTTGTCATGTCAAACACACCCCCTCACACGAAAAGGCATTCTGGTCCCAAACAAAATAGGTCAAATTCATGACCAGCAGGGGTAAAATTGAATTTTCACTGCTTATTAATGATGACATGAACCGTCTCATTCGGGATTATTAGAGAGGAAAACTAAAAAAAAAATATACAACTGATAGAGGTTCCAGCTCAAAAGGAAATGAATTATTTTGTACTTTGACCAAATCTCTAGACTGTATCTACCTTATTTTTCTTAGTGATAGGTTTAGCCTAATTACAAAAGAACGGCGATTATCATTCAAAATTACAAATACTCCTTGCCATTTGTTTCTATTTTACAAATTGCAACATCTAGAGGGGGTATTTGTAAAGTAAATAGTAAATACAAACCTCAAGGGGTGTGGGTTTACAACACCTCAATGGGGTATTTGTTTTTTATAGATAATTGCAGTTTTTTGTAATTATGCAAAAACTCAGGGCATTATTTGTAATTATCCCTTATATCTTAACAATAATGTAAACAAAGTAACTCACATTTTCATTAGGAACGACGGCATATCTCTGAGTCGGCGACACCCAAGTTTTTCTGCTGATAGAAATCCATAGTTATTATGGGAACATGAATTTTTGTTACGTGAAACTATTTTGACCAACGAATAGTGGTTAAGGAAAACCTGATGATATGTCAACTTTTGAGGCCTCAATGTGCTGTCCGCTTGATCCATCCATACTTAATGCCTCTATAATCTTCGGAACATTCCTACAACAGGTTATGTGAAAATCGATCATAAAGTATGCCATTCTGTTCCCTGCTGTTTATAATTAGACTTCACAGAAAAGTTCTGCACAGTTTAGATATGAGTTGGGTTGTATTCCTCTGATTGTTAAGAGTTTGGAAATGTTCATTATTCTAATTGTCAGTTAAAGCACTGAGGAAATTGAAAAAAGATTAAAAGACCATAATTTTCGAAGTGCTACAAAAGTATTTATCACAGATGAAACTGTATTTTCTAAGTGGAATAAACACCAACAGCGTAAGACCAAGACAACTTTACATCAGCCCAATATATTCAGAATGAGAGGGCAGTTCACAAAATATTACCGGTCAACAGAATCACCGTGGCCGAGCTGACCATTTGTACCTCTTCCCCATGAAAAGACATTTTGCCTTTCGGTGACAGCAAGTGTATGCCTCCAACCACATGAGATATTCACTACTTTCTGCGTGAAAATGGATGGTGTTGCCAATGAAATGAGTCTACCACTATGGAAGTAACTGAGAACAAGAATGTACCTGATCGAGTGGAAATTTGACTTGCACAGGTGAGCAATGATCTATATTGTCTCCAACACCAACTTGTCCAAACTTCACACACAGAAACCAACATTTATAATCAGTTCAATTGATCATGAAAGGCATAACCAAAAATTATAACTTTTTTCCCATAAAAAATTAATTTTCAGATAGGATGAGAAGAAAATCACAACTTAACACTGCTGCAATAGAGTCCCACGTTATAGTTTTCCTTAAAAGCCATGAAGCAAGAAGCAGGCTGCTAAAAAAGATAGACTAGCTATTGGGCTGACAGTGACCAAATAGAAAAGTATATAATATTATTTTCAATCGAGATTCAGAGTTTAAAGGACACAATATAAATGTTGCAAAAGAGGAAACAGTAGTGCCATGTAGAGGGTATATAAAAAAATAAAATATCATTCCACAATTTTGGAAACTCCTTGAGGACCATGAGACAATTGCAACTTCGCTATACAAAAAAGGAAACTATCTAATGGACCTTATTCCAGCCCCAGCCATAAAGTTTTCCATCAGTCGTCACTGCCATCGTATGTCTCCATCCACCCGAAATCTGTCAAAGAACAAGCAATAAAGAATTCCATGAACAAAAACAATGTATAATGCGTTGTCGGCACATATTCTAAATACTTATGACTCAGAGATTCATAAATATAGGTAGCAGGAAAATTCATTTGAAAGAACTTCTAGAAAAGTTTTATTTCAATTGTTTGGCCAGAGAATAAAAAGATTCTGTTTTTTTGCTTCTCTTTTTTCAGCATCAAATTAACATACATTCTGAAATTGATGAAAAAAATAACCATTACTTGAGATACACGGTTTTCACGCAAAGCATCCAGCTTATGAGGGATTAGGTGGTCTTCAAAATCCCCATGTCCTAGTTGGCCATATTTGCTCCACCCATACGTATACAAATTACCCGAAGAGGAGACAGATATTGTATGTCGCCATCCACATGCTACCAGTACCATCTTTTCTCCCTGCAACGAGGAATATCACAAGTTTAAAAGCAAAATAGAAAAGCAAACAAAATTCAAAACATTATTTTCAGCCCAGGAATAGCCATACAGGCAATTCTTACTATCTAGATATTCTTTTAAGTAAAATGATGAACTAAGCGGGTTTTATGTTGTGTAGAAAACGTGACGACCTATCCCAGTTTTAAGGCAACCATGCTGATTTGTTGATAGTTACTGACTTCTAAAAGTTTCAGACAAGGTAGGCATTACCTTTACAAACATATAGCTCATTTATGTCGATAAAGAAAAAGCCTACAATTGCTGCTTCAAGCTTGTTATCAGTAAAAAGAAAATAAGTAAATCGGCTTGTTGCTTCAATAGCTTTCAGCAAGAATAAAATCTTAAGTCTACCATTAATTATGAAAGCATAAAAACAGAATAATATATTAAGTTTTGCTTCAAATTCCAAGCTTACAATTAATAGAAAAATGGAACCACAACAGAATCCTGTGACTCAGTAACCCAAACTGAAATTTTATTTAATATCTGAAGTGAATCCTAAAAATAAGACATCAGTCTTGTTTAATCTAACCATGCACTTCCTTTAAATTAGAATGTTCGATTGAGATAGCTTATTTTGACAGTATGAAACGAAAAATTAGAAACTGGTCAACAGAGAGCTTATGCTTTTCTACAATTATGCATCTCCGGACTGGGAGATAGTTATAAAATCCATTTCAGAATTATGATAATTTAGATACCCTTTCACTCACGTTTTGAAATTTTTACTGCATAAGCATAAAGAACGATTTATTGCATCCAGATCATTTCTTACAGACAGCAGTACGTAGATATAACATTAAAGGATCGAAACAATTGGATACTTCGTGCTTGCTTACATCATCAATTGAAACTTTCTCCGGCAGTAAACGGTCATCTCTGTCACCCAATCCCAAATTACCATACCTGCCCCAGCCCCAACCATAAAGTTCGCCATCCTCTGTTACAGCAGCTGTATGCTCAGCACCAGCAGCAACCATTTTGACTGAGATTCCCTATAAAAAGTACAAAAGGTTTAATAAATTAACAAAATGCTTGTAACCCCTAAACTCATCACATTTTTGTTAATCCAGAAGTTCCATTATATTTTTATTTGGAACATATATATCTTTTTCGATATCATTGTTCTTCACTTTTTTTTCTGGAAAGGCAAAATTTTGTCAATAACACAAACATTGACCAAGGAAAAATTTCTGTCTGGTTTCCTATGCTTTTCCAAGTTAAAAGTGAAAACCGGACTCCTCATGCTGCCCACAAGAACGGACAGACATTAAAGAATGTCCTAATGCAATTAAAGTAATTACATAGAGCAGTTGATGGTCTATGCACAAATTGCTTTTTCTGTTTCGTAATAAAAAACGCATTGTGCATTATCATGAACTATAGCAGGTACTATTAATTGCTAGGTTAGTACCTTTTCTGCTAAGTGAGAACGAAATAAAAGAGTTGATGAGAAAAAGAAGCAAATATCAGTTTTAAAAATTAATGCTCGCTATCTCAGTATTTGAAAATTACTTATATCATCTGCCATCATCATCATGTTTATTAATATTATTATGGTCAATTGGTCATTATTGTTATTCTATGAGAAGCAAGAATCTGATCCTTGTTACACTTCTACAACCAAGAATTCGGCTTATTTTGACAGACTTACTTCTAAATAATGCTAACAAGAGTGACCAAAGTACCAAAGGAAGAAGGGAAATGAAGTATATGAATGTTGGTAGTATAATACCTTCATGTACTATATGAAAAACTAAGAAAAGAGTGATGTAAGATTTTTGTCAACAAAATAACAGTTAATACCTGGAAAGCTTCAATCTTTCGGGGTACAAGAGAATCCTCTGTGGTACCAAGTCCTAGTTGACCATTTTGATTTCTTCCCCAACTTCAGTTGAACAGAAGTAAGATCAGAGAGCAACATTGACATACATGACTTTCAGGAATAGGAAATTTCTACAGTATATGACCAAAACTTTGGTAAAGTAAATCAAATATAATCCTTAATTCCACTAATTTATTTTGTATGCAGAACATCCAAACAGTTCTTTTTTGTAATGATTTAACATATGAATAAGCATACACTTTGAAAATTACAAGCAAACAAATGATGGGCCTGAGAATAATATCTCATAGTTGTTTTTTCTTATTGGCAAACTCAATGAATGCTTGCCTTCCAAACACTACTTGAAGAAATCCTTTCGCCAGTTGGTAACTAACAAACTGGTTTAGTTCAAAAAAGTAAGGGCAGGCATACGTCATTGTGATTACGACACATGTTAAGTTATTCCATACTCGAATGGTGCAGACATGACAAAAAATCTTACCAACTATGAACTCACTTTAGTTTAGAAATTGATTGAGTTGGTTACAGATTCATTGAGCAAATTTAGCATCCTTTTCCCAATAAAATCAAGAAACAAGTAAATAATGACCTTCCAGAGAATCTTTAATAGTGTTCTTGCTAATTTGGAAAAGAAGAATTGAGAGAATGTCATATGCCAATGAAAATGATTTCAAAATGGTTATTTTCTTTGTCACCTTTACAAGGAAAAAGGCACCCTGATGCTTGGCGTATTTGAACGTTAAAATGGTCCCAGGAGATACAATAGAAGCTATAACATAACTTAACTGGCTAGAAGAACACTTTGTTTGATATAAAAACGATCAAGGGCTAAGGTGACCAACCTTTGAACCTCGCCTTCCATAGTCACTGCCAAACAATGGCTGTCCCCACAAGCAATTTGCTTTATCCGCAGGCCTTGTAACGCTTTAATTGGTTGAGGAGAAAACAAGTCACTAGAGTTTCCATGGCCTAACCTCCCAAAATCACCCCTACAAAATGTTTGTATATATAGTAAATAGTAATACAGTATATACAGTCAAAAAAACAACGAATACACTAAAGAAACAAAATAAAAAAAAAAATACTTCTTAGCAAGCCATATACACATAATAGTCAAAACAAAATCTACGTCGTCATATACAGGAACTTACCATCCCCAACTGTATACTTGCATTTGTGATTTGGAATATGCAGTTGTATGATCAGCTCCACAAGTAACAGACACGATTTCTTGATCATCCAACGCACTCAATTGAGTAGGAGAAAACCGATCCTCGGCATCTCCATGGCCTAATTGTCCGTCTTCTCCCCTTCCCCATGAGCAAACAAGATTACCAGCTGCATTATATGATCCACACATAACATCATCCTCATTGTGTGCAAATCTTTTTGTAAGTTAAAATTTAAGCATTAGAATTGGAGTGAATATCTTCCATTTGAACAGATTTTTCATCAACTTCAAATTCCATAAGCTCAGTTCTATTCTATGTAGCGTAACGTATAAATACTATGGACAATAGAATGTGTCTAAGCGAATTTATTTTAGACACATCTTTATCGTTCATATATATCATATGACATATTTAAACTTATAAAATATTAAAATCTTAATGTTAAAATGTAATACCCAGAATTTACTTTGTGCTTTATTAAGAATTGTAAATTTTAGATTTTTAGTTAGTTTTATTTAGAGGCTACATTATAAATCCAAGCCCAATTATCCAATCAAATGATTATTTACCCAAGCCCAAATTTTAAGCCAGACCCAATTTCAGGCAAAGCCCAAATCATTATAAGCCCAATCTAGCCTATTCACAAGTCCTACTCAAGGTAGGATTCCAAAATTTTCAGATATACACAATTTTGATTTTTCTCAATCCAGCAAAAATCCATATTCACGTATCTTATTCCTATTAGATTAAGAATCCTAACTGATATAGATCATCCAGTTTTCTTTAGATTAGGACTCTAACTATTATACAAACCATAACCCTAATCTAGTCCATAAAACAAAGCAACAGTACAAGAGAAATTCACGTACTTCATAAAACAACAAGGTAAAATTTTCATCTATCAGTTTCATCTTCACGTATGTACTCAGCCAACCCCTCCCAAACCAGAAATCACTTCCCCAAACCCAAAAACAATTCAATCGAGCAACAACCGTAAGTTTATCCCCGACGCCGCCGCCAGAAAACCGAAACCCGTAGCCCATCGACGCCCAAACCCAACTTTACCGGAAAATCCAATTAGCGGCTGCCCGAAATCCAAACCTATGAACTCGCCGAAAAGTCTCCGGTTCAGCCCGAAACCAATTACCCAGCGTCCAAAGCCGTCGAAAATCGCCGCAGCCGCGCCGCCCGTGGTCGCCGGTGTCTGTGCGTGTGAGGTTTAGAAAAAGAAAAACAAAAAAAGAGAAATAGAGACTGAGAGAGAGAGAGGGGCAGACGTTGTTGGGGGTTGATTTTAGATAGTTTGAGGGAGATTGAGTTTTAGAAGAAGAAGAAAAAAAAAAAAAAAAAGGAGAAGGGAGATGATGTTGTGACGGGTTGCAGAGAAAGAAAGGAAATTTGGGGGGGTGAGGTATGCTGTTGATAAGGAAAGGAAGAAAAGAGGGATTTCGGTGGGGTGGTTTGACCGAAAAGGAGAAGGGAAAAAAGTAGGAAAAAGAAAAAGAAAAGAAAAGAAAAGAAAAAGAAAGAAGAGAGAGAGGGAGAGTTGAGGGAAGTAGTACGTATGGGAAAAAGGGGAATGAGGATTTTGGGGATGTGGTCCCCACAAACCAATGATAATGATCTTCACTTTTTTCAAACCATCAAATTAAATTCTAAATGCAATTTCTATTTTGATTCCAATTCAGTCTTCGATTCTATTAAGCCCCTAAATTAGGATTTTTTTTTTAGATTTATATTTTCTTTTAAGATTAAGTTAAGATTATTCGAGGATTTTGACTAGTATTATTTTCTATTGGTTAGGCATTTATCGGCGAGGATTAGGCGTCTTGCATCCCGACACTTCTAGGCTCCACTTAATTTTCAAAGCTACGTTCAAGGTGGGGTTTGTTTTCTAAATTTTATTGTCCTTGTTAAATGCTTAGATTATTTTGCATTAATATGTAATACAATTCTTAGGCACCCATGAGCCAGGGACTCAAGAGGTCCCGGTCGATGTATCCTCCTCAGTGGAACCCACTGCAAAGTGCAATCTATGTCTATGTCTATGGTTTTTCAAAAAGATCTATGCTATGTCCTATTGGATTGTATTTGCACGCCTATGTGAGATAATTGTGTATTTAGCTTGACAATTTATACTCCATTTTGGTAATGTCGCTCACCCCCCACATATAACAAACTTTTCGGTGAAGGAGATGGTCTTTGAAAGAGCGGTGGATATGACAAGGCCTATGGATTTATTTACAAATGTTTAGTTTATTTAAAAAAAAATGTTGAACTATTTACTTCCTTAAAGTTATTAGTTTTTATTTCGGTTTATTTGAAATTGAAGGCTATGGATTTATTTACAAATGTTTAGTTTATTTAAAAAAAAAATGTTGAACTATTTACTTCCTTAAAGTTATTAGTTTTTATTTCCAGTTTATTTGAAATTGATAGAATCAGACGATGGTTAGATTTTTATTTATGAAATATTTTTGCTTCCGCTACAATTGACTCAACTTAATTTTATTTTTAAATTACCCATGTTCCTTTTCATCGTTGAAATTAAGTGTATGCTCGTTTATTTTATTAAAGAAATTCTAGGGGCGTTACGGGTGGTATCGGAGCGGGTCTCTGGGTCTACCTTTTAGACTTGCAAAAAAAAACGTGTAATTTTTCGTGTGTGTACTCTGATAAATGAATTAGAATTTATTTTTTTATGAAAAGAGCCTATGTATCCACCACCGCTATGCCACGCCAACTGCGAACCCAAGGTACGATTTTTTTTTTAAAAGGATTTCGCCTTCTACTGCTAATGCCATCGTTATTGTTACTGCTATTGTCAAATGCTATTGATAAAGTGTTTTAATACCGTTGTAATGAATTTTACAATTCCTATTGCAAAGAGAAAAATGAAAGAAATATGCTAAATTTTCTTGGATGCATAGCACGATAAAATGCTATTGAACTATTGAGATATTATGTTAATTGTGAACCTTATGGACAATAGAAAGAACTTAGAGAATTTAATTATTTTTATGCTATATAGATGGCTCGTAGAAGGTATACAGCACAGAAGTCCGATATTGTTAGCGTTAATAGAAGAGCAAGGATAGAGAGATATGAACAATACCAATGGGAACCTAACTATAACCTTGGGGCGCATCTTAATGCAATGTTTGGATTATGGGTAGAGGCTAGATATGCCGGTCATTCGGTATCTGATCGACAGGGCATACTTAGATTTATTAATACCTTATCGGAGTTACCCTGCGAAGAGCAAGAGAGATATACAATCAAATGATAGATGATGTCCAGGGAGTTCAGTCGCGGGTTAGCTATGAGGAATTCGTTTCGATTTTCCGACAGTGGTGGTTGGACCATGTACAACTCACTATGGACATTTCTGACTTCTGGCCCGAAGAGCAAGACATACATGATGATGCCCCTCCACGTGATTCCAGTGATGGTGAAGATCCAAAGGAAGACCCGGAGAAGGACCCAGAAGAAGATGTTGATTAGCCAGCTTTTGTTTTATTCATTTTAGTAGTTGACACTTTGGATTTTATATTTTTCTTTCATTAGTATTTTAGTTTATGTTTTGATTTTCAAACTAGCAATTGTTTCTTCATTCATTGGATTCGTTGTAAAAAAAAAATTGAGATTAATGAATGATCATTTTTTTAAAAAAAATTTGCCTCGAGTACTTGTTTATCATTTACGGTTAAATTTTTTTATATATTGAGTTTAAAAATTTTCCAATTGGAAATTGACTTAATTTTATATTCATGGTTATAGGATGAATCCTAGAGCCCCTAGAACCAGGACTGCCACAAATTCAACACTAGAAAATTTGGGAGACGTGGTGGCGCGCGCCACACGTCGTTGAGGTCTAACTCGAGGGTGCTTTGAACCCACGAGAACAGTAAAGCTCCCAACAAATAACACTTCACATGTGGTGGAACAGTTTCGCCGCTATAGACCTCCGACTCTCACGGGACAGGAAGAGCCGCACACTGTGGAAGAATGGATAGCAGAATTGGAGGGCATATTTGAGTTGATCGAGTCTTTTGACGCACAAAGGGTTTCATGTGCTATATATCACCAAGCAAGATGCACGGCATTGGTGGGATTCACACCGACGAACCATCACCCACAAAGAACGAGTGATATGCAATGGATCGTTTTAAGGAATTAGTCATGCAAAGATTTTTCCAGATCTGAGAGATAAAAAGGAAAGAGAATTCCTAAACCTACAACAAGAACAATGACGGTGCTCGAGTATGGCGAAAGTTCAACCAGATTAGCGAGATGTGCTATTCACAGCGGACCTGACGATAAGAAGAGCTAAGAGATTTGTGTCCGGTTTACGCCCGAGTTGGGTGGGGTAGTGGGCATCTTGGGAACGCATCATATTCTGCGGTTGTAGAAGGAGCTCGAGCGGTTGCCTCCATATGAGATTGGAAGGAGGTAGTAAAAGGCTTTTGAGGCTCCCAAAAGGAAATGGGAGGGTCCAAACATTGGGAAGTTTGTTAATAACAATAAACAACCAAGAGTCGGTGGCGCTCCTAATCGGCAAGGTCGTGACGAGGCCACAATGCCGGTGGGGGGAAATATCATAATGGCGAGTGCTTGGGAAAAAGATGTTTATTCTGATGCCATCGGCCCAGGGCATCGAGGGTTGGAACCGCTGTCGAAATATCCCAATCGGCCAGAGAGGATCGAGAGGGCCACAAGAGGAGAAAACCCGTAATGTAAGCCATGAAGCGGGACGCACAAGAGAAGCCTCGAGACAATGACGGGTATGTTACGAGTTTTTAATATACTGCTCTTGTATCTTTTTTGATCTTCGATGCTACACATTCTTTCATATCTGCAAAATTCATTAAGGATTAAATAATGTGATATGTGAGTCTGTGGAACCTTTAGGGGTTAGTATACCATCGAGTAGAACTATAGTGGCTGATCATAGAGTAAACGGGGTACAACTGAACATAGAGGGAAGAACTCTAGAAGCGAACCCATACGTTATAAAGATGAAGGACTTTGACGTAATCCTGGGAATGGATTGGTTAAGTCAGAACCGCGCAAACATCCGATGTCACGAGAGGGAAATAGATTTCCATATGCCAGGAAAAGAGAAGTTCACTTTCCATGGGACTAGGTCGGGTGTTTCGCCATGAGTTATATCAGCAATGAAAACCGTGAAGATGCTAAGGAAAGGAGAATGCCAAACATTCTTGGTGAATGTAATGGCTACCCCGACTGAAGAGAGAACAATTGCTGATATCCCGATCGCCCGAGAGTACCCTGATGTTTTTCCAAAGGATTTACATGGAATGCCACCAGATCGACAAGTGGAGTTCACGATTGATCCGCACGGAGCAAGACCAACGTCAAAGGCACTTTAGAATGGCACCTAAGGAGTTGCAAGAACTAAAGGTGCAATTACAAGAGTTCTTTGGATAAGGGATATGTGAGACCGAGCGTGTCTCCATGGGGAGCTCCTGTGTTGTTTGTAAGAAGAAGGACGGTACGATGAGGATGTGTATCGACTATCGAGAGTTGAACAACCTCACCATCAAGAACAAATACCCCTTATCCCGCATTCAGATTTGTTTGATCAATTAAGAGGAGTCGGAGTTTTCTCGAAGATTGATCTAAGATCGAGGTATCACCAAAGAAGATCAAAGAAGCGGATATACCCAAAACAGCGTTTAAGACCCGTTATGGACATTACGAGTTTATTGTGATGCCATTTGGGTTAAGCAATGCACTAGCAGTCTTTATGGATTTGATAAACAGAGTGTTTCATCCTTACTTAGATCAATTCGTCATTGTGTTCATCGATGATATTTTGATCTATTCAAAGGACAAACAACAGCACGAAGAGCATTTGAGAATCGTGCTTGAGACACTTCGCAAAGAGAAACTGTATGCGAAGTTCAAGAAATGTGAGTTTTGGGCCGGAGCGAGTGGTGTTCTTGGATCATGTAGTCACCGCCCGGTGTCGAAGTGGATCCGGCCCAAAGTAGAGGCTATAAATGAATGGAAAGCGCCATCGACCGTGAGTGAGGTACGCAGTTTCTTAGGACTTGCTGGATATTACAGACGGTTCATTGAGGTTTTGCCAAGATTGCTGGACCAATGACCCGACGACGAAAAGGAGAGAAATTCCAGTGGGTCGAGAAATACGAAACCAGTTTCAAGATTTGAAACAGAGATTGGTTACCGCACCGGTTTTGACGATACCTAATGGATCGGAAGGGTTCGTTATTTATAGTGATGCGTCAAAACAAGGTCTCGGATGTGTACTCATACAACAGGGAAGGTGATAGCTTATGCCTCGAGACAATTGAAGCGGACGAGCTTAACTATCCCACGCATGACTTGGAGTTAGCAACGTAGTAGTACGCCCGAAGATATGGCGTCATTACTGTCATTTACGGAGGAAAATGTGATATCTATCCCGAATCACAAAAGTCTCAAGTCTTCTTCACGCAAAGAATTGAACATGAGACAACGAAGATGGTTGGAGTTAGTCAAAGATTATGGCTGCACTATCCACTATCACCCAGGCAAGGCCAATGTGGTGGTTGATGCCTTGAGTCGGAAGAACAGTGGTGAACTGACGAGCATGATCACGGAGCAAGAGCAGTTGATCAAGGATTTCGTCAACATGAAAATCGATGTGGTAGTACCCCCAACCAACACCAAAGCTATCATATCTGCTATGGTGGCAAAGCCGACTTTGAGAAATCGGATCAAGGATGCACAAACGAAGGATAAGTTTTTGTGCAAAATAAGTGAGCGAGCTTTAGCTGGAAACATTAGAGGTTTCGCTGAAGCACCGGACTGCACACTTACTTATGAAGGGAGAGTCTGTGTACCAAAGGACGAGGACCTAAGAAATGAGATCTTAGAAGAGTCTCATTACACACCTACACGGTACATCCGGGAGGTACGAAGATGTATCGTGACTTAAAGAATACTTTTTGGTGGAGAAACATGAAGGGCTCTATTGCATCGTTCGTGGAGAGGTGTTTGACTTGTCAACAAATCAAAGCCGAACACCAACGACCATCGGGGTTGCTACAACCACTTGAGGTCCCTGGTGTGGAAGTGGGAACATGTTACAATGGATTTTGGTGACTTGTTTACCGGGACGAACGAGGGAACGGTTATATGGGTCATCGTGGATAGATTGACGAAGACCGCACACTTTTTGCTTAGGTTAAGATGACTTTCGGCAAGATGGAATGTTGGCTCAATTATACATTGAGGAGATCGTGAGGTTACACAGGTACCAATTTCGATTGTGTCGGACAGAGACACAATTTACTTCAAATTTTGGAAGGGATTGCAAAGAGCAATGGGGACGAGATTACAATTGATGCGGCATTTCATCCCCAAACAGGATGGACAATCAGAGGACGACGATCTGACATGGAGGACATCTTAGAGCTTGCATGTTGGATTTCGGAGGAGGTTGGGAACGACATTTGCCACTAATTGAATTAGCTTATAATAACGATTATCAATCAACTATTGGGATGGCACCATACGAGGCATTATACGGGAGGAAGTGAATTGGGATGAAGTTGGAGAGAAGAAAGTTTTGGTCCTGGATATTGTCAAAAAGAACACGATTGAAGCCGTAGAGAAGATAAGAGAAAAGAATCAGTGTGGCAGGATCGACAAAAGTCTTATCTTAGATCCAAAAGGAAAAAGTTACGCTTTGTGGTAAAGGCGAGAAAGTTTTTCCAGGGGTATCGCCGAAGGAATTTTCGTGATTTGGTAAGAGAGGAAGCTCAATCCGAGATATGTTGGACCATACGAGGTTTTGGAGCGAGTGGGAAGGGTAAGCGTATAGATTGGCCTTGCCAAAGAATGCCGGGAATTCACAATGTTTTTCACGTATCTATGTTACGAGGTACATGCCGATCCGAGTCATGTTGTTAATTATGAGACCATAGAATTGGATAGGCAGTTGTCATTCGAGGAGAAACCAGTGGCAGTACTAGATAGAAAGGTGCACAAGTTAAGAAATCGAGACGTTGAGTTAATCAAAGTGCAATGGAGTGGACATAGCCAAGAAAAGGCTACTTGGGAACGTAGGGACGATATTTTAGCATCACATCCAGAGGTTCAATCTTTGTTGGGTAAGTTTAATTTCGAGGACGAAATTATTTTTAAGGGGGATAATATGTAATACCCGGAATTTATTTTGGGCTTTATTAAGAATTGTAAATTTTAGATTTTTAGTTAGTTTTATTTAGGGGCTATATTATAAATCCAAGCCCAATCATCCAATCAAATGATTATTTACCCAAGCCCAAATTTTAAGCCAGACCCAATTTCAGGCAAAGCCCAAATCATTATAAGCCCAATCTAGCCTATTCACAAGTCCTACTCCAGGTAGGATTCCAAAATTTTCAGATATACACAATTTTGATTTTTCTCAATCCAGCAAAATCCATATTCACGTATCTTATTCCTATTAGATTAAGAATCCTAACTGATATAGATCATCCAGTTTTCTTTAGATTAGGACTCTAACTATTATACAAACCATAACCCTAATCTAGTCTATAAAACAAAGCAACAGTACAAGAGAAATTCACGTACTTCAGAAAACAACAAGGTAAAATTTTCATCTATCAGTTTCATCTTCACATATGTACTCAGCCAACCCCTCCCAAACCAGAAATCACTTCCCCAAACCCAAAAACAATTCAATCGAGCAACAACCGTAAGTTTATCGCCGACGCCGCCGCCGCCAGAATACCGAAACCCGTAGCCCATCGACGCCCAAACCCAACTTTACCGGAAAATCCAATTAGCGGCTGCCCGAAATCCAAACCTATGAACTCGCCGAAAAGTCTCCGGTTCAGCCCAAAACCAATTACCCAGCGTCCAAAGCCGTCGGAAATCGCCGCCCGTGGTCGCCGGTGTCTATGCGTGTGAGGTTTAGAAAAAGAAAAACAAAAAAAGAGAAATAGAGACTGAGAGAGAGAGAGAGGGGCAGACGTTGTTGGGGGGTTGATTTTAGATAGTTTGAGGGAGATTGAGTTTTAGGAGAAGAAGAAGAAAAAAAAAAAAAGAAGGAGATGATGCTGTGACGGGTTGCAGAGAAAGAAAGGAAATTGGGAGGGTGAGGTTTGCTGTTGATAAGGAAAGGAAGAAAAGAGGGATTTCGGTGGGGTGGTTTGACCGAAAAGGAGAAGGGAAAAAGTAGGAAAAAGAAAAAGAAAAGAAAAGAAAAGAAAAAGAAAGAAGAGAGAGAGGGAGAGTTGAGGGAAGTAGTACGTATGGGAAAAAGGGGAATGAGGATTTTGGGGATGTGGTCCCCACAAACCAATGACAGAATTACCCTTCAGCCCCAAACCATCAAATTAGCCTCTAAATTGCAATTTCTATTTTGATTCCAATTCAGTCTTCGATTCTATTAAGCCCCTAAATTAGGATTTTTTTTTTAGATTTATATTTTCTTTTAAGATTAAGTTAAGATTATTCGAGGATTTTGACTAGTATTATTTTCTATTGGTTAGGCAATTTATCGAGCGAGGATTAGGCGTGCTTGCATCCGACACTTCTAGGCTCCACTTAATTTTCAAAGCTACGTTCAAGGTGGGGTTTGTTTTCTAAATTTTATTGTCCTTGTTAAATGCTTAGATTATTTTGCATTAATATGTAATACAGTTGCTTAGGCACCCATGAGCCAGGGACTCAAGAGGTCCGGGGTCGATGTATCCCTCTGGTGGAACCCCTGCAGTGCAATCTATGTCTATGTCTATGGTTTTTCAAAAAGATCTATGCTATGTCCTATTGGATTGTATTTGCATGCCTATGTGAGATAATTGTGTATTTAATGACAATTTATACTTTCCATTTGAGCCATGTTCACCCCACATATAACAAACTTTTCAGGTGAAGGAGATGGCGCTGGCTAAGAGCGGTGGATATGACAAGGCCTATGGATTTATTTACAAATGTTTAGTTTATTTAAAAAAAAATGTTGAACTATTTACTTCCTTAAAGTTATTAGTTTTTATTTCCAGTTTATTTGAAATTGATAGAATCAGACGATGGTTAGATTTTTATTTATGAAATATTTTTGCTTCCGCTACAATTGACTCAGCTTAATTTTATTTTTGAATTACCCATGTTCCTTTTCATCGTTAAAATCAAATGTATGCTCGTTTATTTTATTAAAGAAATTCTAGGGCGTTACATAAAATAAGCGATGATTCGTTAAGAGACAAATAAACTACGGGAGCTTAATAATGACGATGTTGCAAATAGACAAACTAAAGAATTTCCTTGAGATTATAAAAGAAAAAGAACTGAAATTGGGCATTGTTTTAACTTTTTTATAAGTTCTCTTAAGTCTTAATCTATATTTCTCTCTAATACTTCACGACACTTTCTCTAAAAAATGCCAGCAAAGTGGGAACTAAATAATTTGGGGAGAACATATAAGACATTTTGGTAGAATAATGAAATAAGTATCAATAAGTAACAGTATCTTTTCTTCCTTGGTCAAACTAAAATACTTATCAAGTTAAGTAAACTACTATCCTTAAAAGAAAAAAGAAAAAAAAACATCATTATTTTAATTCATTATATTATTTTAAAATTTCAATTATTTAATTGCAACTTTACAACAAGTTAAATTTCACAAATTCCCAGGCGCATGGCATTGACTATCTTGTACACTATACTTACAGTAGAAACATTTTCAAAACAGAGTCACCATGTAAAGTTACTTTATTGCCCCTTTATTAAATATAGAAGTACCCAAACGATTAACGTGGAGCATTCTAGTCCATGCAAAAAAAGAAAAAAAAAACGATCTCCAAGTTCCACTAACTTCACCTCCACTTTTCACATAAACACCACAGTAAAAATAGATTTAAACCATTTACAGCAAAGAAACAAGGAAGAAGAAAAAACCCAAATTTAAAAAAAAAAAAAGAAAAATCAAAACTAATCAGGATTCAAACGCATTGACAAAATTGTATGTATACGTATAAATATATAGATACAGACAGCGTATACGAAGGTACGATTCTCAAATTACTTACAGAGGAGAGCAACAGAGTGACTAGCACCGGCAGATATGAGGAGCACTCTGCGAATAGGGCCAGAAACTGCTTCACTCCCACTACTGCTGCTGCTCTGTATTTGCCCTTCCTCCGCCATCTTCTTCCTTTTTTTTCTGAGTATTTTTAGCGGGCAGGGCAGAGATGGAAAAGTCAGAGATAAAAAAAAATAATGAGAAAGATATTTGGAAGTATCTAGGTGTTAATGAGGGGTTGAGGATATGAAAGAGATAACAGAGGGGTAGAGCGTATTTATCGTGATAGGGATGGGGGGCATGTGCCTCTTTCTGCCTCTGCCGCCTACCTACTGGGAAGTGGGGGATGTCCCCCATGGTTATATTAACTATTTACTCTTACTCTGCACTATGTAAAATCAAACGCCTTTTCTGGGAAAAATGTTTTTTTCAGAGTTCACAGATTTGGTCCACATTTTTTAAAATTTTTGAAATTGGTCCATTAAAGTGGCAAATATTCGGACTTTTAGTTTATTAACGGGCTATTACAGGTAAAAGTGACCTACATCCTATGTAGATTTTTTTATTGCTTTTTTTTAAGGGATGAACTTTATTTTGCTGATAGAGCATCCTATGTGGCATTTTGGAGGAAAAAAATAGATTTTTCAATGTAAATTAAATAAAATAATAATAATAAGATTCATTATGATTATGAATAAAATAAAAATACTTAACATATAAATTATTTATTAATTTGAAAAACACATAATAAATTTAAAAAATTTCCTGAAAAATAAGAATAATGTTAAAAAAATTAAAATATTAAAATTGGATAAATGTCTTCGAGATTATAAAATAAAAAAATTAGTTTATATCATAACATTTTCTATCCAATTCACAAGGCAAAAATTGTTTTGGTATTTTTAATTTTCGTCCAATTTCGTCTACCAGTTTTAAATTGATTTTAGGATTTTAAATTGTTTTGTTTTGGTATATTTTAGGATTTGGAGAAGTTTTGTTTTGGTATTTTTATTTAATTTTAAGTTTAACATTTTTGAATATAAAATCACAATATTTAGATTTTGTAATAAGTAATTGAAATATTAGACATAAATTGTTGTATCAGTTAGTAACATTCTGTAATTTAAATTTACTTAAAGTTTGAATTAAAGCAATAATTGGTTCTCAAAAAAAAATAAAAAAATAAAGCAATAATTTATACTCATTTCAAATATTAGGTTTATCAATATATATTTATTTATTATTTTTGGTATAATTTTTAAGTTTGAATCGAAGTTTTTTTTTATAATTTAAGAGTAATAATTAAAAAAAATTATTCATTTTCTTTTTACCAAAAATTTTTTATTTGTAGTTGAATTAAATATATTTTCTATATTTTAAGTCCAGTGTTTTAAAAATACTAATATTAATAACTAAATTAAACCTATGATATAATAATTATTTTATTTTATAATTTCGAATATATTTATCCAATTAAAATATTTTATTTTTTATTAACATTTTATTCATAAATCATAATGAATCTTATATTTTTATCTAATTTACAGTGAAAATACTATTTTTTTCCCTCTAAAATGCCACACGGGATGCTCTATCAGTAAAATAAGTTCCTCCCCGAAAACAAAAAGCAAAAAAAAAAATCCACATAGGATGTAGGTCACTTTTACCTGTTGTCGCCAGTCAGTGGACTAAAAGTCTGAATGTTTGCCACTTAGTGGACTAATTTCAAAAATTTCTAAAAGTGTGGACTAAATCTCTGAACTCATCCACTTAGTGGATGAAAAAATATATTTTTGCCGCCTTTTCTCTATGTTGCTATTTTTTAAAAGTCATTTTATTATTTGATAGTGATGTAGGTGATTTTCTATTTTAATTATACTAGACTAATACTCGTGTGTTATCTGATATACATTAGTCTTTCATGTTTCTTTCTCATGAGTGGTATGAGAGATTGTAATCAATTTCGTTGTCATTTCGTGTAATAAGATGACGATCGTTGTTCGTCCTTAGATCATGCGAGACAACATGGAAATAAAGATGAAGAAGTCACAACATTGTTTTTATTTTATTTTATTTTGGAGAAAAGTGAGTTTTTCTCCATGGTTGGAACATGATATATTTTTTTAGAGTGGATCTTTTGTGATACAATTTTACAAACACAACATTTGGATGTATTCACCCAAAGCTAATAAATTAATATGGTAGAGATAGAGATTTTGCATTCATAAGAAAATTTTAGCTCGTTTGAATTTTGTGTTCAGACTGGAAGATGATATTGGGAGTCTTTGCAATCACTAAGAAAAATCACTTCTTAGTTTGCTGGGAAAAAAATACTTTTATAGTGTTTGCAAATGTCAACTTCTGATTCTGATTCTGCTTCATTAAATCAAAATCTAAAAGTTGGGAGAGGATTAGGCCTTGTATGGATGTATTTCCAAGTCCAACTTTCAGTTTCTAGTGTTGGAAAATTATTTTTCAAACTTTATTGGTTTTCGTGTGAGAATTGAGAATGTGTTTAGGATGTTGTGTGGATTTTATGTTTGAAAATAAAAATATGATTGGTTATAGTTTTTAAAGTGTATTTTTAACATAGATTTGCGTAATATTAGTGAAAAGTTGTTTGGTTATGTTTTTTGAAGTGTGTTTTCACATAGATTTGCGTGATTCTGGTGAAAATTTATTTGGTTGTGTTTCCAAAAGAATCTTTCCATAAATAAGTGAAAATTGAAAACGACTTCATTTCCATTGAGAACTTCCCTAAACAAACATAAATCCATTTTTAAGAATAGTTGGAAAATGGAAAATTGGTTTTGAAAACATATCCATACATGGCCTTAGATTTCTACTCCTGTTTCTGGTTTGACTTTTACAAATAAATAAGCATTTTTCTAACTTTTTCACCAAACTCTCTCAACTTCTAATTCTCAATTTCTAATTCTATTTTCAAACACTACTAACTTTTGATTCTCAACTATTTTTACTTCTACTATAATAAACTACTTATTCTAAAAGTATAAGGTTTCACAGCACCCCCATTGTATGGTATGTGTTTTTCCTATGGTTAGATTCATGAGGAAGGTCTATTGTAGGATGGATTCTTAAGCTTAAAAATTTTTCAAAATATTTTTTCACACTTTGAGAACCCATGTTGATATGTAAAAGCTTATTCCATAATTAAAATACATTGCAATGATTGATACATCATTTTTTGGTGTTTAAAGAATCATTTAGTTTATTTTACTAATTTTATTAATAAAAATATCCAATAAAAAATATCTTCCATTTTCCAAAATTTTATAAGATTTAAATAAGTGATCAAATACTATTTAATTAGCTTTGTGTACAATGTAGCTAGTTAAAAGCACTTTAATTAAATTCGCATGATATTTGGTAAGCGCAAATAAATTTATTCTTTATAAATTTTTGAGCTATTTTTTGCATGTTTTGTCTTGTCAAAATGAAGCGAATTTTCAATTCTTACATACAATTTTACAACCATTTTCAAATAAATTTTTCATAAATTAATAGTACATTGTAATGGATGAATGTAATTTTTTGCATTTAAAAATCAATTAGTTAATTGTGCTAATATTATTAATTAAAAGTAGACGATAAATATATATCCCATTATTTAGAGTAGTTTACTTATTTATATTATATAGATCGTTTGTTACATTTTTTATTATTTTGTACCTTTTAGAAATGGAAAAATATGGAAAACATGATTAATCGTGGATTAATGTGATTTCGCAACGTGTAACCGAGAGAATGTGGTATTGCCTCTCCAAATAGTGAGACGATAACATGTATCCTTGCAGTTTTGTTTTTTAGTATATTGGTTGATTTGATTATTCGATTATGGCATATTAATCAATGTGGGTTCAAAATTATATTGGTTCTTAAATTATCAGGCTACATGACACAAGCTATTATTCAAGACTCGTGAGGCTCAAGTCTTGACTATAAATAGCACCACTTGCCTCATTTGTGAGATAGGCAATAATTCTATATGCTCTAGTCCATTTGGAATTTCTCTACAATTCTTTTATTGACTTAAGCATAAAATGGACTTTCTTGGACAATCTCAAGGCCTTTCTAACTTTTTCTCGTATTGTAAGTCAGATCCCATTCGAAGAATTCTCAATCTAAACTTGCTATTTGGAGCTTTTTAGAGCTTTCAGTGATCTACTAGATTTTAGCAACATTATATATTATTTTAGAATTGATGCTATATTTATTTGACTTATTTTTCATAGGAATATTCATTTACCTTTTTGTTTTTTTTTTATAAAAAAGAATATTTGAAATTTTTATTATAAATTTCAATTGCATAAATAATCATAGTCTATCACTTATGAAACATTATTCATGCCATTTCAACTTTTATTATTCTAGTGGGACTCACTAGGGATTTACTACTACCAATTATATTAATTTATTGTATTAATATTTTCAACTATATCATACCAACGGAACCCATTACATTTCAAGCCATTTTAATAAATTATCATACCTAAATGTCACTACCATCTTCACAAACTATATATATATATAGGTATATATAATTATGAGAATAATACTATAAATACACAAACAAGTATCATGTCATTTTCATTACATACTTTCATGTCTAAAACAATTAAGGAAATTCATTGTATAGATTTTGATGATGCTTAAGAAACTTATATTATAATGTTGGCACCCCCAAATTATTATAAGCTTGCACAATATCTTGTAATAGATAGGAGATAAGTTGTGAAATACAGTTCAATCGAAGATCAAAATACTTCCAGAAAAGTCAGGGGATAGTCGAGTGTAGATCTTTCAAAAAACAGAAGACTTTCAAATGAGTAAATCAATATTCAGAAGACTCTCAATTGAGTTCACAAGCTTCAATATACTTACAACTAAATCTATGCAAGACAGATGACTGGCAGTTGAATCAAGTTCAGAAGACTTCCAAAAGATTCATCATTAGAAGAGTTGAAAGTACCAGTCAAGTGGAAGAAGGTAACATTTTATCTCTCAAGGCAACGGAGGTTATTGTTAGATAAATGTTTTTATCAAGATTTTGATGATTATGTTTAAATGAGTTTTTATACCAAAACAATATTTATAAATGTTGTCCAAATACTCCTAAATGATTTAAAATATTTTTGCTAATTTTTGGAGTATTTCTTAGAATTTATTTTTCGATAAAAATGGACAACACTTTTGATGGTTTTGTTTAAATTGGTTTTTACACCAAAACTATATTTATAAATGTTGTCCAAATACTCCCAAGTGGTTTAAAATGTTTTTACTAATTTTTTGGAGTATTTCTTGAAGTTTATTTTTGAAAAAAATCGGACAACATTTCAATTTGGAGGTCGACCGGTCGCCCAAAACGTCGACCGGTACCTGAAGAAAAGAAAACACGAAACAGAACATACTGGACTTGAAAATTGGAGCAGGGGGACCGGTCAAGCAGGGGGCCGACCGGTCGCACCCCCCTGTCGACCGGTCGACCCCCCCTTCAACCTGTACCTGGATCGCACTATCTTTTTCAAAACGTTCGAAATCTTATACAGGGCAACCGGTTGCGCTGTGTAATCTTTTGACAGCAAAATTTGTACCGTTGAACTCCTTGACAGCAAGATTTGCTTTTCAATTTTGTACAATATTTCTACATCTTATGGTCCTCTTTTCGTAGACAAAAGTGAAGAAGAAGGGGCCTATGTTGGGAGCCTATGTTGGTGAAGACTCTCCTATAAATAGAGGATGAATTGAAGACACAAGATACAACACATACAAGCATATACACAACAAATTTCTAAGCTTTCATATTTAACACTCTTGTTGTATTTATAGCCTAAGTATTTCACTTTCACATCTTGAGGTCTAGGCTTTATTTCTTGATTATATTTGCACTCATTGTAATATTCATTATTGATTTGTAATCTTGATTTTTGTCATCATTTAACACAAGACATCCTTGTGAGTATTCTTGTGGTAATAATACACTTGGGTGATCTAGGTGATAGGTGTTTCAAGAGTGTGGTGCTCTTGAGGTATTGAAGAATTTGGTATTCTTCAAGGTTGAAGATTGCGGTAATCTTCACAAGGTGCCATTGGAGATTGTGGTAATCTTCAAGAGAGATTGTGGTAATCTCAAAGGTGGTGTTGTAGAAGAGTGTGGTGCTCTTCAAGGTGATGTTGTAAGGTGTTGTATTAATTTTGGTAATTAATAAAATCTTTTTTCTTTTTGAAATCCATCCCGGAGATACTGGGGTGGTAGAGGATTAGGCCCTAGGTAGGTTGAACCTCTAAAAATCGACGCGTGTTGTTTACTTCCCGCACCTTTATTATTGTCTTGGCGTATTTGATTCGAAAAAGAGGGCATAATCGAAAAGATGGAGATAATCTATTCACCCCTCCTCTAGATTATCGTAGCCGCTTGGACTAACAAGTGGTATCAAAGCCAAACTCTTTGGCAAGCTCGTTTCACATCGCGAGTGAAGAGGAACGATCGTCGGCTACGAACGAAGCTCATCTTACCGGCACCTCCACCACCAAGCCACCACTATTTGATTCCAAAAATTTTATATTTTGGAAAGAAATAATGGAATGTTATTTACAAGGTTGCGGGTTTGATATTTGGAACATCGTCATAAATGGAGAATCCATTCCAATGAAAGACACACCATACACCTCCAAAGCTCTCAAGAAGCTCAATGATGAAGAAAAGAAAACCATCTCCTTAAATGGTAAAGCTCTCAATATTTTGTATTGTTCTCTTACTAATTTGGAGTATGAACATATTATAAGAATTCGATCGGCACATGAAGTATGACAAAAATTAGAAGCCATCTATGGAGTATTTGCAAATGAAAGGAGTCAAACAAAAGCATCTACTTCTCAAAGGGATACAAGTTCAAATCTAAGGAACAAGCCTTTTACAACTTCCAACTATGAAGTAGTCGAACAATGTTTTATGGGCATCGAAGAAGAAAACGAGGTATGTCTTAAACCCTCTACTTCTTATGATATTGTTATTCAAAATGATTATAGTGATTTGCAAAATGATTTTGATGATCTTCAAAATGAATTCCAAAATTTACTTGTTAAGTACAAAAATTTGAAAAAGGAATTCAATGTTTTGAAAAATGAAAAGGATAGTTTATTTACTTCCTATGAATCACTATCATGTGCTCACACCACCACACTTGACAAGGTTAGAAACCTTGAAAAACAAAATAGTACTCTTGTTGAGGATATTAATTGCTTGAGAAATAATTTATCAAAAATCCAACTTGAGTACCAATAAATTGCCCAATGTTGTGAATGTTAATGGTTATGATAGTTTGAATAGTGAACTTGATCATGAGCCTAATATTGTCAAGCATATGAAAAAGAATCGAAATCCTATGCATGTTAGTAATATTACTTGCTTTTATTGCGGTAAAAAGGGTCATACGGTAAATACTTGTCGGGCTAGAAATAGCTCTAATTATTGTTGGAGACCTAAAAGTCTCAAGACTAATCCCAAAGGACCCAAGCACTTGAGGGTACCACAAAACAATGTCATTTTAGGTACCCGGCGGATTAATAATCGAAGAAAATTCATGCCGCCAAGGAAACATCAAATGAGCGTCTCATTTGATCAAAGGAGAAGATATCACCATAATGAATTTCCAAGAGAAAGACACTTTCAAAAATGGGAAGGCCACAATGCTTGGAGATGGAGCAATTGGAGAAGGCATCATCAACAAGATGATTTTCAAAGGGGAAGATATCATCAACAACGGGAACGACACAACCCATGGATATGGCGTAATTGGTAAACCGTATCTCCCCATTTAAATATGCATTTTATTTAGTTATTATGCATGTCTTTATTTGTGCCTATATTTTCAAAATGAGTTTTTCAAATATTTATTTTTAAAATTAAGGTCTTCAATATATATTTGTGTTTTTAAAAATTCTTTGAAAAGAAGACCTTGTATGATGCTTATATTAAACTCTTGTGTATTTGCTTAAACTTAATTGTTTTATCATTTCTTATGGATTTTTATGGCATGAGCTTACTTATGATATCTTTTATTGTTTTTAGCCTACACTTGTATCATGTTCGTTTTGTGCTAGTCTTGTTTAAGAATTGTGTAGGATTCATATATCATCACAAATGGCCATCTACGTCATAATATGTCAAGAGTAACATGAACTATCGAGGTACGCTCACCTTTGTTATTCATCTCTTAGACTCGATATAATTGTGCCATATGCCTATGTGTTTATTTTATACAAGTGCAATTAAGAGGATGTTTTGATTTTTTTTGAAAAGGCATTATTTGACATAGCTTGTTTTATCCAAGATTTGTAAAGGATTATATTTTGTTTTGATAAAACAATTGATCTACTAAGTTATGCATTTTATTGCACATATAAATGCCACTATTCTTGGATACTTATGACAAACCTTTTGTTCATATGATTCTTGTAAATGAGGTCTCAACTATGTGCTCTCTTATTGTCATATTTCAAAAGAGACCTTATGTAGCTTTCTTAAGCTTATTTGAACTTGAATGATTTATTAGACTCTTGATGATGCATAGTATGTGGTGCTTAAAATAGTGTATCCATTATTCGATATTACTATGCTCGTGTGCAAAATATCTTGTTAAGATTTTGCAGAAATTTGTGATATTTCGCAACAAGTTTGATGAACAAGACAAGGTTAGTAGCTCAATGATATTGCCACGAAGAAGGTAATGATTTTGATGTAATATTTGCACTCATAGTACATTTAGAAGTTATTTGCACTTTACTTGCCCATTCTTGTTTTGAGAAAATTTCAAGCTTTACCAAATGGATGTTAAATCCAATTTTCTAAATGGTTTTATTCAAATAGAAGTCTATCGGAGTTTATAATTTTAGGCCAAATGATTTTTTTTAAAAGGCCTTGTACGGTTGATACAAGTATCCCATATATGGTTTGATAGACTTAGCTATTTTTGCAAAATGATTTTACAAGAGGTAAAGTTGATACTACATTTTTTGAAAAAGGGCAAGATTGTTTACTTGTGAAAATTTATGTTGATATTTTTGGTGCTACTAATGAATATTTGTGCAAGACATTTTTCCAAGTTGTTGCAAGGAAAATTCAAGATGATCATGATGAGGGAGCTCAATTTCTTCATTGGAATTCAAGTTCAACAATGCCAAGAAGGTGGTTATATTCCACATTCAAAGTATAGAAAAAATGAGGCATTGAAAGAAAGAACCATCTCAACCTCTATGATTACCATGTAAAGATTGACGAAGGTTGAGGAAGGCAAATCGGTCGACAAACAAATTCGAGGTATGTTCATTCACTTTTATTACTCCCATAGACTCGACATTCCATATGCGCTTTACGTCTATATGCTCGACTTCAAAAACTATCCCAACGAATCTCATTAAAGTGCCGTTAAAAGAAATTTTCAAATATTTGAAAGGCACTTTTTTATGACTTGTTGTATCTAAAGTCTTAAAACGTTCTTATTTTTCGGGATAACAAGTCCGGTATATATTATTCGGTTTATTCAAACTAAACATATTGAGATTCAATATATTTTTCTAAGGGATTGTGTTTCTTAAACAAAAATTTGAGATGTGCTTAATTCCTTCTCAAAGATAACTCGCGGACATTTTTTTACCACCGAGTATTTTACCTCACCACCGAGCTTGATAGGGGGAGCTTGTGCAAAAATGATTTTGAAAAATCTTTGCTCCTATCCTTGTGTGTTTGTACTTATGATGAATCTTGCTTATAATGGATTGATGTTTTAGACCGAAAAATTTGTTTTGTTTTAAAATCAACTTCCTAAAATTGTTTTGGTTTGTAATCATCAAAAAGGGGGAGTTTGTTAGATAAATGTTTTTATCAAGATTTTGATGATTATGTTTAAATGAGTTTTTATACCAAAACAATATTTATAAATATTGTCCAAATACTCCTAAATGATTTAAAATATTTTTGCTAATTTTTGGAGTATTTCTTAGAATTTATTTTTCGATAAAAATGGACAACACTTTTGATGGTTTTGTTTAAATTGGTTTTTACACCAAAACTATATTTATAAATGTTGTCCAAATACTCCCAAGTGATTTAAAATGTTTTTACTAATTTTTTGGAGTATTTCTTGAAGTTTATTTTTGAAAAAAATCGGACAATATTTCAATTTGGAGGTCGACCGGTCACCCAAAATGTCGACCGGTACCTGAAGAAAAGAAAACATGAAACAGAACATACTGGACTTGAAAATTGGATCGGGGGGACCGGTCAAGCGGGGCCGACTGTCGCACCCCGCTGATGACCGGTCGCACCCTGTCGACCGGCGACCCCCTTCGACCTGTACCTGGATCGCACTATCTTTTTCAAAACGTTCAAATCTTATACGGGGCAACCGGTCGCACTGTGTAATCTTTTGACATCAAAATTTGTACCGTTGAACTCCTTGACAACAAGTTTTGTTTTTCAATTTGTATAATATTTCTACATCTTGTGATCCTCTTTTTGTAGACAAAAGTGAAGAAGAAGGAGCCTATGTTGGTGAAGACTCTCCTATAAATAGAGGATTAATTGAAGACACAAGATACAACACATACAAGCATATACACAACAAGAAATCTGCAAATTTCCAAGCTTTCATATTTAACACTCTTGTTGTATTTATAGCCTAAGTATTTCACTTTCACATCTTGAGGTCTAGGCTTTATTTCTTGATTACACTTGCACTCATTGTAATATTCATTATTGAGTTGTAATCTTGATTTTTGTCATCATTCAACACAAGACATCCTTGTGAGTATTCTTGTGGTAAAAATACACTTGGGTGATCTAGGTGATAGGTGTTTCAAGAGTGTGGTGCTCTTGAGGTATTGAAGAATTTGGTATTCTTCAAGGTTGAAGATTGTGGTAATCTTCACAAGGTGCCGTTGGAGATTGTGGTAATCTTCAAGAGAGATTGTGGTAATCTCAAAGGTGGTGTTGTAGAAGAGTGTGGTGCTCTTCAAGGTGATGTTGTAAGGTGTTGTATTAATTTTGGTAATTAATAAAATCTTTTTTCTTTTTGAAATTCATCCCGGAGATACTGGGGTGGTAGAGGATTAGGCCCTAGGTGGGTTGGACCTCTATAAATCGACGCGTGTTGTTTACTTCCCGCACCTTTATTATTGTCTTGGCGTATTTGATTCGAAAAAGAGGGCATAATCGAAAAGATGGAGATAATCTATTCACCCCCCTCTAGATTATCGTAGCCGCTTGGACTTACAGTTATATCTATTGCACAGAATTCAAGAGTGACTTTCATTCGAAGAAAGCGAAGTGCTATGTTTGATCCAAACAACATTGCATTTAATGAAGATCAAAGAAATGTAGCTAAGAGAAGATCTGCATTACTGCACATTTCAGACTCCTACAACTCTCAAATGTAACCATGTAATGATAATATCAAGCTGCAAGAACTGACATGTCAATGGATTGATTTGAACTAGTCTATCTCTTCAATAAGCAAAATTCAAGTCTCTCCTATAAAAAATTGAGGAAAATCTAAGAGTATTATACGACACTAAGAGCATTCAAGCAAAATTTTGAAAAATCTCTCAACAAACTTTCAAGCAATACTAAAGCATTCCTCAAGCCAAATCTCAGAAAATATCTTATTTTCACTCAGCTGAAGAACGAGGATGTCAACTTAGTTGAAGAGAAAAATCTTTGAAGAAAAGAAAAATGGAGTCTATCTTTCCTTAAAGTGAAGGATTGGTGGAAAGGTTCTTTCGAACCAGAACAAAACAAGAAGTTGTGTTATCAAGTCTTGCCAAGTTCAACTAGCAAGTAGCAAGGGAGTTGTATGATCAACTCTTTGTTGAGTCTAACAAGTTGGTTGTGCATGTAAAACTGCTGAAGACGTTTGTAGACTTTATATTGAGAAAGTTTTGTACAAATCCAAATACTTAGAGGATTTCTTCGAGAGTTAGGACAAGAGTGGATTAGAGGGATTACCTCACTCTTGAACCACTATAAATATTGTATCATTTAATTTCTTCACTTTACTTTTTATTGCCCTTTAATATTATTGTCTATAAAGCCTAAAAAATCATCCTTTAAAACTCATTGTGTTGGAAAACAATCTTTAGAAAAATGTAAGACTTACGCTGATTTTGTAAATATATTGTTTTTGTATATAGAAGTATATAACTGATTTTGCAAGATACAAATAAATAAGGAAAAAATTTAATGTACCCACTGTGGATAGTGGAACTTCTTATCTATCCACAAGTTTTAAAAAAAAAATATTTTATACCCTATATCGCCAGAATGACCCTCCTTAATTTTTGTGAATTTGAAATTTGAATTAAATAACTATAAGTAGCATTATATTGTGACATATCGTGACATTATATCGTGGCAAATAATGTGACACATTATATATATATATATATATAACATGACACGTTATATATACTAGTATTATATCATGGCATATAACGTGGCGCATCATATATATAATGTGACATGTTATATCGTGGCATTATATCGTGGATAATGTAGCATTATTTCGTGGCATATAACATGACACGTCATATATATACTAGTATTATATCATGGCATTTATCGTGGCACATCATGTATATATACATATATATAATGTGGCATATTATATGGTGACATTATGTCTTGACATTATTTCGTGGCATAATGTAATATTATATCGTTGCATATCGTGACATATCGTGGAATATGCATATTTGTTGTTAAAAATATTGCTTTTAAGTTTTTTTTACCTGTCTTGAAGTTTTTGTCAGTTTCTGTTGTTAATTACAAGTAAATATTCATAATACATGGCGCTTATATATACTAGTATTTTGTGTAGAAAGAGAGATGAGTAGAGAGATCAAAAAAATAAAGAGAATGTACTTTAGTACATAAAGAAGACTCGCCTACTTTTTTCTTTTGAATTCAAGGGTCAAGGGAATTTTGATAAAAGAACAAAAAAAAATGGGTAAAAAATATATTTTTTTTTTATCTATCATGTTAGAAAAGCTTTTGTCATGTTCAAAGTGGCTACTTTCAACTATTTGCTCAATAAATAAAGTAAAAATTGCAGATTTATAGACTTGGACTCATTGGTTTTGGATCCAGAGTGGGGTTGCGTCTTAATTATGGTAGGACCCCAACGAGTTCGGGTCAAATTATTTATTAATTAGTTCAAAACGCGTCCCAACTTATCCTGTTGTTATTCATATACCCCTTTGAACCTAGTCGAGATTTAAAAAAAAAGGTACATTACAAAAACTACCGCCAAGGTCTATCTTAATTACAAAAAAATTACATGTATCTTTCATAATTACAAGTTCTTCCTTAAGGTATTATAAAATACAAACACAACATTGAGGTTTGTATTTGCTTAACAATATCCACCTCTTGATGGTGTAATTTGTAAAATAGAAATAAATGTAAAGGAGTATTTGTAGTTTTTAAAAATAGCTGGATGTTTTTGCAATTGGACCAGGAATCTTTGCCAAACTCTAAAATATACTAGTCATCCCGCTCCAAATAAGATGAGTCTGTGATGAGTCCAATTTTCACCTGAAATTATTGTCATCCTAATTCTCATATTAGAAAATAAATTTTTATCTTAGAACAATTTGGACAAAAATAAAAATCGCAAATCTTAGCCATTGATTGATAATATTGGATGGATGAGATCTTTTCATTTTTTGGTAACTAGTTTGTAACTACCTTTCAGTAAGGACACTATAGTAATTTTTATTCCAGTTTTTTTATATGGGGTATGATTATAACTGTCTTATTTAATGCCTTATTTAATGGCGCAATTTTAGGGGTAGTTTTTTTTTCGGAATCCATCATATTTAGTGTTTTTTGCTGCTTAGACAACTTTTAGATAATGTATAGTTAGTTATTTTCTATTGCAATATTTTATGACATAGTGTATAGTAAGCATAATTAGTTTTTTTTTTATGCTTAGATAGATCTTAGACAACACATAGTTATTTATTTTTCATTGCATTGTTTATGACACTTATTGCATAGTTGGATATAATGTAATGCATATCTAGTTTGTACGCACTTAATATATAGTTTCTATACAGTGCATAGCTAGTTGATTTTTGTTGCATAGTTATGATATTTACTGCATAGTTGTGATATAATTTACGTCATATTTAGTTTTTTTATGTTGCATTGATAGTTTATAGACATTGCATAGTTAGTAGATTTTTTATGCATTGATGACTTCTAGACAATGCATAGTTAGTTGATTTTTGTTGGAAAACTTTAATGACAAATTCTCTTTCCAATACTGTATCCATTTTTATGGGATTGTGGAAAATAATGGCAGATTCTTTTTCCAATTGTGTATTCATTTTTTATGGGATTAGTTGTCAATTAAGGCTGATTTTACTTTATTACCCTTTCTTTGATTAAATTAATTATTTAATTATATTGTTTATCCATCTAATCACAACCACTCAATGATTCAATCAATGGCTAAAATTAGTCCCCACGGTCTCACTTAAGGCCCTGGTTTCACTGGATACTCTCCATATAATATATATATATATATATATATATATGACCAAACAATTCTCATTTGGTAACTAAAGTTAGGATAAAATTCACTTTGTTCCCTCAAAAAAAAAAATTCACTTTGCCTCATTGTACTATCTATTTGGTATCAAATAACCCCTCTGCAAAGGATTCACATTGCTTATTCCAATTCCTATTTTACTTTCTCTTCCACTTGGTGGGATGAATGACACGTGTAGATAATTTAAAATAATCGAGAGTCCATGTTTATCTCAATGGCACATACTATTCATTCAGCCAAGTCGAATAACAAGTGGAACGTGAAAGCGGAATAAGAAATATGGTCCTCTCTGCCAATTAAACCACCATTAACTTCCCTCATCCAAATAATTTTACTTGAATGGACCAAAATGCCCTTATGCTTCATATAAACAATAATTATTTTTGTCATATATTTAACACACTTTGCTTAAATTAAATCATTCACGCATTAAATTATAGTATTTAATATAGTTGATTCCTATATTTCATCAAATAATAATCAATTTGAGACACGGTCTTTTTCAATATAAAATAATAATTAAATAATAATTTTTCCATAAAAATAAAATGATGAAAATAAACATAAACAAAGCCTCCAAATGACGAAGTATTAAACAAGGTAGTTTTATAAAAAAAAATCTATTTATTAATAATTTAATTTATGTAATATTTAAATAAATATTACAATGATAAAAGATTGACATCTTATCCAATTAATTTCCAAAATATATTTGAATGAAAGTATGCCATTTTTTTTAAAAAAGATTGGTCAATTGAAGTTTTTTTTTTTCTAGGCTATGTTTATTGTCATTCTTTTATTTTAAACAAAAATATCCTTAGAAGTTTATTATATTGAAAAAGTTGTTTCCCAAATTGATTTCTCTTCCACAAAAAATAAATCATAATAGAAATAACTAAGTTAAAAAAATACTATTGTTAATGCAGTAAAAATGAATTGTATAAAGTATCTAATACTAATTAAAATCGGCAGATCACTCTAAGTAAACGATGGTCCAACTTCTTCTTCGGAGCTGGTAATTCTTCGGTTGGGAACTTACTGCAACACCAGCAAACGTTAGACAGATCCTAGGGTTGTCCTAGGGAAACCCCTCCGACGCTCAAGTCAGTACCGAAAGTAGGAGAATCCCAGAGTAAAAGACAGATGATTAACTTAAGCGTGATTAACTCAGATTATGCGAATTACTTATAAATAGTAAGAATAGACTTCTTAATTTTATAACTGGGTTGGTGGGCCACATGGGCCTTTTAGGATAAAATGGGCCGTGTTGGTCGGTATGGACCATGTAGGCTGGATAATTATATCTGGATCCAATGAAGACTAATAATATTGGATAATTAACTTTGGAATTAAATAATGCAAGAAATAATAAAAATAAAGAATATTCGGAAAAGTCATTTTTGTCCCCTTACAATATCTAATATATAAAAGAATAAAGTTTATCCTTAATTTTTGTAGATGGGTATTCGATATATAGATAGCATAAGGGGTTAAATAATTTTACCTTGAAATTTGTTCAAAATAAGTTAATTATAATTTGTTTTACTTAAACTAATTAAGAGAAGTAAAGAAGTAAAGGCTGAATTTCCAAAATGATATATAAATCCCTAGTAATTCTGCACGTGTATTATTATTTTATTATTATTGGTTTATACTGAAACTATATTTTAACATGAGTTGGTATTTATTATTTTATTTTAATAATAAAATATTCATATAAAGTAAATAAAAACAAAATTTTATGCATAAAATTTTTAGTTTAGATGTAGATTTAAATTTCAAATTGAATTCTGGAAGACATCAAATGAATCAATTAGAAATGTGAATTAAATATAACAAAATTTAACAATTCAATATAATGACATTAATCACAATAATTTGTCTATACTTAATACCTTGACATTGTCTCAGTTGACGTTATTTGTAAAAAATATCATCCAACAAAAATTTTTGCCCAAACATATTGTGGACGGTTTTTAGAATCTGAAGCCAAACAATATAGTGAATAAATCCATTTGAAATATTGTCACGCCCCAAACGGGACGCGACGACGATCCACAACTTAAATACAAATAACCAAACAGTCTAGACGAATATCATCGAGAACCCAATGAAACAGAGTCAATAGCAGCGGAATAAAGAAACACATTACAATTACAACTTACAGTCCACAATATCCATAGTCCAAATTACATCCCCGATATGATCTAAAGATAATAACTTAAAAGTCAAAGGGTCCTACGCCCTTCAGTTACAAACCGGAATGAAGAGAAATACAAGAGTCCAACAACAAACACAAGAAAAGAGTCCAACAACAACAACAAGAAGTAGTAAGTCCAACAGTAAATAATAGTAACAAGTCCAGCGACATCAACAATAAAAGATAGTAAATCCAACAAGCGAAGTACAAGGGCTCAATCCGTGGCCGGTTCAACATCTTCAATGAAGTCCTCATCTAAGGTTAGAAAACAAGTGGGGATGAGACAGAAATCTCAGTGGATGGGGCGATCGTGTGCGAGTGTGGCGATATATATAGTTAATGCGAGAAATCAGTTATATGAAAACGCGTGAGTATGATGCATGAGTTCACACACAGTCCACAAGCGTCGTGATAAATATAATTAAGTAATATGCTTATACGATTCGAGAAAAAAGCGATTCGGTCACACAGGCACTATGTGATTCATCAAGACAGGTAGATGCGTACGGAAATGTAACGCCAATCCCATGCAAGGCAATTAATGGTTGCGTCACGGATTTGTAGCGCCAACCAATGCAAAACAAGTAGCGATTCGTGCGGTTTGTAGCGCCAACCAAACGGGTCCGATAACTCGGAATCGTGTGGATCGACAGCGATTCCTTCGTTCTTCCTTGTAACTCCCGGGCGGGATGGTCCAAGACCGGTCACCTTATCGTTCCATAGGCAAAGACAAAATCCACAATGGAGCTTGCAAGGCTCGGATCTGTCATAATCATGATTATACCTCAAGTACTACGACCCGCTTCCCTTGGACACTCCGTCCCTCGGTTGCGGGATTAGGGCGATGGGGCCTAAGAGTGGAATAGCGGTGAGCGCTCGGTTCAATCCCGACGTATCCATTCCGATCGTGAGCTCGACACACCAAGTTGACTCGGAAGGAAAGTAAATACAAATACGCAGACGATCAACCAGGCAATCGAGTATTATTGATTCAGTGGGAAGCGATTCGAGAAAATTTTTGAAAAGCGCGAGTGGCAATTATGGCGTTGGTGGAGTATTTGGATGAAGATGATCATCGAAAGGATAAGCAATCTTGATATCTTGAAAGATTTGGTGGAACATAAGTCCCGTTATAGATTCAAAATCGCAAGGCGAGGAAGCGCTCCGCGATCGGGTATTAATCGGTCAAATTGATCCGATCGTCGAGGTTTTTGGGAAAGTAAAATACTTTAATTAAATCTCCAAGTCGAGGGTCCAGGGCTATTTTAGTAAAAGAAAAATAATTTGAGTTAGGTCCTTTATAAAAGAAAAATTGTAATTTAGCCCCGTTTTGTAAAAACCAACACTTTTGGGGTTAAAAATTGAATAAATAAATATCTCGACCTTGAAAAATTATGAGGTCGGTTCTAAATTCTCTAAATTGTTCGAGAGATTCGAGTTTTAAAATAATCGGAACTCACAAACCAAGATGACTTTTAATGTGATCCCGGTTGGAAAATATCACTAAAGTTAGTGGGATATTGGGACAAAATCAGTTTTTAAAAGAAATAAGTGTAGGTCCTTTAACTTTTGAAAATATTATTTTTATCCCATTTTGAAATAATTGCCTTTAAGGCTTTTAGGGGTCCAATTGTTATGAAATTTGAACCTTGGGTCCAAAATATAATTAAGTTATAGTTAAGTTAGTATTTCCAGGTGCATGGGCTGCATAAGTCCTGTAAATTATATTTGGGTCCTCAAGTTTAGTATTTTACACATTAGTCCCTCAATTTTAGTAAAATTGCTTTCCAAGACCTAACCACTTGGATTTTTGGAATGCTTTTAAAATATGTAATTTCCAGTACCTTAAGAGTAAAAATTTCAAATTTTAAAGTTTAGGTCTGGTGCAGTTTTAAAAATTGCAAGGTAACCCTTAAACTTTCAAAATTTTACAATCTAGTCCTTGGGCTTTTAAAGGTTGATTTTATTAAAACTCTTAAAACTTTATTAAAATGTCCAAAAGTCATTTTTGAACCTGAGAACAGTCCCAAAAATCGAAATTTGCAGAGGGGTCCTTTAACTTTTATTTTCTTGCAATTTAGTCCACCAACTTTCCATTTTTATATTTTGAAGTCCAAAATTGAAATTTAATCAATTATGCTCGACTTGTCCAGGTTATAAGTCATCCAAAATATAGATTTTAAAGATCATACACATGCATGTCCAATAGATACAAAAATTTATCAAATAAAACAATAAATTGCACATGCATGCACCTAAAATTCAATAAATAGTAATTTTGAGCAACTCTTGAGAATTTTCATGACTTGATACATAAAATTGACATGCAATACATAGATTATATATATATCAAGGCTCATGATCAAATTTTCTACATGCATTTTAATAAAACACCTAATAGTTGGAAAATATTTTTCCACCCACCTTAAAATTGGAAATTGTGAAATAAAAGGATAAATTTCACAATTTTTGGATGAGGCTTCTTAGGTCAGCCCCTATGTCAAGAAATATCAAAAATTTGAAGTTAGAAAAATGAGAGAAAAATTAAGGAGAAAAAGAAGGAGATAAGAAAATGAGAAGGGCTACACTTTACCTTGTGTAGTAGGTGTTTGGAGACTAGTTGAAGCTTTAAAATTGGAAATTTTGGTTCAACTCCAAAATCACCTAAGGTCAGCCCCTATTTCTCAAAAATGAAAAAGGGGTGTTAAAATTTGAAAAAATAGAAAGAAGAGGAAAGAAGGGTTCTAGTGTCCAATTCTTACCTTGTAGTCCAAATTCTGTACTAGTTGTTCTTCAATTCTTGAAGTCCTTCTTCAAGATGATGTCAAGCTCTAATCTTCAAATGGTCTTCTAAATGTATCTCCAAATCAAATTCAAACTTAAGTTAAGAAGGTGGAAGAGATGAACTATGTGATATCAAAAATGGATTGAAGATAAAATTTCTTACCTTGTAGTATAGGTGTGTTCGAATATTTTTTTTTTTTTAAGAATAAGGAGGAAAAATCTTGAAAATTTTCTAAGTGTTGAAGAAGAAAGTGAGAAGAAGAGTAGAGAAAAGTTGGGAGATTTTAGAGAGAAGGATGAGGATTTTGTGTAGGAAATGAAGGTGTTGGTGTAAAATTGAACCAAAACTTGCACCTCCAAAGGCCTCTTGGCCGTGAACAATGAGAGAGAGGGAGGAGAAAAATTTGTTTAATTGTGTCTTGCATTTTGCCTCATGCATGGGAGACAATTTGAAGGTCAAAGGTATGGGCAAGAGAATGTTTGAATGGAATGTTGGAAGACTTCCAACATGTTGGCAAAATAATATTAAAGAAGTAATGTAAGAGATGATGTGTATAATGTTTGAATTAATGGTATAATTATACACAAGATGACTAATATAAGGTGTAGGTGTACAAGAGTTGGATGATATTTTTACTCCAAAATTTCCATGTTGGCCGTCCACTATGAGGGCATTATGGTAATTCCATATATATATATATATTTTTTTTTTCCAAATTTGATGATAATAGATGAAATATATCAATCTCCAAAATAAGTAGTGATTTCCTTGATCACTTATAAGTCTCATGATCACTTAATCTAAATCAAAATCTTAATTCTATAAAGTAAAAGTCTCTAAAATAAATAGTCTCTTAAAATTCTAAGGTGACTAATAAATACAAAAATAGTAATAATGATCAATCAAGTGATCATAAATGCAAAATAGAATTAATGATGATCGTGATCACAAGCAATTAAATAAAATGAAATAAAGTACAAAATGTATATATTATTAATAATTACCCGTCAAAATGACGCGGTAAAATAGTCGATCAAATGTATAAACGACAATAAGGATCAATTATAAGCTCGGAAATATCGGGGCTTCACAAATATCACGGAAAGGGGTTCTTGAAAATTGATATGTTACAATGCTCAATTCAAAATTTTCACTGTTTATAGGTTTCTCGGATTTTTCTGAGAAGTGATATGTAGATGCAGATCCTGATAATTAAAATATTTCTGCACACATATAAAGTGTCAAAACATTACAAATGATATAAAGATAAAGATAGTAACAAGTTTAATGCATATTGTTATTGTTGTTGTTGTTGTTGTTAATATTGTTGTTGTTATTTCTTATTGTGATTTAAGTACTTTAATTAATTGTGTGAAAACTAATCATTCAAGTGTTTTTATTCTCAATTAAATCAGAATTTCAAGGATGAGTTATAATCAATTCATAAATTTATTTGTAATTATATTACAATAAAAAATAAAGATGATATTTAATGTTTTCCGCACCTACACAAAAACCTACTATTTCTTATTCTATCGTATAACTTAGTAGGGAAAACATTAAATTAGGGTGTTAATTGTGCGATTGTATTTTTTTTTCTTATAATGACTAATGAGAAAGAGAAAAGGTTGGAAGGCATTGTGAATATGTTGGCTATATAATAGATATTTTTTATACTTTTGAATATAATCTTTTAAAGAAGAATGAATAAAGATTTCTATAATCAATTGATAAATTTTAAATTGAGATACTATTCAAAATAATATGGCAGAAAAAATCATGAATAAAAATTTATAGCAAATTATTATTTCATTAGATATAAACTATAGTTGTATTACCACAAATTTTGACAAAGAATATCATAATAAATTAATAATACACTTAAAAAATTATGAATATAAACATGATACAACTGAAACAGAGAATATAAATCATATTGTTGACATTTATGTTCGTTCTCTAACGTTTATTTTTAGTAGTTGTTGACTCTGCGAGTTTTTTCATTTTGATCAATAATGAATTGTTTTAATTACTCATCAATCAAAAGAAATTGTAAAATACAATGGAAATTTCCACAACCCGGAAAAGTTTATATGAGAAGTTTATTTAAAAATGCAATGCATGGACGAATTTTATTTTTGGTAAATATTTGAATAAGATTTTTTTTCTTAAAGGTAATACATAGTTGTCCATTTTGAGTGTTATACAGGTTGAAAAAATTATATCGTTGAACAAATTGTTGTTCTTTTATTGTAAGTTAATAAATTTATAGATTAATGAATATTTAATATTAAGGTAAGATTTTGTCAATTTCTTCCTAAACATATTTTCAATTATCTGACCGCATAGCATTGTCAAATTTGATTAAAAATATAAATAAATACTGCAAATTTTTTGAGTCGCACGCGTGTTTGTTGTCTTCTATATTATTTCCTTTTTAAAATATCTATATTATAGTAAAATCAAAAAATATATTAATCATCCAAAATTATATCAAACAATATATTATTTCCATATTATTTTATGTATTTTCTAGGATATCAATAGTAATGTTAAGGATTTTCATTTAATATTTATTGCAATATCTACTATTAGGATTTTCCAGTAAAATAATACATAAATTTAGCAAGTGGAAATGAGCGGGAAACACCAATTAGCCAATAAATTATACCCATTACAAAAAAATATAGTCATTGACTTACTAAAACAAAACACTGCTAATTTTGGGTAACTTCAAAATATGTGCTGATTAGGAGAATTTTCTGACCAATTAGTCCATATTGGTCTATATTATTTTGCATCTTGTATTTTTTTTAATTTTATGTTCAAATAAATTATCCTAAATTATATCATATACTAAAATGTTATTGTATTATCAAAATGTTGTTAGTAGGAAAAACTTAATACTAATTCACCACCATTATTATTTTGGAATTCAGATTTATTTGAAATACGAATTAGCTAACTATTCATCAAAGAAAATAATTCACCACCTCATCAGTTTTATGTTGCAGGTTTCTGAATTCAACATCACTGTCCACTACGCCCTTCATGGGCAGCCCAGCTCAGTCCCTTGCCTTCTCACATATTTTCACTAGTCCAAGTATGTTTCAGAGATTCATTTTTTACTGAGAATTGCTACTATTTTTGTATTTATGATTGAATGTTTTTGTTTGGTTATGTCATAGTTTCGGACTCCAATTCACAAGTGGAACCTTCCTAATTTGCCTAAGAACACTGAGGTTTATCTCAAGGTAATCATGCTTCTTGATGCTTATCCAATTAGTAGTTTGAACTTTGTAACCTATGAATTGGGTATTTATTATTAGTGATAAATGTAGGTAATTTAATTTATTGCTTTGGTTTTTTACTTCTACCTGATTCTGTTTCTAACATCTTAATTTTTATGGCCGACTGTTGCCTCCTACAAGCATTTTCAAGAGCTGACAATAATTTTCAAGAGCTGACAATAATTTTCTGATAACTTGTAATAGTAGTGGAGCTATCATATTCATATAATTATGGTGAACCCTGGCAATTACTTGTAAAAACAAATTTAAGATAGCACTTGATGCACATTGCATGAAGCATGCTCCTTAACATCCTATTTCCACTTTAGATTAAATTGTATTCTTGGGAAGGGCAAGGGACAGGTTATCGAGCACATTATAGTAAGAGTTTTTTGCCCATATCCATGATTGACCCTACTTTGCAAAAGATTTGAAAAATCAATCATGACATCATCCATATGAGAGAACTGATTATAAATTTATGGGGAAGTGTTCTGTTTGTGATTACATATTATAAGTTTCTTCATAAATATCAGAACCATTGGTCTACCTTTTCTCATGTACAGAGTTGACTACTAATATATAGATTATGGGACTTTTTCAGCTAATACAACTGTAATATACCACCACAGGAAGCTTTTGGCTCTCAGTGAGGCAGATAAACCATGTAAGCTTGCTTTCTTTTTCATGTCTTTTTGCTCATTCTGATAGGTCAACACTAGCTTACTTATAAGTCACTTTTTGCTCATTCTGATAGGTACTTCAACACTAGCTACACGAGGTATTTGTAATATATGTTTTGTAACGTGGATTTGTATGATTTATTGATAACCCAAAGGAGTGAGGGACTGGCCCATAGGCCGGTTTCTCTTTTTCGTCGGATGCACAACCCACTTTGGAAACAAATTGTGGATTTGTATGATTTCGTTTTACTTCTCTTTGATTTAGTTTTATGTCTAGATTCATGTCTATGGCGATAATAATGAATGAACTTCTGAATTTAGGGCCATACGAATGTTCAATATGAAAATCCACAAGAATGTCAAGAAGCTACCTATTTGGGACATACTTGAAGAGGTATTTTGAACAGTCAAATTTTACATGTTTCTTAATATTGATTTTTTAAGGCTTTATCATTTCATTTTGTTGATACACTGTAATATTGGATGGCTAACGTCTGTACTTAAATTGTTTGTGGTCTCATCTGTTGCTATTTCCGAGTTACCGGCCTTTTTTGGAATTGTTAATTTAGTACATAGAACATGGTTATTGGTGGAGTTGCTGTTATTTTTTTGTTCCACTTGGTATAGTGATTGACGAGGCATTTTTTAATTGTTATTACTGATGGAATTGTTGTGTCATATTTTTGTAAGGTGATTCATTTTGCTTCCAGTGTTTTGTACTCCAATTTTAAGAACTGGTCTGTCTTGTTTTTTTCCAGGATTTGGCATAGTTCAGTAGGTTGATTTTAAGTTGTGTGCTGGTTTGTTGATTTTTTCATTCAAGTGCTATACTGCTGTTGTGTTTTGGTTTAGTATTTGTGAGCATGTTTTTTGCAAATATTTAATAATTGGAGCCAATTATATAAAATATGTTTTCTCACAGTTCTCAAATGTTGAGTATTCTCGAGTTCAAATTGATGAAGTGCGATCGAAGTGGGCAGAATGCGTCCAAGACCATATACATGAGTGAATAGGTATTTTGTTCATAGTTATATTAATGTGGATTTTGAGAGATTCTTTGGATTTTGTTGCTGATGTGTTAATGGGACGGCTGCTTAATTCATGGGCTAATTAAGGATTTGATCATGGTTTCAGGTTTTAGAATATCTGAGTTAATTCTTGTTGTATGCATTATTTGATTTTGGACATGTTTTTCTGTATGTGTAGCAACTTTGATTCATTTTGAAATTTCCTCTCATTTGTTGATTTGATTCTCCATTAATCAACTGGAGAATTTTGTTTTATTGTTCATGCAGGTTTATATATTATATTGTCAGGTTCTTAGCGGAATATGAAATCTAGCTAATTAACAGACTTTTGCAGGCATGATATTGGAGTGCTTTGTAGTTGCCCTCAATGAAAGAATTAATGTAACTTTGAGAACACTTGTTAGATGTTTTGTTAAACACCTGTTAGATGTTTTGTTAAACATTTGCAGACATGTACTAGATACAATCACTTGAATGTCATGTTTTGTTTTAATTAGTTAGATGTTGTTTTCTTGTATTGTGTTTTCTTTTTTGCATATATGATATCAAAATTTATATTACCACAGGTAAAAAATAATAGACACCAAATAGAACATATATTAGCTGTGGTCCAAAATTACAATGGTTTTTATGGCTTGTTAAATTGTTGTAATACTTTAAAACCACAACAGATTTGATCTGTTGACAAAGTACAACGATTTTAAAGCCTTGTAGAACTGTTGTGATACTTCAAAACCACAACGGATATTAACCACAATCCGTTGTTGTATTTCATAATTCAAAAACAGTTACCAACCGTTGTCCCAATTGTTTCTTTCAGCATCAAAAGACAACGGATTCTAACCGTTGTCTTAAGATTAATGACAACGGATTGTAACCGTTGTTGTTGAGCGGATTTTTTTACAACACCATCTACGACAACGGCTGGTTATTGTAATACACAACAGATTATATCCGTTGTGTATTAGTGAAATTCTTGTAGTGTACGTTGTAAAATCAAATTCAATAAAATCTCTTTTAGAAGAATAGTTGCCTATAATGTCTATCAAACAATTGATGCTATGATACACTATAGAGAGGCTACATAATTTTGTTGTTCCTAAGATATTATCGCCATCTCCATCTAATTTAAATATTGATTTTCAAAATGAGAATAATTTAAGATATACAAAACACAAAACACAAAATATAACTTAAAATAAATACAACAAAAATAAAAGGAATAAACAAAAAGAAGCAAAATTTATTTATTAGACTAACCAAAAAAAAAGTCCATGTGTTCCACAAGATAGATTACAAAAAAAAAAAAACTCATGTTTAGTGAAAAATCGGGGTTCAATCTTGTCAATGCTAACGGGACATTTGAGGAAGACGATAATAGGGGAAAGCGTGAAGATGAAATCATATATGCTGGTTATGCTTCGAGTTTAGGATCAACAATGTTGAAGTGTCTCTTTAAAACAATTGAAGTAGTATAATATGAGAGGATTTTGTATAAATGTACTTAAGTTGACATAAATAATAAGCTGCAAAAAATATCTCTGAACAAAACATTTGCTATAATTAATTGTTTTGGTAAGCTATGTATCTAAAATTTGCCAACTTTTGATAAAATAATAAGCTGGAATACAATTCATAATCTTCTCTCTAATTTATGAACAATAATCTTTGAACAAAATATTGACTTTAAATATCATTGCCTACTTAATGAGCAACATTTTCTATACATGATTATTTTGGTAATTTGTGTATCTAATCTTGGACTATATATATATTTCTATATATATATATATTTTAATATCAATATTAATGTTCAAGATTATTATTTAATATAGATTGCAAGATCGATTAGGATTCTGTAGTAAAATAATTTCCAAATTTAGGAAGTAAAAATGGGCAGGAATGTTTTGGCCAAACTTCTGCTATTATATATATATATATATATAGATAAATGCTTACTTTGTTCATGAATATTACTGGTATCACTAAATAAGCAATAATGATTTTCCCTATATGGGGGTAGGGATGACAATGGGTAGGATACCCATCCATTTATGGCTATCCATACCCGAATCCTATAATATTTATACTACCCTTATCCGTCCCAAACCTGATTAAAAACTACATCTATTACCCGTACCCATCCCAAATTCATTTCCTGATACCCATATACCACCCGTACCCGCCTAAAACCTGTTTATTTATATAAAAATTTATAATTATATGAATATTAAAATAACTATTTAAATGAACACCCTACCAAAAACTAATTATTATATAAGAAAATGCTAATATGTTAAATTCTTAATAAATATAACAATTAACTATTTTAATTTTGTAAGTCACTACATGCTATCGTCTTTTATCAACTAAATCAAAAGTATCACATAAATACACATGTAACCAATGCATTCCTTAAAACTGCAGAATCAACACTATTACATCATTTAACAACTTTATTTCTTCTTTGTACAAAATAAAAATTTATGTGGTCTTTAATGAAGAAATGTATAATGTTGGATGAAAAAAATAAATGGAAGTTACTAAGGGGTAAATAGGTTTGGGTAGTGGTGGGTATCTGAAGAATAAAATCATACCCTATCCATATATAAATGGGTACTAATTTATCATATCATACCCATCCCGAACTCAAAAAAAACTACCCATACTCGCCCCATTAGGGTTTGGGCGAGTGGGTACCCACATCTACCTATCCCGCTGCCATCCATATATGGGGGTGAGACTGATTACTAGTCAGTAGTAGCATGATATCAAGATACATGAGTTGCCCACTTGCCAAAACATCCTTGGTAGTTTCAAAGATTAATTAAGCTGATACCCTCACTTTAGTTCTTTACTTATATATTTTAGGGTAAGCCTCACTTTACCCCCTAAACTCTTACTGAATATCACTTTACCCTCTTATACTTTCAATTGTATTACTTTACCCCATTGTACTTTCAATTAATATCACTTTCCCCTCATATTCTATTAAAATATCATTTTATCCTCATATTCCTTTATTGAAAGACCTAATTGTCCATACTGTTATTTTTAATTTAATGTAATGGCATTAAATTCATATAAGGTGCATTTTTGAAAAAAGTATTTGCTATTTATTAAATTTCAAAAAAGTTTATACTAAATAATTATATTGTAGGTTATTTTCCATAAACTAATATATTGATGCAAATTTATTTTTTCATAATAAATCTAAAGATTATGTATTATACTGTAAATAATATTTGTAAAACAAATAAACTATTAGTATTAAGTTTATCATAATTAATGAAATATAATAATATAAATATAATTGTATAGCCATATTTAGTATAAATTATTTTAAATTTTAAAAAAACCATTCTAGTATTAAAAAAATTAACCACTAAAATGACTATTTTTACTATTTAACATAGTTTTTTTTATTAAATTATGGTTATTCAATCAATAATTGAAAAATTACTAAAACTATATCACATCTTTAATAAAAATGTATCATATATAATTTTTAGTTTGTGATGAATAAGCTAATAAAAATTAAGAAATTGAAAGTATAAATTTATTAGCTAATAGAAAATGTCTATATTATAGTAATTTAATAGGAGCTATATTAAGTTAAAAAAAATTAGCAACTAAAAGAAAAATATATAGATTAAATAAATTTAATGTTAAGCGTTAATTAATCAGGTTAAAAGTTAATTTAGAAAATCATTACAAGTTTATTAATATTAAATACTTTTAAAATTATTTTGCTATTTTACTATAACTAATAGGTAAGGATAAAATGGTAATTGTTTTGAGTATATGAGTATAAATTAATATTATAAAAATATAAAGGGATAAAGTGATACTAATTGAGAGTACAAGGAATAAAGTGACACAATTGGGAATATAATTGAGGGTAAGTTGATACTCAATTAAAGAATAGAGGGGCAAAGTGAGATTTACTCTATATTTTAAAGACGCTTCGCATTATTTTCCAATCATTATTTATCACCTAATAATTATAAGTTGAAAAATAATAAAGTTTTCACTTTGTTAACTTTACACATATTTTCTTGTTTGAATTGATTTATGAACTACGTAGCCATCAATGTTGTAAAATCCGGACCAGACTACCCGGTTAGATCGATTTATTCGAGAACCAGTCATATGCCTGATATGATTAAGTATTAAAATTGGGTGGCTAAAAAACCATTTCCACCCGATCAAACCTGGCAAAAGACCCCCAAAGCAGTGGCTCCATTAATTCGATTCAAATTTTTTGGCTTTTAGTAAATAAATTTTCTTTTATTTTATTACATTACGAAAATTAAAGGACAATGTGTTTAGTAAATTTGCATATAACTTCTCCTTATAATCGATATATATATATGGGGAAATTTTTTAACTACCCACTATGGATAGTGAGTATTCTTTTTTACCCACCAACTTAAGAAAACTCTTTTTTACCCAATTTGACCAAATTGCCCTTCCTTTAATTTGAAGATTTTAAATTTTAAAAATGATGTAATTATTATTTTCCTTGAAAACCGTGTACACCCCCAAATACACACCTTATGTACAGAAGAAGACAAGAAATATATATATATATATATATATCATGCCGAAATCGTGCCCCAAATTTATATCGTGCCGAAATCATGCCCCAAATTTATATCGTGCCGAATCGTGCCGAAATCGTGCCCATTTCATAACTGTACGATACTGTACGTGCATTTCATTTCTCACATATCGTGCGCATTTATCACACATATCGTGCCGGCCCATTTCTTATACATATCCTGCATGCATGCATATAACATGCATTTTCATTCCTTATATTTCTACATATATCGTGCATGCATTTCATTCATTATATTTCTACATGCATATCGTGCATACATTTTTATTCCTTTTATTTCCATGCATTTTCATTCCATATATTTTTATATATCGCGCTCATGCATTTCTACATACATTGTGCATGCTACCTCATTTTACTATCATGCATGCATTTCTACATACATATCGTGCATGTATTTTCATTCCATATCGTGCCAAAATATTGACGAGGCATTATATATCGTGCACAATATTGTGTTCATTAAAAAAGGCACGACATATCGTGCCTAATTTTAACTGAGGCACGACATATCGTGCCTAATTTTAACTGAGGTACGATATATATCGTGCCTAATTTTAACTGAGGCACGATATATCATGCCTTTTTTATGTATATGTACATATTCTAAAAAAATGTCTATTAATTTTGAAAATCGTTTCAATAAAATTTAAAATATTTGTAATTTATTAAAAAATATCAAAAATCCACAAAATTATTTTAAAATCTAAATATTAAAATCTATAATTTATTTTAAAAATAATAAAAGAATCGAAAAAAATCTATAATCTATAATTATTTTAAAATCTAAATATTAAAATCTATAATTTATTTTAAATATGAAAATTAAAAGAAGATACATTTTTTTAAATATTTGCCATTATTTAAAATATGAAAATTTATTTAAAAGTCTCAAAAATTGTTCAGAAATATGAAAAGTGGATTAAAAAATAAAAATTGTTGAAGGCTTTCGAAAAAATTTATCAAGAAGTCAAATTTTTTATAAAATCCAAAAAGGGAATAGAGAGAAAAAATAAAGAGATAGGGCCCTACCTACTTTTGCATTTAAAATATAAGGGTATTTGGGTAAAAGAACCACAAAAATGGGTAGAAAACTAAATTTTTTATCTCACATGTCATAAAAGTTTCATAAAAGTTTTTGTCTTATCCTAAGTGGGTAGTTATCACAATTTGCTCTAGATATATAATTTATTAATTTAGTTTTAATTTTACTTGTATTTATTAGTTTTTTTATATTTGCACTTGTGTTGATCTTTAACGGTATGTAAATTTACACATACACACATACATGTGTGTGTATACTGGTCAACCATTTTTTAAGAATGATTTACTCAGTTGAACCATTGACCTAATTATGACCCAGTTATGAATCTCGTTCAATGTCCTGGCCAGTTTAAAAACATTGGTATACAAGGTGTTACCAATGTATTATGTGTAAAAGGTATACAAAAATTTTAGGCACCTAAATTTCGTAATTTTTCCTGCAGGTCGACATAGTCCTTCGCCTAATGTAAGAAGCGTACCGATCATGTGAGTGAAGAATATGTGCTTGCAATACGCATACACAATATTAAGAAAAAGAAATGGTAATTGAACTAAAATAAATATAATATATTAGATACTTATATTTAAAAAATAAATATTATATATAATGTGGGAGGTTCATAGCGGGTTGAACGAAATACGGACTTGTATATGCTCTACCTCGAGCACTAGTGCATTACACTTGGTGTAATATTTGCCATTCGCATATCCTATTTTTTAGGAAGTGAGACACTTGTAATGCATTAACACACTAAACATAATATGTGAATGGTAGATGATATACCAAATGTAGTCTTTCCTAACAGAAGATCTACAAAACGAACGAAATACATGCTTAGACCCGTTGACTTTAAAAACTTGAGAGTTGATAATCAAAACACACTCCAAAACTTGTTTGATCGACTCTGAACTTGCTTCCAATAAAATAATTTATTACAAACTCAAAGTTTAAACATGTTTCTTTCTCACACAAAAAAACAAAAAGAAAAAAAAGTTTAAACATGTTTCATTGTCATCCCACGTGAACATGGGACGAAAAAAAGGAGTACTTCCATAACTACGTAACAATGAGTTTTTAGTCAACATTGTTGGGCAGGTAGGACCTTAGTGACACGATACTAATTACTATTTCTAGTGATTGACGCCTGACGCCAAATCAAAATGATACCGAGCCTTGTGTCACCGCCAAAATCTGGTGTCCATTTTAAGCAACTTCTGCTATCAGATTTAAAGTATAAATTAAGCAATTATAACGAGTTATGACAGAGTTTTATTATATTTTAACAGTTTTCAATATTCAAAAGTTTTATTGTAATAGAAATTTAATCATATAAATATTGACTTGTTATTATTTTTTTGGGTGATTGATCGAGTTAGAATATTCCCTAAATTCTTGTATCTTTTATGTTATTTATGTGGAATTAGAATATAAGGTGAGTTGTATCTTCATTTATGCTTTTGTGTGCATCAAGTTATAAGTATAACTTCCATATAGGTACGTTTTTCCCGTTTGTCAAATTTAAAGTATAAATTAAGGAGTTACAAGGAGTTTTATTTAAAAGTTATGGACAATCAATTTTTTTTCCCTAGTTATCTAACCTTGAAAGAAGTCGCAGTGACCAGGCCCGAGCGACTATTTGCCCTGGTGGATTTCTCTGTCATTCCTTAAAAATATGAAATGTTGAGTTATTAAGGCCGCGATTGGATGTCAATGAGAATTCATTTTCGTTTTGCTGGAGAACTTTTTTTAACCAAATATGCGATTGTTTATGAAAATTTTCAGAAAATATACTATTATCTCACTTTCACTTTTTCTTACTTTTTCTCTTATCAATCACATCTACACATATTTTCATAAAAAAACTAATCATTATTACACATTCTCCCACAAATTTCACTATTCACATACCCACACATTTCTAACTACCAATCACATTCAATTATTATTTTACTATTTTTAAATCAAATCAACATTCATCATTACTTTTTCATTTCACATCCAATTACACTCTCAAAATTCAACTTTTTTTTTCCCAATTTTTTTTCACCACTATTCTCTAGCAAAATGAAAATTTTCAAAATGAAAGCGTATCCAATCGCGTCTTAAATGGTCGAATACTGGTAAATCGGAAAATTTGTTGAATGACATTCAAGGAAAATGTATTCTAGTGTAGATATATATCTTGTCCCAATTCTATTTGATCATATTGATTAATAATAAGTGCCAATAATGCCTCCGGACGCAGCATACCCCAGTTGATGGTAATTGGTAACGAATATAATGGGAGTGTTTGCAAAAACTTCTGCTTTTAGAAGAAGTGATTTATTATAGCAGAAGTAGAAGTAGTTGAGAATCAAAAGTTGATACTGTTTGAAAATGGAATTAAAAGTTGAGAATGAGAAGTTGAAAGTGTTTGGTGAAAAAGTAGTAAAAGTACTTATTTATTTGTAAAATTTAACTAGAAGCGTACGAGAATCTAAAGCACCCCTCCCGCTTTTAGATTCTCGATTAAATGAAGCGAAAATTAGAAGCGAAATTGGTATATGCAAACACTAAAAATTGCTTTTTTTAAGCAAAAAACTGAAAAGCACTTTTTTTTAGTGTTTGCAAACACTCCCAATAAATTATGCCAAATTCTGCTAAAATGATGTTAAAAAAAGGGCAAATTACAAAATTAGTCCTGAACTAAAAGCGCCATGCAAAAAGGTCCTTTAAAATTCTTAGATGACAAAATAGTCTTGTAACTATGTATGGGTTTGCAAAATAGTCCTGCAAAATGCATGGTTTGCAAAATAGTCCTGCAACTAGTACTTGAATATCAATTTTGGTTCTAATTTCACCAGAAATTGGGAGTCACGTGTGCCGCTCACGTGATCGAAATCCAGTGAAATTTCAAAATTGCCACTGAAATTAGGACTAAAATAGAGACTCAAGTATAAGTTACATGACTATTTTGCAAACTATGCAATATGCAGGACTATTGTGAAATCGTACATAGTTACAGGACTATTTTGCAATTCGAGTATTTTACAGGACCTTTCCCAACCTCCTTTTAGTTACAGGACTAATTTTGCAATTTTGCCTTAAAAAAATTTCAATTCTGCGAACAAAAAATCGACGTTTAATTTCCTTAAAAAACCTTAAAGTGGGGAAAGAATTCCTTGTCAGTTAATTTGTTTTTGAATTAAAGAGAAATAATGAGACCTCATAAATAAAATAAACTTCAAATCGAGGACTCGTATATATCTCAATATTAAACTGAATACTAATTTTTGTTGGCCCAAGTGAGATCGTTCGAGCTCATATATTAATAATTAATATATGATGCATATTTCACTATAAGAAAATTACAGTTTACCGACAGAATTTACCGACATAAATAATTTTATCACTAAATTTTATAGTTACCTACAGAATATCTACAGAATAAAAAATAATGTTTTCCCCAAATTATACCGACAAATTACCGACAATTTATTATTTTATCGACAGATATTCTGTAGGTATTTTCCAACAGTTTTAGATTTTGTAGGTAAATATTTTACCTACAATGATTTTACCTATAACAATTGTACCTACACTTTACAATTTTCTTAATACTTACCTACAGATTTTTCTCTAGGTAAACTGGTTTTTTCTTGTAGTGTTTCCTGTCACATTCCAGTATAACTCAGAAACAATTTGCTACAAATATGTACAAAACATTTTATCATTATACAATACATCATTTTTTATTTCATTAACGTAAATACTCGAGTCTACAACTTCTTATTAATGAAATCAAAGAATCCATAAAAATTGAAGAGAAAATAAAGACTTGTATTCTTATAATGCAAAACCAAAAGTGAATTACAAAATAGAGAAATACACTTATATAGGGCAAACTAGGAACTCTAACCCTAAAAGGATTAAAACTAAATAATATAATATTATATTTTAACACTCCTCTTCAAACTCACGATGCGACTGCAAGAAGCATTGAGAGTCTGTCAAACAAGAAACGAAAACGTGAAGCGGAATGTGCCTTGCTAAATATATCGACAATTTGTACTGAAGAAGAAACAAAAGGAAACGTGATGATCCCAATATGATAATAATGTCGAATGATATGACAATCAATCTCAATATGTTTAGTCCTTTCATGAAAAACTATATTGCGAACAATATGAATATATAGCACTCTTATTATCACAATGCAATGGAGTAGGACAATCATGAAAAACACCCATATCTGCTAGCAACCAACATAACTAAACTATCTCACAAGTAGTCGTTGTCATGGCACGATACTTAACTTTTGTGGAAGATCTAGATACCACATCTTTCTTCTTACTCTTCCAAGAAATAGAGAGTCGCTCAAGAAGACACAAGAACCAGTGATAGATTTGCGATCCGTAGGGATCACCAGCACAACCAACATCAGAGTATGCACACAACTCCAGTGAAGAACTAGACGAAAGTAAAAGACTCTAAAATTGAGTTCCCCGAAGATATCGAAGAATACGCAGAACAATAGCCCAATGAACTGTAGTAGGAGAAGTAACAAATTGACGAACCACATGTATGTCATGTGCAATATCTGGTCGAGTAACTATGAAATAAACCAAACTGCCAACAACCGTACAATACAAATTGGGATCCATCAAAGAAGAACCATCAAAGGGAGAATATCGAGCATTAATCTCGAGCAGAGTGTCAACAATCTTGGTATCAGTAAGACATGCACGCTCAAATATATCAGGAATGTTAGGAAATTTATTTGTTAGATTTTGATGATACCATGTATAACTTAGACTAGGAAGTTGGCACCCCATTTTCCTTGTAATTCTATGTTGTAATAGATATGACTGAAAGAGCTGAGTGAAGTCAGCTAAGTGTTCGCCTTATTTTTAGCTTCACCGCAAGTGTACGGTGTAGTTTATAGAATAGGGTAAGCAAGGTCGTATCCACGGAGACTAATAAATTAATATGCTAAGTATTTAACCAAGATAGTCTTATTTTTATTTAGACGATCTTAATTGGATGATTGTTGTGGAGGTAAAGACAAGAATAACCACAAGAATACAAGATACTAAGAATAATGGAATTATCAAGAGAATGAAATGGATTCCCGGATTATGGTTTCAATTAATATTCCTCTTGTTGTCCAATTTAATCAAAGCCAAAGTTATTATCAATACACCTATAAGACGATCACAACGGTATTTTATCCTCCCTCTCGAGATGTATATAAAGTGTAGATTGAAATATCTATGCTAGCATCTCTACTCAACATAAGATACACAACTCCCAAATGCACAAAAGATCAAATGTCCTCACAAAATCTACAAACCTCTCGATTCATGCAAATATTCGTGTCAAGTACTCAAGATCTAATATTGAAACTCATCTCTCGAATTATGAATCAATATATCAAACATGTTAAATCATTGGCCAAGTGATAAAACAAGAATAAGCTCAAAGTACTCAAATAGACTTCAAGACAATAACTTCAACTAAGATTAAAACATTCAACAAGAGTTCAATTAATCTACTTCCAAAACCCGGAAATCACAAGAAGTTTAGCTACTCATTATAAATAAACAACTCATAGACAAATTGTTCATATTCATGACAAGCTAAAATGAAAGATTAAAGCACAAAGAATGAGAAAACTTAGGAAATGGATAATCTCTCGATTTATCTTCAATCCTCAAGCTCCGATTCGACCCGATTCTTCTCTTGATTCTTCCTTGATGAAGTTGAGCTATTTCTTGTGTTCTTGGGTCTTTTCCAGGACCTTTCCTCCTCCTCGGTGTGCGCCCCAAGAAGTATTTATACCCTTTTGAAGTCTGGTCAATTCTTTGTCATTTTTGGAGTTTTTAACAAGCACGCACGGTCGTGCGCCCACGCACGGGTTACCCGTGCTCAAAGCCGTAGGAAAACTTCCATTCTCTCGTAGGGTGCGGTCGTGTGTCCACGCACGGGCTACCCGTGTGCCATCCCGTAGAAAACATCCGAGTCTGCAGAGGGCGCACGGTCGTGCGTCCACGCACGGGTTACCCGTCGCCACCTAAACGTCCAAATTTGTTTGCGGGGTCTTCATAAGAGTTGTATCCCTCTCGTTTAGCTTTCCATAGCCACTTGAATCACCTTAATATCAATTTTGTAGAGAGAGTTATGGCCAAAATACTAAACCACGCCAAAGATCTTTGGAAATTCCATACGCGTTTGGATGTTCCTTGAGATAAATCTCCTTGTTGTTTGATCATCCATGATTTTTTTGACACACGACTCATCACTATGACTCTAGAATCCATATAGTTGGCTTCCAATTGGGTGTAATCGCCGATTCTTGATGATTCTAGGTTGCAATGCTCGTATTTGTCACAAAATCACTCCAAATATCGTTAAATTCCTACAAACGAGCAAAGCGTAATATCTTTCCCACAAAGAGCGAATATATACCATTTCATACACGTTATTGCATGTTTATAAACAATTATAGCCATAAATATTCCCTAAAATACATGCAAAACTCACACCTATCACTAAGTCAAAGAATGCAAGAAGTCAACTGCAGACTAGAGTGAAGACTCTGCTGTGTGTCAGCTGAGTATGGCCAAGAAAGAAGACAAGGACTCAACTGAAGGAGAGCCAGCTGAGGAAAAGATGTGTGAAGTATGAGGAAATGTCAGTCAAGTCAGTGAAAGGAGCCAAATCTAACAGTTGAAGTGACAGTTGAGTCATTCTCATGATTGGAGCAAACTCAAGTCAAAAGGGGTAAAGGCAGTAGTCAAGTCAAGACAACTGACATTGATTCGTTGGAAGGAGGTCAAGAATATTACTAGATATAGTAATATGTCCAAGCTGCCAGGTCTTAAAGTGTTTGTCCCACAAACATGCAAAAGGAATAAGCCAATGGGAAACACTGAAACATGTGTCAGACCCTGTAAAGCTGTAGAGCCATTTAATACGGGGAAGGGTCAACATCACAAGTGTTGTAGACCAAGAAAAGATAAGCCAACGAACAAGAAGTGTCATTTAAAAATAGCCCATCTCTTCAATGGGCAAATTTTCAAATGAGCACTATAAAAGGCTGAGGAAGCATTTGAGAAAAGGTTATCTGAACCTACCACGAACGAATCAAGAAATTATCAAGCAAGCATTACCTGCAATATTCTCAAGCTTATCCTGAAAATTCCTCAAGCCTAAAACTCGAAGGAACTCGATCCAACACACGCTGTAAAGGAAAGATTACTTCAACCAGTTGAAGAGGAAACATTTAAAGAACAAAAAAGGGTCTACTCTCCAAGTTGAAGGAGCTGTAGAAAGGTTCAAGGTCGAACCAAGAGATTCAAGTTTGCTGGAGGGTTGTGTGATCAAATCGAAGGACTTGAAGGGAGCTGAAGTAGCAAGACAAAATTGTCTTGTGAAGAAGGTTTAGTCGCAGGAAGAAGTTAGTGTGATCAAGGCGCAGTCTCTAGACTGAGAACTACTTTGTAACTTGATCTATTGCCTAGTGGATTCCTCCAGGAGTTGGAGAAGAGTGGAGTAGAGGAATTACCCCATCCTCGAACCACTATAAATTACTTGTGTCATTTACTTTCAGCATTTACTTTCTTGCTTATATTTTCCATATCTATTGTTAAGTTATTTTGCTATCTAACTGATAACAACAAGTGCTAAAACAAGTGTTAAAAGAGAGCTTTAATCAAACAAAGGGTATTAAGTTTTCCGCTGCTAAAAACCAAATCAACTAAAAGTTTAGTATTAGCTGACGCAGCCAAGTTATACTATTAATAACTCAGTAGAGTCTGTTGAGTGGGTAACTTAGCTGAAGATAGCCAACCTAGCTGTCCCTCAGGGACAAAACTGATTTTAGTCAACTATGTTGAAATTCTTAAAAAGACAAAAAGTGAAAATTTGGTATGGGTTAATCAATCCCCCTTCTCCCCGCCTTCTAAACCTTACACCACACCCCTTGGGACCTACAAGTGGTATCAGAGCGGTTGGTTCATTGAGTCTTCCGCACTGGTTACTGAATTAGATCTCAATTTTTTTCAAAAGATTTAACACTTGTGTTTTCAAAGTCTTTCATCTTCAAAGCAAAGTTATTATCATGGAAGCAAATCTAACTCGCATTCCTATGTTTACTATGGAAGAGTTTGATGACTGGAAGATTTGTATGAAGGATCATCTATCAGCTTTACACGATGAACTGTGTCTTATGATAGAGGATGGGCCATTGCAAATACTCAAAGTTAATACTACTGTAAGAAGAGCACCTCCAGCTGAAGGAGAGAAAGCTGCAACACAGGCCAGACCAACCATTGTTGAAAAACCTGAATGGAGTAATGAAGATAAAAAGAGATATAACCTGGATAATGTGGCCAAGGATATTCTCTACAAGACGTTGGACAAGGCGATGTTCAACAAAGTCAAGTCATGCAAATTAGCCAAAGAAATATGGGATAAGCTAACCTTGATTTGTGAAGGATCAAAACAGATTAAGGAGAATAAATTAACTGTTGTTGTTCAAAAATTTGCGAATTTTAAAATGTTTGCTGGTGAAAGTCTGGATCAGCTGGATGCCAGATTCACAGAGATAACAAATGAGCTTTCAACTCTTGGGAAAGAGTACACTCAGAAGGAGATGTGCATGAAGATACTAAGAGCCCTCCCAGTTGAATGGGAAATGAAGGTCATGGCTCTAAGACATTCAATGGACCTCTCAAGAATATATAATCAAGAGCTATTCTCAGACCTCAAAGCTTATGAGTTTGAATTGAGAAGAAAAGAGCAAGAGGAAACAGCTGTACTCAAGACAACTGCATTATTGGCTAGTGATGGGAAGAAAGCTGAGCCAAAGGAGACCATTGACCAGGAGGAAATTTCCCTCATGGTAAAGAGATTCAGCAAGTTCTTTAATAAGAACTATACACATCCAAGAGACATTCAGCACCTTCAAAGCAAGGGAGAACAGGCCGCCCAAGAGAGCTGAACATCAGAGAGCTGATAATCAGAGAACCGAGAGAGCTGATCAGAGAGCTGAAAACCTGTGTTAGAATTGCAGACAACCAGGACACTTTGCTGTTGACTGTTCCTATCCACCAGTCAGCAAATATAGAAATAAAGAAGAAAGAAGAATCTTCAGGGAAAGAAGACAAGAAAACAAGAAGGCCATGTTGGCTAATGAGACTGCCGAGCTAGTCAAGTGCAAAGATGCAACAGACTCAGATAATAGTGAAGTTGACTACTTAAGTGATACAGAGGAAGAGGCTTTGATATGCCTCATGGCCAAAGAACAAGATCAACAAGATCAAGAAGATGAGGTACATTCTAACTCATCTCATTCTGATTCAAGTGATAGTGACTGTGATACACACATTTCATCATCCACAGATCTTTATGATTCATTAGACAAAATGATGAAAGATTTTGAGCACATTAAAATCTCACATACACTTTTGAATGAGGAAAACAACTAACTTAAAAGCCAAAACTCACAGCTAACAAAAGAGCTGAATACTCTGAGTCACATAGCTGATGAGAACACTAAGCTGAAGGCTGAAAATGCCAAGAACTTAGCAGATTTAGCTGCTAATGAGAAAAGAGAAAAAGATCTAAAAAATGTGATGGCCTCATTTACAAAAGCATCCAAATCATTGGATGAACTTATCATGAGTCAAAAAGAGTGTGGAGACAAGACATGCATAGGATTCAATTCCTTTGTGCATAGTCAAACTCCAAGAGTGATTTTGGAAAAATAATCTTCAAGCAATGTATGAATCCAAAAGCCCAAAACACCATATGTTGCACCCACATCCACAACAAAACACAATCACAATCACACTGGCCTTGGTTATAAGGGAAAAGGAAAGAAGCAAGTAGAGTATGCTGAAAGGACAGCTGAGAAGAAATTCAGACAGGTCCATCAGTAGACTCCTAACAGAAAATACTCTGTAAGAACCAAACAGAGCTACCAAAAGCCCCAGAAATTTCATCAAAGAAATACATATGATGGGAATGGTAGAAACAATCCAAACCAAGCTGATTGGAGTAACAATGTGAAATATCAGCAAAGACCTATGTGATACAAACCAAAATGGCAAAGACCTCAACTTCAGCAAAAGTTATTCCCAAGGCAAAAGAGCTATTATCAGCACACATATGCACCCAAGCACTACACTCAGAAATTTCATAACTATCCCAAGAAAGCAGTTGCTAAAACAAACACACATGCATATAGACAAAAGAGACAACTGTATGATCCTAAAATCCCCAAGCAATTTGCTAATGTGCACTATGATTATGGTACTGATAGATGACAATCTCTTAGTGTCAAATCATCTGGTTATAGGTTGGTTGGAACATCTTATAGCACTAACCCCCAAGGACCCAGGCAAGTATGGGTACCTAAAAACTGATTTCCTTGCTTGCAGGTTCAAGAAATAGTTGAGTGCCAAGGAACCTGGTACATGGATAGTGGCTGTTCCAGACATATGACAAGGAATAAAAGAAATCTGTCAAGATTCAAGGAGATCAAAGGTGCTAAAGTAATATTTGGAGGAAATGAAGCTCCAGGGGAGATCAAAGGCACATGATCCATCAAAATAATGGACTAGAGATCACAGATGTTGCTTATGTTGAAGGCCTCAACTTCAACCTCATTAAGCATCGACCAACTCGTGGACAAAGGCTACAATGTAGATTCAACATGGGGATATGCGGATCAAAGATCTTCAATCTAATGAAATTGTCTTTAAGCAAGGAACAAGACAAAAGAATATGTTTGTAGTGGATTGGTCTACTACTACACCAAGCACATGTCTGCTAGCAAGGAGTACAACTGAATCCAGTTGGTTGTGGTATAAGAAGCTGAGTCACCTGAATTTCAAGACAATCAACAAGCTTGCAAGGAGTCAACTTGTGGAAGGATTTCCAGACTCAGTGTACAAGAAAGAACACATATGTGATGCTTGCCAGATGGGAAAGCAAATCAAATCATCATTCAAGGATAAGCCAAATCCTTTTTCAACAAGGATATTGCATCTGTGGCATATGGATTTGGTCCTGTTGAGCCAAGTAGCATCAGTGGAAAGAAATACACCTTAGTGGTGGTGGATGACTATTCAAGATATACATGGACAATTTTCATGTGTAAAAAGAAGGAAACACTGCAGAAGTTACCCAGCTGATGAGAAGAGTTCAAAATGAGAAGAGTCAAACTATTATAAAGATAAGATCTGACAGGGGAACTGAGTTTGTTAATGGGATTGTAACTCAGTATTGTGTTGAAAATGGTATTGATCATGAGTTATCAGCAGCAAAGACTCCATAGCAGAATGGAGTAGCTGAAAGAAGGAACAAATCTCTCAAGGAAGCTGCAAGGACAATGTTAGCTGAAGTTGGATTGCCTAAGAGATTTTGGGCTGAAGCCATAAATATAACATGCTATACTCAAAATAGATGCATGATTAACAGTCAATTAACCAAGACTCCCTATGAGATTTGGATAGGGAGAAAGCCAAATGTTGGAGATTTCAAGATATTTGGATGTAAATACTTCATCCACAACAATGGCAAGGACAATTTGAAGGCTTTTGATGTAAACCCAATGAAGGTATCTTCTTATGATACTCAGCTGAGAGTAAAGCCTATAGAGTGCTAAACAAGATGACTATGGTCATAGAAGAGTCCATCCATGTGGTATTTGAAGAGCCAAATGTGAATGGAGAAGACATTGATGAGTTAGCTGATAAGCATAATCAACCAACTATGCAGAAGAGTCCTTATGTTGAAGCTGAAGTGAGTGCACTCAACCCTGATGATGAGATAGATGAATCTCAAAGACAACTGGAAGTTCTACAATTGAATGACAATGAAGAAGCTGTTCAAGACAACTTAGCTGCAAGACGGCTGAATCTAGCAGACTTACTCCAACCAAATGTGATATGGCTGAGAGACCATCCACCTGAGTTAATTATTGGAGATGTTAGAGATGGCATAAGAACCAGATCCAGAGCACAACATGAAGCAATGTTCACTTGTTTTATGTGTCTCAAGCATTGAAAGACACACATTGGATTCAGGCCATGCAAGAAGAGCTGAATCAGTTTGAAAGAAATAAAGTATGGGAATTAGTTCAAAGGCCAACCCACCAAAATGTTATCGGTACTGAGTGGGTATTTAGAAACAAGATGAATGAGGAAGGATCCGTTGTTAGAAACAAAGCAAGATTGGTAGCCAAAGGGTAATGCCAAGAGGAAGGTATATATTTTGATGAAACCTTTGCTCCTATTGCCATATTGGAACCAATAAAGATGTTTCTTGCTTATGCTGCACATAAGAACTTTACTGTGTATCAAATGGATGTGAAAAGTGCATTTCTAAATGGACTGTTAGAGGAAGAAGTCTATGTTGAACAACCTCTAGGTTTTGAGCAGAAAACTATTGGAGATAAAGTTTACAAGCTCAAGAAAGCATTGTATAGATTGAAACAAGCACCAAGAGCATGGTATGATACACTATCTCAGTTTCTAATTGACAATGGATTCACCAAAGGCAAGGTTGACAGAACACTCTTCAGGATTCAAGATGGAGAAAGTATACTGCTTGTTCAAATATATGTGGATCATATCATCTTTGGATCCACAAACATAGAGCTGTTTGACAAGTTCTCAAACCTTACGCAAGGCAAATTTGAGATGAGCATGATGGGAGAGCTGACTTTCTTCTTAGTACTTCAAGTCAAGCAATTGAAGGATGGAACCTTCATAAGCCAAACCAAGTATACCAGAGATTTAATGAAGAAGTTTGGTATGGAAGAGAAGTCATCAATGAAGATTCCTATGAATACATCAGTCCAGATGGACATGGATGCAGATGGCAAAGCTGTTGAACAAACTAGATATAGAGCCCTCATTGGATCATTGCTCTATTTAACAGCAAACAAGCCAGATATCACATTTGTAGTAGGTGTATGTGCTAGATTTCAATCTGCACCAAAAGAGAGTCACATGACTGCAGCTAAGAGAATCCTAAGATATTTGAAGGGATGCCAAGAAGTTGGCTTATGGTATCCAAAGGAAGGAGGATTCAAGTCGGTAGGATACTCGGACTCGGTATCTTTGGATGTAGAGTTGACAGGAAGAGTACATCAGGTACATGTCAAATTCTTGGAATCAGATTAGTTTCTTGGTTTAGAAAGAAACAAAATTCAATAGCTACATCTGCAGCTGAAGTAGAGTACATAGCTATGGGCAACTGTTGTGCCCAAGTCTTATGGATGAGACAATAGCTGAGAGACTATGACATTGAAGAAAGAGAGATTCCAATTATGTGTGATAACACTAGTGCTATTGCAATCACTCAGAATCCAGTGTTGCATTCAAGAACAAAGCACATTGATGTCAGGTATCAGTTTATAAGAGATCATGTTGAAAATAAAGACATCACCTTGGAATACAACCCAACTGATAAGCAGTTAGCTGACATATTCACAAAGCCCTTATGTGAATCAAGATTTGAAGAGCTCAAGAACGAGTTAGGGCTAATTGAGCTGAGTTAGGATACTTACAAGACTCAATCAACAGAGACAAAATTAGAGAGAATGGAAAATAAGCAAGTTTCACATTTCAGCCAAGTGAAACAGCTTAGTCGGGAAATCAGTTGTATCGAGTTAGTTGACATCTAATGATCTTATGTGAAGAGAGAAGAAGAGTTAAGTCACTTTGGATGATAGCTGAATCATTTATGAGTTAAGTGACAAAAACGCAATCATTTTATTCGAGCGGGAATACTTATAAGGATGACGTCAGCGTAATTATGACTATCAGTACAAAAGCTGCACAGTAAAACATATGATTGGATATAAATGCCGCTGCAATTAATGTGGGGAAATTAATACGATTTTGAAGGCTCAATCCCGACCGTTGATTTTGATCAAGTTTTTCAAATTCCAAAAATCATCCTTTCGAGTCCCATATAAACCAAAAATACATTTTCTCTCTCCTCACAAAACACTCTCGTCTTCAACAAGCAAGAAAAATTTCTCTCTGCAACTGTTCGAAACCCTACTTTCAAAGTTCAAGCTTTTCGCATTTTTCACCGTTTATTCTCTCTGAAAATGGATGCTACGAATGACTTTGTCAAGCTATCTGAGAAGATCAACTTAGGATCTACTGTGGACTTCAAAGGAATGATCAACAAAGCGGTGATGAGGCTTTAGTGAAGAAGATCGTGGAGAAGCTCGAGAAGTCCGGTCTGAAGGACTTTCTCGCCATGGAATTCTCTCATACTTACCTGGAATAGGTCGCTATGTTTTAAGTCAATGCTGAAGTACACGATGATGAGATTCACTCATCTGTTCATGGTAAGGCCATAAAGATCAATGCTGCGGACCTTGCTGAGCATTGCAAATTGCCTACTGATGGGCTGAAAGAACTTGCTGAGAAAGACGTGAACTTGGCTGCGGCTTGGAAGAAGATAGCCAAGCCTGAGTCAGCTGCGACGGCTGTTTACATAGCCAAGAAGGAACTAATCAAGGATGATTACCATAAACTAATGGACATCATGTCCAAGTGAGTGGACATGAAATTTGGAAGCTTCAACCAGCTATCTCGGACTAAGCTGGTGGTGATGGCTGCGATCATGTCGGAGAAGAACGTTAACTAGGCCGAGTTTGTCTTTAGCCGTATCTGCCAGATAGTGATCAACAAGTCCTTCAAGGATGATGGGACTTTTAGATGCTTTTTGGGTTATGGTCTGGTGCTTGGCCATTTGATGGAGGTGAAGGGGATTGTCCTGCGCCATGGAAAGCCGTTCCATGCAAACAAGAAGATGTTTAAGGAAAACCTCTCCGGAGCTCAGAGGAAGGCGCATGCCAGAAAAGCTGACAAAAGTGAGGGTGAGTCAGCTGATCCTGCCGGAGACACAACTGCGACCACTCCAGCTCTCTCTCCCAAGCCTATCTCAAAGAAGAGAGCCAAAGAACTAAGCCAAGCCCCCCACGCAACGAAGTCCAAGAAGCTCATGTCCCCGCAGCCTGAGCCACAAGCACCGCCCCACACCGATCCGAAGCCCGCCTGCCCAGCAAACCGAGACCGAGAATGATACTTCTATGCCTTCTCCAGTTGTGAAGAAAAAGCACACAACTGCGTCCCATAAGCTAGCTGCTGCAAAAAAGAAAATGATGGTGGAGCCAGAAGCCACCACAGAGGAAGCCGAAGAGGATGAGATTCCTCTCGTCTAGACCAAGAGAAGACGAAGACCTTTTAAGAAGTCTGAGCTTGAAAAAGCTGAGTCAGACACTCAGCTGGAGAATCCTGAAGAGACTGCTGATGCTCAAGAGGAGCAGTCTCATGTGAAAGATGGTGGAGTTGTTACCACCATAGATGCCCAAAAGACTGTTGATGTCGATCAACAGAGTATCGAAGACCCAGCTGGTCGTGAGACAGCTGTGGAGAAGGAGAAAGCTGAGACAACCAAGACTCTTGAAGAAAGAGCTATCTCATCCCTTCAGACAAATGCTAATGTACCTGAGGAGGAGTAAGCCCCACTTGCAACCATTCGGAAGATGTAGATGATGATGACGTGATTATGTATTCTCTAGTCTACCCGGATATTTAGCAGAGATTAAGGGAATGGAGGAGATGGAAGCTAGATTACTCCAGATAGCAATTCTAACATCCTGAGTTCATCGAAAAAGAGGAAGAACTTCTAAGCTTCCTTAGAAATGTCACTGTTCATTATGCCCTCAATGAAGAATTCTGCTTGGATGCCTTCCCTGCTATTAAGGAGGATGAGAAGGAAAAGGCATTGGAGAAGGCCAGAGCCGCCGAAAAGTCCAAAATATGCATGTTCACTGGAAGCCATGAGCACCACATGGAGCCAACTGACAACAGCGATCTCAAAGAGTTGGACCCAACTGCAGTAGTTGAAAAGGCTGAGTTCCAACAGGCCATCAAGGAATCACGAGCCATGCACGAGCAAAATCTTCAAGAAGGTCCAGGAGAGTCTTCCCAACTCTCTTCTTGATCTGCTCCTTTGGGAGTGGCACAAAAGATTGCAACGGACATTGCCGCTATCACATCCCCCGTGTAATCTCAAAATGGCTCTCAGGGGAACGACGATGAAGCTAGGGAAGGTGATGAAATGGGCACCCTAGCCAAGACAAACCCTAAAGGTGTTGAGACACCTGCCCAAACGGCAGACTACTCAAAAGGAAAAACAACTGTGTCTTAGGAGCAAAGTAACCCACAACGGTTCACTCAGCTGGTGCGTCAGCTGAGGGGGAAGCTCTCTCCACCACAGCTAGGTCGGAGGACGCTGTGGGAGATAAAACTTTGCAGTTAGTAGGCGAAGGAGAGAAATTAATGGATAAGCATAGTGATGTTAATAAAGCTCGGACAGTTGAGACTGTCCCAGCTGAAACTTCCTCTGACCTGAAGGCCGATGACGCTGCTGATGCAACTAAGGCAAAGGATGGAATGGAGGCCATGGGAGTTGAGACTCCTGGCCATGAAAGTGCAATCCTAGGAGTTGAGACTCTGAAGGATGCCACCAAAGACCCTAAGGTAGCTGAGTCTGCCAAAAGGATATCTATCAAAGGCCCCAAGACAGCTGAGTCTGTCGAATGGAATATTGAATGCCCTACAGCGTTTGAGACTGCTGGGGGTAATGAAGGTCTAAAGGAGGTTGAGACTTCCTTAGGTAAAGAACCTGAGCAAGAGAACATTCCTCAGATGGAGGGAGCTGGTGAAGAAGAATAGATCAGCGCCCTTCATGATTCATAGGAAAATAATGATACAACATTTATGGAATCAGAAAATGAAGCCGAGTCCACACATATTGAAGATTCTACTCAGGACGAGGCTGATGATGTTCACAACTCACGGAGTACTATAAGTGTTAAAACAACTCCGATGAGATTCATCTTTGATGATGAACCAACCCCTATGGTTACATCACACTCCGATGACGCTGATAAAATAGCTGAGGACAAGTTAACTCCAAAGGAAACTCTTACTGATGCCAACGAAGCTGTTATGACAACTGAGCAGACCAACACAAATGCTCCAACTGGAACTAAGTCAGCGGAGCAGGCTACCACAGCTGCTTCAGCAGAGACTCAAGCAGCTCAACAGTAGGCTCCCACAACTGCGTTGATTGCTGACGATGCTGGATCATCCGAGGCAAATAGAGTTGATGCACAAAGACAAGAGAAGGGAAAGGCTCCACTACATGGACCAACGAGAATCCTTCTCGTTCCGGATGACATGTTTACTGAGATATTCCATTTTGATGCTGAGTTACCCCCTCTGGATGCCAATCTGTTCGAGAACAAGAGAAGTACTCTGTACGGGAATAGCCAATATTTCCAACTAATTCCATTGTGCCGATAGGTTTTGACTTTGATGTCGTGTGGCCTGAAGAAGAGTCAGCTTCCACAACCAAGTTTCAAAATGCGTTCAAAGACATATGTGCTGAAATTGAGAAGATGGAATGCCACCTTGCATCGTTGGACCTCAGATTGGACAACCGTGATGCAAACATCAACAGAGATATTCAAGGTGTTGTCCTACGGATCAGAGAATAGGCTGCGCAGACTACTACTAAGCGCTTAGAGCAAGTCCGCTACTTCAAATCATTCTTTGCAGAGCTACTCGTATGGAGCGTGGACAATGCACAGTTTCAGCAGAGGCAGAAAGAGTTTATGATGAGAATTGTGTTACATAAATGTTTTTATCATGATTTTGATGATTATGTTCGATTTTGTTCAAATGAGTTTTTAAACCAAAACAATGTCCCTAAATGTTGTCTAAATACTTCCGATCAACTTAAAATATTTTTACTATTTTTCGGAGTATTTCTTGGAGTTTATTTTCAATAAAAATTTGACAACACATTTGTTTCAAAGTCGACGGCGTCGCCCTATAGGGCAACCCATACCGAGTTGACCCGAGAAAGCAAAAATGGGGCGTTAGAAAAATAGGGGTAAGGCGGCCGTCGACCGGTTGGTCGACGGCAAGGCGACCACTACTGGGAGTTGGATTTTTATTCCGACTTCTTTGTTTCGTAAATTCTTCAAGGCAAACCGATCACAAGCTAAGGAGACCGTCGCCGACTCCCCTTCGACCGGTCCCCTGTAAAAATTCGCAGAATTCAATTTCAATCTTATCTCGCGCGACGGTCGAACCCCTTGTTTATCAAAGAAACTATCCGCGTTTTGCATGACTTTTCCCTATTTTGTGGGATTGATTTCTAACAGCTATATTGATCATTTTAAATGGTTTCTTTTGCAGCAAATCACTCCCCAAGGAGGAGCCAATGTCTGGAAATGAAAGCCAAGTCCTCTCCTATAAATAGAGGCTTCATTCAAGCAACAAGATACTACACTCTATACAAGCAAAGAGCAATTGAGCAAACACTTTCATATATCTTGTTGTATTAGCCTAAGCACTTTCACTTGCACAAATTTGAGGTCTCGGCTTTCAATTCTTGATTACACTTGCACTCATATTGTATCAATCATTATTGTGTTGTAATCTTGATTTTGGTCATCATTCAACACAAGACATCCTTGTGAGTATTCTTGTGGTAAGAATACACTTGGGTGATCTAGGTGATAGGTGTTTGAAGGTTGTGGTAATCTTCAAAGGTGTTGTAAGAGGGTTGTGGTAATCCTCAAGGTGTTGTAAGAGGGTTGTGGTAATCCTCAAGGTGGTGAAAGAGGGTTGTGGTAATCCTCAAGGTGTTGTATTAATTTTTGGTAAATTAATAAAATCTTTTTTTTTTTTGAAATCCATCCCTGATATCTTTGGGGTGGTAGTAGATTAGGCCCTAGGTGGGTTGAACTACTATAAATCGACGTGTGCTATTTACTTTCCGCATTTAGCATTTTATCTTTGCTTGAGTCTTTCGAAAAGAGGGCAAAATCGAAAAACGGATAATCTATTCACCCCCTCTAGATTATTGTAGCCACTTGGACTAACAAGTGGTATCGAGCCAAACTCTTTGGCTAGCTGTTCCGAGTAAAGAGGAAAGATCCATGGCTACAAATGATGCTCATCTCACCACCTAGCGCCTCCATCAATAAGCCACCGCTATTCGACGCCAACAACTACGCATTTTGGAAAGACCGTATGGAGTACTTCCTACAAGGGTGCGGGTTTGACATTTGGAATGTGGTCATTGAAGGAGTTGATCAACCAACCAAGAAATCGGAGGATGGCACCTTGGCTCCTAAACCTTTCAAGGAGTTTGATGAAAACGACAAAAAGGCTTTCTCTCTAAACGGTAAGGCCTTAAATATTTTGCATTGTTCTCTTACCGCCACCGAGTACAATCATATAAGAGGCATAAGGTCGGCACATGAGGTTTGGGAAAAATTGGAGACAATCTATGAAGGGACTAAGAAAGTCAAGCAAGCAAGAAAAACCATGCTTGTTAAAGACTTCGAAAACTTTAACATGTATGATGGCGAAAACATCTCCAAAATGGTGGAAAGGCTTGACAATATCGTCAATCCTCTTGTGGCCCTCGGCAAAGCAATTTCCGAAGAAGACAAGGTGACCAAAGTATTAAATGCTCTTCCCGGCTCATGGTCCGAAAAGGTAACGGCAATCACAGAAGCACAAAATCTTGAGACACTCAAGTTTGACGAGCTTATTGGAAATCTACTCATCTATGAAGTCTATCTCAAGGAGAGGAAAAATTCCAAACCATCCACAAATCAATCGGGTATGCAAATTTTTCCTAAAGGTCTTGCTTCTTTCTCTAATAATGCATACTATGATAATGATGATGATGATGAGGAGACGGCCGCACTTGTTCGAAAATTTGCAAAATTTGTGAATAAAAATAAAGCTAGAAAACCGAGAGATAATGCTTGCTTTAAATGCGGAAAACCCGGGCACTTCATTGCCGATTGCCCGAAGCTCGATGAAGAAGAGCAAAAGAAAAAGAAGCCTTTTACAAAAAAGAAGGCTCTAAATGCGGAAGTCAAAACATGGGATGAACTACTCGAAACAACCGATGAGGAAGGAGAAACCGAACACGGTCTCATGGCCATAGACGATGAAAACAATGAGGTACACTCAAATTCTTCTACTTCCTCCATAGTTGATGACTTGCAATGTGATTTTGATGAATTGCAAATTGAGTTTCAAAATTTAATTGTTAAATACAAAAATTTGAAAAAGGAGCATAAGGAGCTTAAGGTTGAAAAGGAAAAATTATTTACCTCTTATGAATCTCTAGACAAAGCTCATGCTCTTACTCTTACTAGAATTCATTCTCTTGAAACCGAAAAGGAATCGCTCACAAAAGATATTGAATGTTTGAAAAATGATATGTATCGTTTCAACATAAGTACGGATAAAGTCACAAAAATTTTAGATGCACAAAGAGGTGAGCATTCCAAATCGGGACTTGGTTATAAGCCATTTCAAAGTGTTTTTAAGAAAAATAACCAAGGTCCGACTTTTGTACGTGCTAATAATTATAATACTCCTACTTGTTTTTATTGTGGCAAAGTTGGACATTATGCTAATAATTGCAAATTGAGAAATAGCTCAAGACATGTTTGGAGACCCAAAGGTCTCAAGACTAACCCCATGGACCCCAAAATTATAGGGTACCTAAAAGAAATTCTTTTGTAGGTAATAGGGGCTATAACAACAATGGAAGATTCAAAATGGCTCGTGGACAGCGGATGTTCACGCCATATGACCGGGAGGAGAGAACTTTTTACCAACATCAAGCTCCAAGAAGAGGGTATGGTCATGTTCGGCAATGGCAAAGGAAAAATTCTTGGAAATGGAGAAATTGGTAACTCTTCTTTCTCTTTAGTAATGTTCTTTTAGTTGAAGGGCTTAAGTTTAATTTGATAAGTGTTAGCCAACTCACGTGATTCAAAATATGATGTTTCCTTTAATAAAGAAAAATGCCTTATACTTAAAAATGGTGAAATTATTTGTGAAGCAAATAGAAAAGACGATCTTTACAAAATTTGTACAAGTGATTTGGTTAGTCAAAATGTTTCTTGTTTAGTCGCCAATAATGATTTAACTAGTTTATGGCATAGGCGACTTGGACATGTTGGATACAAGAATTTGAAAAATATTTACAAAAACCAACATGTGAAAGGACTACCCAAATTGAATTTTGAAAATCTTGGCTTATGTGACACTTGTCAAAAGAACAAATTAGTTAAAAGTAGTTTCAAGCCCAAAAACGAAATTTCCACAACCAAACCCCTACAAATGCTTCACCTTGATTTGTATGGGAATATTGGTACGGCTAGTCTAAGTGGAAAACATTACACTTTTGTTATCGTCGATGATTTTTCTAGATATACTTGGGCTCTTTTTCTTACTAATAAAAGCGATGCCGTTAATGAGTTTGTTAAGTTGTGTAGACTTATTGAGAATAAAAAAGAAGACACTATCAAGTCTATTCGAAGCGATCGAGGTGGAGAATTTGACGGTGAATTTAGAGTATTTTGTGAAACCAAAGGATATGCTCATAATTTCTCGGCTCCAAGGACACCTCAACAAAATTGAGTAGCCGAACGGAAAAATCGGACATTACAAGAAATGAGTTGGTCCATGCTCAATGAATTTTCACTTCCAAAATATTTTTGGGCCGAAGCCGTAAGTACCACTTGCTATGTCATTAATCGAGTTTATATTCGTCCTAAAATGAATAAAACTCCATATGAGCTTTGGAAAGGTAGAACTCCAAATATTAGTTATTTCAAGATATTTGGTGTAAATGCTTTATTTTGAATACCAAGGATCAATTGGACAAACTTGATCCTAAGGCCGATGAAGGGATATTTATGGGATATTCAACAAAAAGCAAAGCATATCGGGTTTACAATAAGACTAGTGGAGTTGTTGAAGAATCCATCCATGTTAAATTCAATGAAGCTTCGGGAGTTGAAAGAATTCCTAATGATGAAAGTGATGAAGATGATATTATTGAATAAATTGTTCAAATTGATTATCAACCGTCCACTTCAAATGGTCCTCAAGAAGATAGAGGTGATATCTCGGATCTTCCCGTTGCATTGAAATTTAAGGGAGATCACCCAAAAGATCTTATTATTGGTGATCCCCTTGACAAAGTGATGACTCGGAGAAAATTTGCCGAGAAAGATCTTATTTCTCAAAAAGAGCCTAAAAATGCTAAAGAGGCTATTGAGGATGAGGATTGGTTCCTAGAGATGCAAGAGGAGTTGAATCAATTTGAAAGAAATGATGTATGGGAATTGGTACCTTGTCCTCCTTCTCAAACCATTATTGGTACAAAATGGGTATTCCGGAACAAACTTGATGATCAAGGCAATATTGTTCGAAATAAGGCAAGGTTAGTAGCTCAAGGGTATTGTCAAGAAGAAGGTATTGACTATGATGAAACTTTTGCACCCGTAGACGTTTAGAAGCTATTCGTATTTTACTTGCCTATTCTTGTTTTAAAAATTTCAAACTTTACCAAATGGATGTTAAATCCGCTTTCTTAAATGGTATTATTCAAGAAGAAGTCTATGTAAAACAACCTCCGGGTTTGAAATTTTTCTAGGCCTAATGATGTTTATAAACTTAAAAAGCCTTGTATGGTTTAAAACAAACACCCCGTGCATGGTATGATAGACTTAGTTCTTTTCTTTTACAAAATGGTTTTATAAGAGGTAAAGTTGATACAACTCTATTTGTTTTTGAAAAAGGGCAAGATTGTTTACTTGTGCAAATTTATGTTGATGATATCATCTTTGGTGCTACTAATGATTCTTTGTGCAAGAAATTCTCTAAGTTGATGCAAGGAGAATTTGAAATGAGCATGATGGGGAGCTCAACTTCTTTCTTGGACTCCAAATTAAGCAATGTCAAGAAGGTATTTTCATTTCACAATCTAAGTATACAAAAGAACTTTTGAAAAAGTTCGGCATTGAAGAAGGAAGAACCGTCTCTACTCCCATGGCAACAAATGTCAAAATTGACAAAGATGAGAAAGGCAAGTCCGTGGATGAATCAAAGTATCGAGGTATGATTGGTAGTTTACTTTATTTAACCGCTAGTAGACCGGACATTCTTCATGCCGTATGCCTATGTGCTCGTTTTCAAAGCAATCCCAAAGAATCTCATATGAGTGCCGTTAAAAGGATTTTTCGATATTTGAAAGGCACCATTCAATATGGTTTATTTTATCCAAAGAATGAAAATTTTTGTCTTAAAGGTTATAGTGATTTGGATTATGCGGGAAATATTGATGATCGGAAAAGTACTTCCGGATCATGTCAATTTTTAGGCGATTGCCTAGTTTCTTGGTTTTCAAAGAAGCAAAACTGTGTTTCTTTTTCAACAGCCGAAGCCAAATATATTTCCGCCGCATTTTGTTGTACTCAACTTCTTTGGATGAAACAAACCTTAGCGGATTACAAATGCTCTTTCGAAAAATTACCTATCTTTTGTGATAATATATCCGCTATAAATATTGCTCAAAACCCGGTTCATCATAACCGTACTAAACATATTGAGATTCGACATCATTTTCTAAGGGATTGTGTTTCAAAACGTAAAATTGAGATATCTTTTGTACCATCTCAAGATCAATTAGCGGACATTTTTACAAAACCGCTATCTTCCGAGACCTTTTCATCAATACGAGCTCGGTTAGGCATAATGCATATTGAATGAGGCTTACGTTTGCATTTTGCACGTTTTTAAAACTTAGGGGCGAAAAATCGGATTTTTGGTTGAAAATTCGGATTTTGAAAAAAACTGACAGACAGTGGGCTGAAAGGGTTGAGGGCAACCGGTCGCCCGGTCGCCCTAAGCCATTTCTTGGATTAAAATGGTTCTGTCTTCAGCTTTCACAACTTTAACATATTTTGGCCATTTTTCGTCCACTTTGCCAAATTCTCACATTTTTCATTCAAAAATGATTTTTATGCATCTTTTTCACAACATGGACATTAAACATCATGATTATCATCATTATGGCTCATCTTTTCCGATCAAATGGTAAGAATTTCTCTTCTTTTGCTCAATTGGGTTGATCCCTTGAGTTAATGACCTTATAGTATATTTCTTGATAATTTTTGCATATGATTTTGATGAGCTTATCTAGTATGTTGAATTGTATATTGATTGAGGTGAATTGGTGATAAAATTTTTGGCTTGAAACATTTACAAGGGTTATATACAACCTCTTTTATTTTTCACGCACACAAGGTGTTCGATGAAATGTCGCAATGAAAATTTCAACTTATACATGATTCTCTTGCTTTCAAAAGTCTTCTATACTTATTGAGATCATGATTTGGTAAACAATACTAGTGTATGAACTCTTCATATTACATTTCTCCCATTTTCCTTGGATTGTTACGCTTTAATTGCTCAACGGTTAATAAACCGTCCCTTTGGCGCACTTTGATATTATTGTATGGTGTTTTCACCATTCTAACATTTTTTTTGATGATTCCAAAGGGGGAGAAATAGGATATTGGCTCGTTAGCTCAAGAAAAGCTAATAAAAGCTCGCAATAAGTATTGTGGACTCGAATACCTAGTCCATGGCTTGAATTTTGGACTCAAATGAAATTGATTAATAAATATTGTGACAGGGGGAGCTTCTTAGCTCATGATGCATCTTATATAAGCTTGTTATAGCTTGTGCTTCTTACTTACAATAATCGTTTGTTGATATGCTCATAAATAGGGGGAGCTTTGTATGAAATACCTCTAAAGGATAGTTTACTTGTAAAACCGAAAATTTTATTCGTTTTTCAAATCGTCCTCAAAGAAAATTGTTTTGGTTTGTAATCATCAAAAAGGGGGAGTTTGTTAGATAAATGTTTTTATCATGATTTTGATGATTATGTTCGATTTTGTTCAAATGAGTTTTTAAACCAAAACAATGTCCCTAAATGTTGTCTAAATACTTCCGATCAACTTAAAATGTTTTTACTATTTTTCTGAGTATTTCTTGGTTTATTTTCAATAAAACATTGGACAACACATTTGTTTCAGTTCGACCGGTCGCCCTATAGGGCAACCCATACCTGAGTTGAGCTCGAGAAAACAAAAATGGGGCGTTAGAAAAATAGGGCGGGCGGGCCGGTCGACCGGGTGACCTATACCGGGAGTTGGATTTTTGTTCCGGACTTCTCGGTTTAGTAAATTCTTCAAGGCAGCAACTGTCAGTCCAATGACTAAGGCGGCCAAGTCGCACCCCCTACGACCGGTCCCCCCTGTAAAAATTCGCAGAATTCAATTTCAATCTTATTTCTCACGCGACCGGTCGAACCCCTTGTTTATCAAAGAAACTATCCATTGCGTTTTGACAAAGACTTTTCCCTATTTTGTGGGATTGATTTCTAACAGCTATATTGATCATTTTAAATGGTTTCTTTTGCAAAGAAATCACTCCCCAAGGAGGAGCCAATGTCTGGAAATGAAAGCCAAGTCCTCTCCTATAAATAGAGGCTTCATTCAAACAACAAGATACTACACTCTATACAAGCAAAGAGCAATTGAGCAAACACTTTCATATATCTTGTTGTATTAGCTAAGCACTTTCACTTGCACAAATTTGAGGTCTAGGCTTTCAATTCTTGATTACACTTGTACTCATATTGTATCAATCATTATTGAGTTGTAATCTTGATTTTGGTCATCATTCAAAGACAAGACATCCTTGTGAGTATTCTTGTGGTAAGAATACACTTGGGTGATCTAGGTGATAGGTGTTTGAAGGTTGTGGTAATCTTCAAAGGTGTTGTAAGAGGGTTGTGGTAATCCTCAAGGTGTTGTAAGAGGGTTGTGGTAATCCTCAAGGTGGTGAAAGAGGGTTGTGGTAATCCTCAAGGTGTTGTATTAATTTTTGGTAAATTAATAAAATCTTTTTCTTTTTGAAATCCATCCCTGATATCTTTGGGGTGGTAGTAGATTAGGCCCTAGGTGGGTTGAACTACTATAAATCGACGTGTGCTATTTACTTTCCGCATTTAGCATTTTATCTTTGCTTGAGTCTTTCAAAAGAGGGCAAAATCAAAACCGGGATAATCTATTCACCCCCCCTCTAGATTATTGTAGCCACTTGGACTAACAAATTGAAGATTCCCATAAGTCGGACATGGAGTTACTCAAGCTGCAACATAAGAGCGAGATTGCGAGACTTGAGGATAACATGATGTAGGTCCCAAGGGGTGTGAGTAAGGTTTAGAGGAGGGGGGTTGAATAAACCTTACCAAATTTTTGATTTAGTACTTTTAAAGAAATTACAGAGTTAACACAAATAGCTAAGTCCTTTAGGGACAACTAAGTTGGTTATTCAGCAGAGTTAGTCACTCAACAGACTCGATAGAGCTGTTGATAGAATAACTCAACTCTTTAACCTGAAACTTAACTTGGCTGTATTGGTTTATCAGCGGAAGACTTAACACCCTTTGATTTGTTTGAAACTTGTTTTAACACTTGATATTACTCAGTTTGGATAGCAAATCAGCAGATATAAAGTAGATATGCAGAAATATAAATGTGCTAAAAAATAATTGACGCTGTTAATTTTTATAGATGTTCGAAGATGGGGTAATTCTTATAATCCTCTCTTCTCCAACTCCTGGAGGAATCCACTAAGTAACATATCAGTTTACAAAGTGGTGAACAGTTTAGAGACAACCTTGGTCACACAGCTGGCTTCTCGTCCGACTCAGCTTCTTCACAGGACAGCTGCCTTGCTACTTCAGCTCACTTTCTCAAGATCTTGGATTTGATCACGAAGCCCTCCAATAACTTGATACTGGTTCGACCTTGAACCTTCCTACAATCCTCCTTGGAAAGTAGACCCCTTTTGATTATTCAAAAGTTTCCTCTTCAACAGTTTGAAGTTGTCTTTCCTTCACAACTTTGTGTTGGATTGATTTCCTTCGAGTTTCAGGCTTGAGGATTTGCTTGAATATCTTTGAGAATATTTGTAGGTTACAGTTTAAATATTGCTTGCTTGTTCGTGGTTCAGGTAACCTTTTCTCAATCAATTTCCTTAGCCTATTGTAGTGAACTTTCAAAAATCTGCTGGTTGAAGAGATAGGCTGATTTTCAAAAGACACTTGTGTTCGTTGGCTTGTCTTTTCTTGGTCTTCAATCTTGAGATGTAGACCTTTCCTCGTATTAATTGAATGTGCAGCTTTTCAGGTCCTGACACAAGGTGCAGTGCTTCAAAATAGTTTGCACGCATTCAAAACATAAGGAAGCAATATGATGGTCCTCTACCCAGAATGGATCACCCTGCAATCAAGCCCCTGAGAGACATTGCCATGCCTGATGCTGGGTCTGAACCCAGATCCCTAGAGGAGTTTCAAACTCTACAGGCAGAAGGCTATTTCGAAGATTTGACTCTACCGCAAGCCTGTGTTTTGTACTGGGAGAAAGGTCTTAAGATATGCAAATCAACTGATAAGCAGTAGAGTTCCAACAGTTACTCAGCTGGAAAATCAAAAACTCCAGTACAGTATACTCCCAGAGGAGGAGGAGCTGAGTCAGGGAGAGAAAGGGGAAGAGGCAGAGGTTCTCGACTTCAACAGATCTGGAGAACGTCAAATATATTGATCCGCAGAAGAAAGGGAGATCTGTAAGTTTTCCCTGTAATATAGCTCTGATAATTTCCTTGTAATATTTGCTCTAATATCTTCTTTGTAACCTAGCTCTGATACACGTTGTAATGCAATACTTGTATAAGCTTTGTTACATATTGTAAACAGCTTTTTAAAGAACAAGAATGCTATGATCAATAAAACTGATTATTCAAAGCATACATTCTTTGTTACCGCACTGCTTATGTTTGCGGTTTATTTTTGTTTAAGTTTTGGCATCATCAAAAAGGGGGAAATTGTTAGGAAATTTATTTGTTAGATTTTGATGATACCATGTAAAACTTAGACTAGGAAGTTGTCACCCCATTTTTCTTTTAATTCTATATTGTAATAGATAGGACTGAAAGAGCTGAGTGGAGTCAGCTAAGTCAAAGAATGCAAGAAGTCAATTGTAGACTAGAGTGAAGACTCTGCTGTGTGTCAGCTGAGTATGGCCAAGAAAGAAGACAAGGACTCTGTGAAGTATGAGTAAGTGTCAGTCAAGTCAGTGAAAGGATCTAAGTCTAACAGTTGATGTGACAGTTGAGTCATTCTCATGATTGGAGCAGACTCAATTTAAAAGAGGTAAAGGCAGCAGTCAAGTCAAGACAAGACAACTGACATTGATCTGTTGGAAGGAAGTCAAGAATGTTACTCGATATAGTAATATGTCCAAGCTGCCAGGTCTTAAAGTATTTGGCCTAGAAACATTCAAAAGGAATAAATCAATGGGAAACACTGAAGCATGTGTCAGACCCTGTAAAGTTGCAGAGCCATTTAATACGAGGAAGGGTCAACATCACGAGTGGTGCAGACCAAGAAAAGACAAGCCAACGAAAAAGAAGTGTCATTTGAAAATAGCTTATCTCTTCACCGGACAAATTTTCAAATGAGCACTTTAAAAGGCTGAGGAAGCATTTGAGAAAAGGTTACCTGAACCTAACACGAACAAATCAAGCAATTATCAAGCAAGCATAACCTACAATATTCTCAAGCTTACCTAGAAAATTCCTCAAGCCTAAAACTCGAAGGAACTCGATCCAACACACGCTATGAAGGAAAGATTACTTCAACCAGTTGAAGAGAAAACGTTTAAAGAACAAAAAGGGGTCTACTCTCCAAGTTGAAGGAGCTGTAGAAAGGTTCAAGGTCGAACCAGGAGATTCAAGTTTGTTGGAGGGCCGTGTGATCAAATCCAAAGACTTGAAGGGAGCCAAGTAGTAAGGGAACCGTCTCTTGTGAAGAAGCTAAGTCGTAGGAGAAGCCACCTGTGTGATCAATGCTGTCTCTAGATTGAAAACTACTTTGTAACTTGATCTGTTACCTAGTGGATTCCTCCAGGAGTTGGAGAAGAGTGGAGTAGAGGAATTACCCCATCCTCGAACCACTATAAATTACTTGTGTCATTTTCTTTCAGCATTTACTTTCTTGCTTATATTTTCCATATCTGCTGTTATTTTTTCTATCTAACTGATAATAACAAGTGCTAACACAAGTGTTAAAAACGAGCTTTAATCAAACAAAGGGTGTTAAGTCTTCCACTGTTAAAAACCAAATCAACTAAAAGTTTAGTGTTAGCTGACACAACCAAGTTATACTATCAACAGCCCAGTCGAGTATGTTGAGTGGGTAACTTAGCTGAAGATAGCCAACCTAGCTGTCAGGCAAGGACACATCTGATTTGAGTCAACTCTGTTGAAATTCTTAAAAAGACTAAAAGTGAAAATTTGGTAAGGTTTATTCAACCCCCCCTCTAAACCTTACACCACACCCCTTGGGACCTAAAAGAAATGTTGTTCGCCAAATATTTGATCTCAATACTGCAAGTGTACAGTGTAGTTTATAGGATAATAGCAAGCAAGGTCGTATTCCTCAGGGATTGAATACGAAACACTTAGGCTATAGTAACATCATATTCCAATTTTATTGAAGCGACCGAAAATCACAAGTTTTATAAATCCTAAATTAACAAGTAAAAATAAAAGAAGTAAATATGTAAAAATCAGAACTCCACAAGTCTTTTCAACAATATATGAAAGCAACCCTAGGCACATATTCTCAACATGCTTCTTCAATACTAAGTTCATTCAATGTTTATCAAAACCAATTCACATGTTTCTATGTGTTCAATTCCTAAATTAGTTTATTCCCCCTCCCGGGTGGCACATAAACAGTAGATTAATAATAATTGAGGTCTCCCGATGCATCACAATGATTATTAACTCCCAACAGATCTTTGAATTGAATGACTCCCCATAAATAGATGTAGTCTCTCGATGCATTAACCTGTTTATGTCTGAATTCGATTTTCTTCTTGTTAGAAATTACCTCCCAGATTATGGACTAACAAGTATGACATTCAAATTATTGATCAGATAATCAGCAAGAATTAAGCACTCGAATTCATATAATATAACACATAAATCAATTAAGAAAATAATTAATCAAAATTTAACATGAATCCATAGTTTTGATTATGCCCTAGGATCCGAAAGATTAGCCCAACATATTTGATAACAAATTCATAGACAAAGTTGAAATCAAATAATTTGACATCGTTTAAGTACAAACAAGAGATCTAAACTATGAAAGAAAACCCCTTCTTGTCAGGATTAATCTGCATTCCAAGCCTTCGAAACTCTTGCGCTGGGTATTTGAGCATGTTGCGAAAAATAAGCCTGTGAGATTTTGTGCCTTAAACTGCTTTTATATGATGCACTCTTATTTTTTCTTAAGTGTGTCATTGATGATTGTTAGAACTCTAATACTTGCTTTAGTATCTTCATTGAAGCCATGTGTGTGTGTGTAATTTTTGAAAATGATTTAGGGCCATGTTTATTTAGTCTACTTAACTTAAAAAGCCTAACTATGAAGTCGTGATTCCCTAGTTAGCCACTTTGAGCCTTAATTTTTATTGTTAGCCACATTTTGATCTTTAAAATTGAAAGATGATTTTTATCCTGAAAAATACTTGAGCTTATAGAAGATGAATAGTTTGGGGGATATGTGGTGAAATTGTGAAAAAGAGAGAAAATTGGGAAAAGAAAGAGGGATGAGCAGTGCTTAGGTAAATGAGAGAATAATGAAACTCAAAAAAGAAAGAAAATTTCTGAGAAAAAGGAAAGAAAAATCGAGCAAGAGCAAAGAGAAAGAAGAGAAAGAAAAGAAGAAAAATTTCTGGAAATTTTGAGAAAAATTGAAAGATTAAGGCAGAAGAAAAGAAAAAAGGCAAAAGGTCTAAGAAGAAAAAAATAGAAAAAGGGTGGAGTTGAGTTGAAAAAAAAAATTGAAAGAATGATTTTTAGATGAAATGAGTTGGTGATTGCAAGTCTGTGTGCTTTAGTTCTATTTGCTCAAGTCAAGTCACTTAATCCATATTTTTCCTACCCTTACCAAAGAACCTACATTACAACCAAATGAAAAGTCCTTTTTGATTCTTAAGTTGTGCACACTAAAGTGGTAGAGATGTTAGACGATTTGCAAGCATATGGTAGTTTTACATTCACTGAATTGAGTTAAGCGTAAACACATCCTATTTACTTTGAGAGTTGAGTGATACACTATTCCTTGTAAGTCGCGATGTCAAGTACCCGAAAGAGTATTGATTATGCCGAACTTGTGTTGATGATTTCTTGATAATGAATTGCATGGTTTGCTTGGATATGGAGTCAAATGAGATTGAATGTTTATAGTGTTCTTGTGTGTTCTTTGTACCCCTTGAATCTTGATATTATTTTTCTTAATTTGCTCGAGGACGAGCAATGGTTTAAGTTTTGGGGATTTTGAGGGCTTATTGTGCATTTAAGGGCTTATTGTGTTATTTAATTGATTCATGTGCACGCATATTTAGTGTATTTTACTTGGTTTCCTTAGAAGGGCATGATACTACATATTCTTATAACGTTTTATAAGAAACTGAGCTTAAATAGAAAGATATCAGCTAGAAGGCCCAGACCAGATTGACGAGTGGGAAGAGAAGATTAAAGAGACGAAGAAAACAGACCAAAACAAGTCACACGGTCAGCCCGTGTGGGGCCACACGACCGTGTGAAGATTACACAACCATGTGAAGTGTTTGGGCGAAAACAGAGATATAGACATGTTACACGGTCAGACCGTGTGGGATGATACGGACCGTAATCTCTCATATCAGTAATCTACCAGTAATCTCTCATATCACCTATATAAAGGGACCAAGGCTTGCACGAAAAAAGATATATCATACCATTCGTACAACATATAATATATAAGATTACACAAATCATAGGTCTTCTGAGAGAGGAGGGCTAGGTTACGAAGAACACCACAGGGCTTTTCACATCTACCAAACAAGTAAAAGACATCTCCTCAACATTTATCACATTATTCACAAAAATATTTCATCTCATAAAATCAAATGCTCATAGTAAAATCATGCGGAAGCTTTTTGTATTTTTTCAAATTCTAATCCTAATTCACACAAAAAGCAATAAATGTGCTAAAGCGATAAATGTGTTAGAATAAAAATAACAAAAAATTGATTTTTTTTTAAATTTTTATGCAAACTTTTATGCTCTACATGCAATCTTAAATGCAATGCATCATGCAACAATACTTATTTACGCATTCTTGACAAACCCCCAAACTTAAAATATTCTTCGTCCCGAACATATGAGAAAATTATCAAAAGAAAGTGGAATGTGTAAAAAGTACTTACCAAATCATTGTGGTGGTGGAGGTGGAGGGTAGTGGCCTTGTGAAATATGCCATTGATCCATACGAGACATCATCTCATATGTGTACTGCTGCTGCTGGGTGATGGCGTCAAATCTCTGTAAATACTCAGTGTGATATGCATCAGTTGTCGCCGTAAACGGATAAATATCATCTATTAATTTACCCACATCGACTTTCATCCTTTCAAGCCTATCACTAATGGTCCATGGCCGGTTATCCCCTTGTCTAGAGGATTCCAGCATATCCCTTTCCTGCAAAGGCTCATCTTACTTCTCCTGAGCAGCAGTCCCCTGATCACCTCTCATCAACCAATTACTCCTATTTCTGATAGAAGTATCAAATTGAATTATTTTCATGGCGGATAAAACAGTCATATCAATCAATTTTGGACCATCGGCTTTTGCATACCCCTCGAAGCTAATATTGAAGTGCTCGGCTATCAGAGTAATAAGCCCACCTATACAAATTTCTCCCCTTTCTTACTTCCTCACTCTATCAAATTGCCAGGCTATCATAGCCCCGATATTTGGCACAACCTCCATCCCCGAAGTCATACACCAAATAATAAACAACTTGTCTATGTGCAAGCCCCCTTTGCTATCTTCCATCGCGAACACCGTTTCTGCTAAAGTACGTTGTACATAATGAATACGGGGTTCCGAAGGCTAGACACCTTTGATGTAACCTGCATATAAATCCGTCTACCCGTTATCTCCCTCTAATATCTATCCTTATTAAAATCTTCATGTTCTTCCACCCCATAAACCGGAGTTCTATAAATCCCATTCAAATAATCAATTGATGACTCCCTCGGCTCATTGGCTAAACGGAATCTAATCCCATCAAATTCCATTTTTGGACTACTAAATCAAAACTACTTAAGAATTCAAGCGTATAAATTGAATATGTAGTCCAATGCCCATTCAACAATTCATGCCAATCTATACAACCACACATAGCATGAAAATCTTCTAACAAACCTAAATTAGCGAGTATTTTCATCGGGATACTTTGTCGAAATCCATGGTTGAAAATAAAAGCATCGCCCATCTAGTCCGGTGTGTTTCATCCGCCATGACCATGTAGGAGAACTCGGGTTGGTCGACCGCATACTCCGTTTGGGGCTCGGGCTCGGGCTCCATGTTGGTTCCCTTCTCCTCATTGTATTCCTCCTAGTTCCTCTTTTTCCCCTCTAGAAGCCATAAAAATCAAATTTTGATGTTTTAAAAATCTGAAATTTGTAGATATAAAATTCCGAAACTTGAAGGAGAACTTGTGAAAATTGAGAAATTGGAAGAATTTAGTGATATGTTTCTTGAGAAGATGAATAATTTGTGTTTGTGGTGTAAGATTTGAAGTGAATTTTGAAGAGATTTGGAGATGTGTTTGAGTTTTTGGGAGAGTATTTTCGAGTTGTAGGGTTTGGGAAGGAGAGAATGAGATAGAAATTGAGTGTTTGAGGTTAAAAAGGGATAAAATTCCTCCTGGACGTTTCACACGGCCCGACCGTGCGGTCTTGGGATACTGTCTGCTGCTTTAATCCACACGACCCGACCATGTGACTGGTCTCTGTATCTGGGTCGCACGGTCCGTGTGTCTTGGTTCACATGGTGGTGTGACATATTTTTTCATTTTTTAATATAAAACCCAGAGTTTGCCATGACGCCTCCTACACAATAACTCACAAAACCAAAAAAAACTAAAAATCACGTTAATACTAAAATTAAAATGGAATTAAAATCAAATTAACTGAAGGTGATAAAAAATAAACGAAAATAGGAAATAATTTGGGTTGTCTCCCATCAAGCGCTAAGTTTTACGTCTTTAGATAGACTTTAGATTTCTAGTTTCGCTGTCGCTGAATTGTGTCATTTTGAAATCTTTGAGCCCTTGTATTTTGTACGATCTATCAGACGAATGGCATTAATGTAGGTCCCAAGGGGTGATGTGTAAAATTTAGAAGGGGGGATTGAATAAACTTTACCAACTTTTCAATTTTAGTCCTTTTAAACAATTTCAGAGTTAACTCAACTCAGCTAAGTCCTTGAGGGACAACTAGGTTGGCTTACACAACAAAAGTTACTCACTCAACAGACTCGACTGAGCTGTTGATAGTATAACTTAGTTGTTTTCAGCTAACACTTAGAAATACAGTTGACTTGGTTTTACCAGCCGTAGACTTTCACCCTTAGAGTTTTTAGTATGTTTTTCAACCCTTGTTTTGGCAATGTTATTATCAACAGACTTAAGCAATTTAACTTATCTGTAGATATGAAAGTAATGCGAGAAATTAAGTGCTCTGAAAAGTAAATAGACACAAGCAGATTATAGTAGTTCAGCAATGGGGTAATTATTCTAGTCCACTCTTCTCCAACTCTTAGAGGAATCCACTAGGTAACTTGACTTGGTTACAAAGTAGTTAACAGTTCGAGTCAGCTTTGATTACACAACCTGCTACTCTTGGGACCCAACTTCTTCACAAGACGGTTGTCCTGCTACTTCAGCTTCCTTCAAATATTTGGACTTGATCATGTAGCCCTCCAACAGGTTCAAAGCTCTGGTTCGATGGAACCTCACTACTTGTACTTCAACCTTGGAGAGTAGATCTCTTTATTCTTGAAAACAAATTTTTCTCTTCAACTGATGAAATTGTCTTTCCTTCACTGAGTGTGTTGGATCGATTTCCTTCGAGTTTAGGCTTGAGGATATTTTTGTAAGCTTGAGAGATGTTTGCAGGTAATTACTTGAAGGATTGTATGCTTGATAGTCTGTTAAGTTCGTGACATTCTCTCAAATGACTCCTCAGCCTTTTATAGTGCACGTTTGAAAATATGTCCGTTGAAGAGATAGATACATTTTTCAAACAACACTTTGTTGGTTATTGGATTGACTTGTCTTGTAGCATTGATGAAGACCGTACCTTGAATTTAATGCTGTGTAGCCTTTCCTTAAACTCTGCAGAATTCAGGAGCATCCCATTGGTTCCTTGTTTTTTGCACTTTTTCGGCAAAACAATTATATTGTTGGCAGCCTGACACATGTCTATTTCCAGTAAAACCTTGACTTGTTTTGACAACGGATCTCTTTTAGCTTTCTCGAGTCATGTCTGCTATATACCCCTTTGACATTCAATTCAAATCATTTTAGAGTGACTTTGTTGTCAGTCAGCTGACTAAGACAGCTTTTCTGTCACTTGACTGATTCTTCACTTCACTTCACTCAACTGCCACATAGCTGGGTCTTCACTTCAATCTTTAGTCGAGTCTTATAATCTTCAACTTGGCTATCTTCGGCTCAGCTCATACATCCCTATTTATTACAAGTTGAATTACATTTGAAATGGGGTGCCAACTTCCTAATCCAAGTTTTACATGGTATCATCAAAATCTATATATAAATTTTCCAACAATTATATTGTTCTCTAGGATTAAGTTCAGTATCGCTTGAGAATTTGCACTATTAGATGTTGGCCTCCCTTTGCGGTAGCGATCTGGGCTACTTGTGTTTCCAAAGATTTCAGTCTTGCATTTATGTTTGTGTTCAACTGAGATTTCAGACTTGTTCCTCAATCCTGTCTATCTTTGCTTCATCCTTATTCAGTCTTGCTCTAGTTTCTTCGATAATCGAGGGTATCATCTCTTCCACATATGCTTTCGTGTCACTTAACTCCGCTCTACCTTGATTACCCACATTAAATCTCAAAGGTGGCTGCAAAACATTTTTGTTATTCGCATATGAAAAGTTCTCCTAGTTTCGTAGCCCCGGATGATAGTAAATGGGTGTCTGATTATTTCTATAGTTGTTGTTGAAGTTCCTTTGTTGTCCCACAAAATTAACTTCCTCTTCAACAACTGCAGGATATCTAGGAGTCACTTGCTGCATCGCATCCAATTTCATGTTCAGCACGTATACTTATTCAGTAAGCATGGAATCTTTCTCATCCTGAGCCTCTACCACACGTCGGACATTGGATCTCTCGGATGGCCACTGGCAACTATTATTTGCCATCTCCACTAATAATTCTAGTGCCTCGTCTGGATATTTTCTTAGCAGTGCACCTCGAGATGCAACATCTGTAATAGTTCTCTTGTTGCCACTTAAACCATTATAAAAATTCTGAACTTGTTGGTAATCATGATACCCATGCTGAGGGCACTTCCTCAACAATTATCTTAATCTATCCCATGCCTCATATAATGGCTCTGAATCTAACTGCCTAAACTGGGCGATTTCAGATTTCAACTGCAGCGTTTTACTGGGGGGAAAGTATTTTGCTAGAAACCGCTAGCTTAGTTTAGCCCAATCTGCTATGGGCGATGTCAGAGTGCATAATCATCCCTTAGCCTTATCGCGCAGAGAGAATGCGGAAAGGCGGCATCAAATGATGTCTTTAGAAAGACCATTCATCTTGACAGTATTGCAGACTTCTAAAAATTACGCCAGATGCGCGTTTGGATCTTCAATGGTTCTTTTCCCAAACTAATTCTGTGAAACCATCTGGATTAATGCTATTTTTAGTTCAAAGTTGTTTGCATTGATCGGCAGATGGGCTACACCCCTATAAGTTCGACTAACATCCGACTGAAAGTAGTCCCTAACTGCTCTTCTCGCGGGCCTTTCCACAATCCGGTCTTGTCCATCCGCCTCAGTTGAGTGTTCATCATTGTTCCTATTATTCACGCCATTCTAATTATTCCCATCCTCCATTGCTTTAGATCTTTTCCTTAGTTGCTTCACCGTCTCCTCGATTTCCAAATCAATAGGTATTGGTTGGGTAGATCTGGAACGCGTGATCATGCACTATCTGTACTTAACAAAAACAATGCTAGAACCAAAACAATGAAATTTATTTACAAAAATAAAAAATCGAAAGTAAGAAAAAATATTTACAAAAAAAATCGAAAAAAATATATATTTACAAAAATTTTGTTTCAATTAAGATTGAACTACTTATTACTATATCTAAGTTGAATCTTTCAATCCCCGGCAACAACGCCAAAAACTTGTTCGCCAAAACTTTGATCTCAATATTGCAAGTCTACTGTGTAGTTTACAGGATAATGGAAAACAAGGTCGTATTCCTCAGGGATTGAATACCAAACACTTAGGCTATAGTAACATCGTATTCCAATTTTATTGAAGCGACTGAAAATCACAAGTTTTAGAAATCCTAAATTAACAAAAGAAGTAAATTTGTAAAAATCGGAACTCCACAAGTCTTTTTAACAAATACGAAAGCAACCCTAGGCACATAATCTCAACACGCTTCTTCAATATTAAATCCAATCAATGTTTATCAAAACCAATTCATGTGTTTCTATGAGTTCAATTCCTAAATTAGTTTATTCTCCCTTTTGGGTGGTGCATAAACAATATATTAATAATAGTTGAGGTCTCCCGATGCATCACAACGATTATTAACTCCCAACAGATTAGCCCAGCATATTTGATTATTCCCTAGGATCCGAATGATTAGCCCAGCATATTTGATAACAAATTCATAGACAAAGTTGAAATCAAATGGTTTGATATCGTTTAAGTACAAATAAGAGATCTAAACTAAGAAAGAAAACCCCTTGTTGTCAGGATGAATCCTCCTACCAAGCCTTCGAAACTCTTGTGCTTCCGTAGATGTGAAAGGCCTTGTGGTGTTCTTCGTAACCTAGCCATCCTCTCTCAAAAGACCTTTGATTTGTGTAATTCTGTGTATTATATGTTGTATAAGTGGTATGATATATCTCTTTTCGTGCAAACCTTGGTCCCTTTATATATGTGCTGTGAGAGATTACTGATGAGTTCTGATGGGAAAAGGACAACAAAATCAGTCAAAAACGAGTCGCACGGTCCGTGTCATCCCACATAGTCTGAACGTGTAACACGTCTCTGTCTCTGTTTTTGCCCCATCACATGGTTGTGTAATCTTCACATGGTTGCCCACACGGTCGTATGGCCCCACACGGGCTGACTGTGTGACTTGCTTTTGTCCATTTTCTTCGTCTCTTCGATCTTCTCTTTGCACTCATCTATCTTGTTCGGGCCTTCCAACTGATATCTTTCCATTTAAGCTCCGTTTTCTGTTATAAGTTACAAGAGTACCCAGTATCATTCCCTTCTAAAGAAACCAAGTAAAATACACTAAATATGCGTGCGGATGCATTAATTATATAACAAAATAAGCCCTTAAATTCACGCATATTTTACACACATCAAATGTACTTCAATTGAGATAAAAGATAACCTTGTGAAGAAGAAGCAACCTCAATATAAAGAAAGTAACGGAGCGGATCCAAATCTTTCATTGCAAATGAATGAGCTAATGTAGACTTCAAAGTTTCTATGCCATCAAGATCATCACCAGTAATAATCATATCACCAACATATAATGAAATGCAAAATACGACCTATTGCAATACACTTGACAAACAAGGTTGAATCATGATCACTTGGTCGAAAACCAAGGGAGGTAACCAGAGAAGTGAACTTATCATACCACGCTCTAGAGGTTTTCTTAAGGCCATAAAGAGCCTTGACAAACTTACAGACCTCGCTTGACTGATGAGCAACGCCAGGAGGAGGCTACATGTACACTCCGTCAACAAGTCCACCATTCAAAAAGGCATGTTTTACATCCATCTGAGATATACCCCATAGACGAACCGAGGCGTTTTCAAGAAGGGTACGAATAGTTGTCATTTTTGTAACAGGTACAAAAGTCTCCTCATAATCAATCCCATACTCATGAATATAACCCTTAGCAACCAATAGGGCTTTGTATCTTTCAATATACTCATCATATTTGGTTTTTATCTTGTAAACCCAATGACATCCAATGGCGTGTTTCCCTAGTGGTAAAGGTACCGAGTCCCAAGTATGAGTATGATGCAAAGCAAGAAGTCCCACGACCACAACATCGTGCAAAGTTGATCACAAATCGGCTCTCTATAGGATAAAGGCCGAGTCACGATGAAACGAGAGGCCAAAAAGGAGACGAAAGAGCCGTAATAACAAGAGTAAAGGAAATCGTAACTTAGTAGACTTACAAACACTAGTGGATTGTCGAGGAGCAACATCGAGATCCGTAGTTGGAGGAGCCAAGGGACAATATCGTAGCAAGAGAATCACCACATCAGAAGTCAAGGTACCAAACCTACAGAACCATCAGTAATGGATTCGTCCTCATGAAAAGGATCAAAAAAGAAAGGAATATGTTCCAAAAACATAACATGACGCGAAACATATAATATTTGGCTAGCTGGATCAAAACAAGAAACCTTTTCTGTCCTTCCCCATAACCAAGAAAATGCATAAAACATACCGCAACTTCAACTTTTATTATGTACAACTTGAGGTCAAAGAACAAAGCAAGTGGAACCAAACACTCGTAAAGATAAGTAATCAGGAGCATTATAGAACTTATCAAAGGGTGTCAAACCCGAATGATGTGAATTAGGAATTCTATTATTGGTAGCAGTGAGAACTGCTTTCCCCCAAAACATACTAGGAACACTAGCAGACAACAAAAGAGACCTAACAGTTTCTACAAGATCTCTATGTTTTCGCTCTGCAATACCATTTTGCTCAGGGGTGTTTGTACAAGATGTTTTTCATACTATACAATTAGAAGCAAGTAAAGTAAGAAAAGCATTGGAAGAATATTCCTCACCCAAGTCACAATGAAAACACATTATGGTGGCTGAATGCTGGGTTTTCACAAATGCTCTAAAATGGCAAAATATGTTAAAGAAATCATAATGTTGCTTCATAAGATAAACCCAACAATAGCGTGTATAGTCATCAATAAACGAAACATAATATCGCGACCCACCCTTTGTATTGATAGGGGAATGTCCCCATACATTAGAATGAACAAGATCAAAGGGTGCACGAGAAATAGAACACTTTTATTAAATGGTAAAGAAGAAATTTTGCTAGTTTGCAACCACTACAATCCGAAATATTATGAGATTTCAATTCTCACAAGACACCAATATAAACCAAAAACTATAAAAGAGACGCAGACACATGACCTTATAAATGAGAATGCCATTAGTAAAAAGCAAAAGACGAACAATTCAAACAAAAAGATGACAAATCCACACCAAAGGTTTTAGCTTCCAGTACATTAAGTTGATCCAAAACATAAAGTCCCCTTTACTTACAACCTATCCCATTTAGCTTCTGGGACTACGAGTCCTGTATAGAACAAGTGGAACGAGTGAATGAGACTAAACAACCAGATGCACATAATTGGCTAACTGAAACCATACTCAAGGTGAGGTTAAGAACATAATAAAATCCGGAACAGAGAAACAACACGTGACAATGGAGCCAATTCCTTCTAGTGGCATTGGAGTACCATCAACAATTAGAGCTGACATAAACGAATTATGAGACAAAGAGACAACAAATGACATACTAGGTGACATATCATAGGAAGCTCCAGAATCTAAGATCCACAATAGTGAAGGCATACCTAAAGAACTTATATTTGATGAGGGAGACATGCCATGGGACTGTTAGGCAATGTAGTTTTGAAACTGCTCAAAGAGATACAGATCCAACGATGGCGTGATGACTACATTGCTTGGTTGAGGTGGTCTAGGAGACCACTGGGATGGTGATGGTGGCTACTGTGGAGGACGTGGATGTCGTTGTTGCTGGAATCTCGACTGTTGCTGCTGGGATCTCGACAGTTGTGGTTTACCTATATTCAATAACAGGGGACACTAAGCCTTCTAATGGTTCTTTTGGTGGAAAAAAACACATTCATCAGAGGGTATCCTCGAATTCACCCGATTGTGATTATTATTAATTGGTTTTTGTGGTGCGGCAAAAACTGATGCAATAGATGATGAAACAATCCCCTTATCAACATGAGTTTGAAGCTGCATCTCTTCGACTAAAAAGTTCATTAACCACTGAATCTACAAAAGGTAATGGGCTACGATGCAGAATATTACTACGCAACCCCTCAAAGTCAGAACGAAGAGCCATAAAAAATTACACCAATTGTTGTTTTTGTTTTAATCAACGTGTAATATAGGGTGAAAAGCTCGCAAATCTGCAGATTCAGTAAGCGAGAATTGATACCACAAATCAGACATCACGGAATAAAAATCTTGAATACTCATATCCTTCAGCTTCAAAACACGAATATCAGCCTCCTATTGATACTGTTACGCAAAGTTGGACTATGTATACAACCGTACCAGATGGTCCCAAACTTCTCTTGCAGTCTCATACTTTGCCAACTGAGCCCCTACAAATTGCGAAACTGAATTGTTGATCCAAGTAATAACATTTGAATTATCTGTTTCCCAAACCTCGAACAGATCCACACCATCCAAACCAGTTTTCGTAGGTGTAACCTTTGTTCCAGTAACATAACCTCACATAGATTTACCTCGTAATTTTTTTTCATGACATAACTCTAGTATGAATAATTTTTCCCATCTAATTGCACACTAATTGCCTGGAGCGAGTCACCCCTACGAGCAGCCATGCCGAACGAAATAAAGAAAAACATCAAATCTAAACCCAAAAGCGAATGAAAAAAACCAAATCGGAACGCAAAAATGAAGCAAAAATGAACCAAATTAGAACTAACAAAAAGACGAACAAAATATTTTTTTCCTGCATACCCAAACCTAACTAACAAAAATTGAGATTAAGAACGAAGCAAATCGGAACTAACAAAAAGTTGTGGCTGAGATTAAAATTTTAGCTGTTGATACCATGTTGAAATTAAAGAATCCATAAAAATTGAGAGAAAAATAAAGACTTGTAATCTTATAGCGCGAAACCAAAAGTAAATTACAAAATAGAGAAAGAGACTTATATAGGGCAAACTAGGGAGCATTAACCCTATAAGGACTAAAACTAAATAAGGAATCCAAATAATATAATACTATATTTTAACATTTATCTATACCTCCTCTCTCTAGAAATTGCATAAAGTTGATTTTGGAGAATTGATTTTCTTTAGAAAGCATCTATATTCATTATTCTGTATCATATACAAAAACAAGTTTTTGCACCAAAATCCATCCAAATATAAATTTATATCATCTAAATATATCTCCCTATAAATTGCCACCAATACTTTTTATTTTCTTAATTTTTGCTTAAAAATATTCCTTCAAGAATGTCAAATATCTAAGGGTGCGATTGGATATACTTTCATTTTGAAAATTTTCATTTTGCTAGAGAATAGTAGTGAAAAAATTTTGGGGAGAAAAAAGATGAATTTTGAGAGTGTGATTGGATGTGAGATGAAAAAGTAATGATGAAAGTTGATTTGATGTGAAAATAGTAAAATAATGATTGGATATGATTGATAATTAGAAATGTGTGAGTGAATGAATAGTGAAATTTGTGGGATAATATGTAGTAGTGATTAGTTTTTTGTGAAAAATGTGTAGATGTGATTGGTGAAAGAAAAAGTGAGAAAAAGTGAAAGTAGAAGAGTAATATATTTTCTGAAAATTTTCATAAACAATCGCATGTTTGGTCAAAAAAAATTCTCTAGCGGAACGAAAATAGATTCTCGCTCACATCCAATCGCAGCCTTAATGCCACGAGAAGAAAATAGAAGAAGGACGTTGGGCATAAAATGCCAAAACATGAACACATGGGGTGCAGGCAATGTTGCCATTGATAAGCGACCTTTGCTTGCATTAATACTAAGATATAAACTCTCCCAACCACCTCATCATCTACTTAAAAACGAATCAAAGAAAAATTTAATTTGTAACACTTCACACCATACAGGAGCAGAAATGACGTACAATTTAATTTAATTTCAAGTCAGACGTTGTTATTGTTGTGTGATAGAATTGACAGTTCAGAGTAGGGGCGTCAATTTGTGACACGACACGATAATCCGACACGAACCTAACACGAATTTAGCAGGTACAAGTATAACTCTTAACAGTTCGGGTCAAAATCGGGTTGACACGGATAACACGAAAAATAAATAGGTCAGTCGGGTCGATCATGGTCGACACGATTGACCTATATAACCCATTTAATTTTATAGTGATATATTATTTTAATATTTTGTGATATTTTAGTTGGTCATATGATCATGGAAAAATTATTAAATGCAATTTTTAATATTTGATGTATTTTTTATTTGTAAATTTAATTTTTTCTGATTTTTTATTTTATTTTTTTCATGTCAAGTTTAAATTATACAGGTTTTGCGTGTCGTGTCGGGTTACCCGTGTCATAAACGGGTCGTGTATCTTGACACGAATAATTAAACGGGTCGGGGTCGGGTTCGTGTCATACCTGTAATACCTGTGTAAAAATACGACCCGCGAACACGAAACACGACACGATTGACACCCCTAGTTCAGAGCTATATTTTCAATAGAACCTTCTGATTCAAATATATTAAATAGATCGAAAGTGTGTTAAAATGGAAGTGGATCCTATGCATTTTCATTCCATAAATTTTGTGTAAAGAAAAAAAGACACACAGGGATAAAAAAATGTGTGAAAATAAAAAAGTTGGGCTGCGATTGGATGTGGGAGGAAATCCATTTTCGTTCCGCTGGAGAATTTTTTTTGACTAAAAATGCGATTGACTATGAAAATTTTCAAAAAATATACTATTCTCTCACTTTTACTTTTTCTCATTTTTTCTCTTATCAATCACATCTACACATCTTTTCACAAAAAACTAATCATTATTACACATTCTTCCACAAATTTCACTATTCACTCACTCACACACTTCTAACTACCAATCATATCCAATCATTATTTTATTACTTTTAAATCAAATCAACTTTCATGATTACTTTTTCATCTCACATCCAATCAAACTCTCAAAATTCATATTTTTTCTTCCAAAATTTCTTTTACCACTATTCTCACATTTTTTTGTTATGTCCTTGTGTATTTCCTCTCCCAAATTTACACAAAATTTACAGAATTGTAATGTAGAGGATCCGGGTCCATGTTTAAACATAGTACTGAAGTTATTCCTCATCTCAAGTTAATATGTGTAGGTGTATCCAATTAGAACAGGTTTTAAATGTCTTGAAGATCATTAAGTTATTCTCGTATCCTAAAGTTTTAATGGGTATTATAGAGTATTTTATAAGGTTTTAGATACGATATAAATGTCTGGGAAACAATATAAAGGAGCAACCTTAGCTTGGTTGGACTTGGCACATATAAATGCACATGGTTGAGTACGATTGATTTGACAGTATCTTGTTATGAACTATGATCAAACTGAAAAAGCCTAAATTGCAAACTATTTATTTAGATAACTACAACAATTAATAACTAAAAAGAAAAGGTTAAATCCTAAAGTTCTATAATTATAAAATTCTTCTCTCATTGGGCAATCTACAATATAAATAATAAATAAATTCAATTCATAAGTAAATAAAACACATGCTCTCATAAGTGTTTTTACTTGATCTTAGGTATATTGAATAATTTAGATACCAATGGTATTTTGGGAATAAGTGAAATATTAAAGTAGCCCTCAATATCAAATTTGCACCAACTTAAAACTTGTCGGACCAGGATTGCACGAATCCAAAATTTGCGGTACAAAAATTGTACAAAAGCAAAACATACAGGCACAATTCCAAAAGTTATAGGCCTATAATTGGAACATCCTTACATATGGAGGACTAATTTTGCATTTCCCCCCCACTATTCTAGTTACAAAAATAATTTTCAAAAAAACAAAACTCATTTCAGGAAATGGAACGATATTACAAGATTTTCATGCACTTGTTTCCTAGGATACCACGAGTACATTTCTCATCCACGGTTAGATAATCGGTGGCCAAAATTTGGCAGAGCTTTTGTAAAGTTCAATGTAAAAGGTGATAATTTATTAATTTTGCTTACAAGTTGATGAGTACTGTAAAAAGACCATATAACCCCCAAAGGATTATCTAATACCTAGTACACCATAAGGGCTTGATAAGTCCAAATTGGACCCCGTAGAGCGAGCCGAGGGGACGAGCACATGTACCAAGAGGGTCACTAGGGGGCTCGCGACCCAAGGCGATGTGGCTCCTAAGTCAACCATAGCTAAGCCATGACATCATTCATAGGAGGCCCGCGACCCCGGGCGAGGTGCCGTCGGGTCGGACCCTATTTTATACAGGATCCATATTCTCTAAAGGATCCAAACCCGACCCGAAGTGATGATCCGGGTTGACCCATGATCATGACCGTATATTCCTTGATGGTGGCGTCTAGGCCTAGGAGATCAAGACACGTGGAGCAAGTATGTACGGCCTAGCCAAACCAAGACTATAAATACTACAGATTGCAACCATTTTCAGGTATTCACTATTCTACTAATCACCTCGCTCCTCAGTTCACTTTGACCTTAAGATCCTGATCAAGCTTAAGCATCGGAGGGTCTTAGCTGAACCTTCCCGCTAACATAACGCTTGTTCTCACATTGCAGGTGTCATCTGAACGAAGTACTAAAGCTCGAGTCTAGGGACGCGACCCGAAGTGCATCTGGTTTATTTGTACCTAAATCAATTGGCACTGTCTGTGGGAAACTAGGCCGAACTGAGAATGAACGAGACTCCAGAAAAAGTGAAAGGTGTTCCGCCTCGTGGGCTGAACATGGAAGAGACACCCATAAGGGAGAAGGAGACCCTACCTCGAGGAGCCTCCCCGTCGTTGCAAATCCAGGGGCAAGGCCAGAAGGAAGCGGAGGACCCGATGATCAATATGCGATCAAGTGACTTAGAAAAGTTAATAGAAAGAAGGATGGAGGAAAAAGCAAGGAAGGGAAAAACACCTATGGACTCCCCTCCAAGGGAGTTACCTAGGGTAGACGAGGTCGAGATCGGTGATGAAGGCAGGATGTTAGAGGATGCTGAAGAGGTGGCCAGTCGATCGGCACTACGAGCGAAACAATCGATAGTGGACTTGGGCTAGCCACCTAAAAAGATAGATATTAATGAGCTTAGCGAGCAGATTGAGCATGCTACTCGAAAGCTGGATAATTTGAAGCGGAGGGGGGCAGTCACATCCGCTCTGCAAAAGAGAGGATCCCCTTTTTCTCCGGATATCCTTGCGGAGGTAGTCACCACGCAATTCAAGTTGCCCGATCTCCCTAAGTACGATGGAAATACGGATCCCCAAGAGCACCTTCCCGCGTTCGATCATGTGATGCAACTCTGCGGGCAGTCGGACGCCATGAATGCTAGGATTTTCATCACCACACTAAAAGGAAAAGCTCAGGAATGGTTCACTGGGCTCCCTAGGGGAACCGTCGTGTCTTATGAACAATTGGCAAGAAAATTCCTCTATCAGTTCACAAGTCAGAAGCGAGCTCGGAGGTCAGCGACCCATCTTTTTACCATAAGACAGGCGAAGGGCGAGCCTTTCTGAGGCTTCATCAACAGGTTTAATGACGAAGCTCTCGAGGTGCAGGACATGAGGATCGACATGATGACTAATATACTAGTCCATGGACTAAAGAAGGGGGCACTAGCTTCGGCTTTAGCACGAGACCCCCCGTCAGATAAAGAAGAATTGATGGGCATGACCCAACGATATATCCAGAAAGAGGAGATGAACGAGCTAAAAGATCATGAATGGTCTGTGGCAAACATGAAGATTTGAGCAAGAAAAGATCCTAGAGAGGGACCTCGATTCAGGTCTGAGAAAGACTAAGAGAGAGCCCGAGATCAGGATCGTCAACGAGCAGCACAGTTGAGTAGGTATACCACGTTGAATATCCCCCGAGTACATGCATTAATGTCGATAGAAGGAAAAAAACATGTTGAAATGGCCAAGAAAGATGAGAGCGACGCCAGGGAAGAGAGACAATTGAAAGTATTGGTCATTTTCACAAAGATCATGGCCATGACACAGAGGAGTGTTTTCAACTCAGAGATGAAATAGAAAGGCTTATCCAACAAGGATATTTGAAAAATTTAGTGAGAATAAAAGGAAATGAGATGGACGATAGGAGGCATGAAAAACAAGCGAGGCCCGGGTCACCACCAAGGCATAAATCGCGTGGGAGGTCTAAAGCCCGTTTCCCAGCAAGGGAAAGGCTAGATCAACCACGTGAGCGATCCATGGCAAGGCGAGATAAGCAAGATGAGAATTTACCACGCAGGGGAGTGATACATATGATCGCGGGAGGCCCAAGTGGAGGCGATTCGCATAGTGATAGAAGAAAAAGTATGCAAACTCTAACTCACACTCCCAAGCGACCTTTGAGTATCCTGAACATACAAAAGGTAGCTCCTATCACTTTTGACAATCGCGACTTAGTTGGAATTGAAGCGAACCAAAATGATCCCATGGTGATCACAGTGGATATTGCAAATTTTGCGGTGAAAAAAACCTTGATAGACAATGGTAGCTCGGTGGATGTGATTTTCCTACATGTTCTCAGAAAAATAGAATTGGAGGTGGCAACGTTGCATCCTGTCAACACACCTCTAACTGGATTTGGAGGAAGTAAGGTGATCCCATTGGGAACCATCGATCTTCCAACTACGCTCGGGACCTTGCCATGCAGAAAGACGGTGATGATTAAGTACTTGGTGGTTGATGCTCCATTTGCCTACAATGTCATCTTAGGGAGGCCTAGCCTGAATCGTTTCCAGGAGATTGTATCTACGTACCATTTGAAGCTAAAATTCCCAACTTCGGGTGGAATTGGGGAGGTTCGAGAAGACCAGAAGAGTGCACGAGAGTGCTATAATTTATCATTAAAGAAGAAAAAGGATCGCGAGAGGTTTGAACCATCAAAACGCATCACCCGGAAGAGAGGAAGCGGGGATGAGTAAGAAAGATAAAGAGTTGTACAAAAAGGCAAGGACTATAGAATATAGAATTGAGCCAATGGAGCAATATAAAAGGGTACAGCTAAATCCAACCGACTCCGAGAAGTTCACGCGCATAGGGTCGCAGATGGATCCGAGCTTGGAGCTTTTGACTATCCAATTCTTGAAAGAGAACGCAGATATATTTGCGTGGAAGCCATCAGATTTTCAAGGCATTAGCCTAGAGGTAGTTGTACATCGCTTGAATGTCGCCCCGGAGGCAAAACCTATTAAGCAGAAGAAGCGAAGCTTTGGGGGCGAGAGGAACTGCATCATAGAAAGCGAGGTAAATAAGCTCCTCGAAGCGGGACATGTTGTTGAAATTCAGTTCACTGAGTGGCTTTCGAATGTTGTGATTGTTCCAAAAACAACGGATAAATGGAGTATTGCACGCGACTTCACTGCACTAAATAAAGCATGCCCAAAAGATCCTTATCCGCTACCTCCTGATCGACCTCTTGGTAGATTCAATAGCCGGATGTGCTTTGTTGAGCATGATGGATGCATACCAAGGCTATCACCAAATATTCATGGCCGAGGAGGATCGGGATAAAACCTCATTTATTACCGACAAAGTGGTATATTGTTATATGGTGATGCCATTCGGGTTGAAAAACGCTGGAGCAACGTACCAACGAGTAGTCAACCTCATGCTTAAAACAGAGATTAGGAAGACGATGGAGGTGTATGTGGATGATATGCTAGTGAAAAGTGAAAGGCAAGAGGATCACCCAGAACACCTAAAGCGAGCTTTCAGTATCATGCGAACTTATGGGATGAAATTAAATCCGACGAAGTGCACCTTTGGAGTGCGAGGTGGAAAATTTCTTCGATTCATTGTTAATGAAAGGGGCATCGAGGCGAACCCAGAAAAGATAAAAACGATCTTGGAGATGATTTCGCCGAGAACAGTTAATGAGGTCCAACAGCTAACAGGTAAGCTAGCCTCGCTTAACAGGTTTATTTCGAGGTCCGCTGACTAAATCTAGCCTTCTTTAATACTCTAAGAAACATGAAAAATTTCAAGTGGACAGATGAATGCGAAAAGACTTTTGAGGAACTAAAGTCATACCTAAGTTCGCCACCTTTATTATCCAAGCCTGAAAAAGGCAAGCCATTATACCTGCACCTAGAAGTTTCTAAGCGAGCAGTTAGCTCGGTCTTAGTGAAAGAGGAAGAAGGGGTGCATAAGCCGGTCTACTATGTCAGCAAATTATTGCAAGGAGCAGAGGATAGATATTTAGAAATAGAGAAATTAGTTTTGGCCCTAGTAGTGGCGGCAAGGAAGCTACGTCCATACTTTCAATCTCATCAGATCATTATTCTCACCAACCAGCCCTTTAAGCAAATCTTGGGACGAACAGAGTTATCCGGTCGCCTAGTAAAATGGTCTGTGGAGCTGGGAGAGTTTGACATCAAGTATCAGTGCAAAATGGCGATCAAAGCTCAAGTATTAGCTGATTTCGTCAATGAAGCTGTGATTCTGGAACCAGCGACCCAAGTCGAGGTGTCGTGGCTCCTACATGTCGATGGTTTGCCTATAGCCGTAGGTGGAGGAGCTGGAATTTTATTGCAAGGATCAAAGTCATTCGAAGTGGACGTGGCTTTAAAACTTAACTTCGCAGTGACAAATAACAAGGCTGAGTACGAAGCATTAATTGCGGGGACGAAGATGGCGCACAAATGTAATGTTAAAAACCTTGTCGCGTATACGGATTCCCAGTTAGTTGCAATGCAGATGGAAGGGTCTTTTGAAGCAAAGGATAAGTCTATGTCTAAGTATCTGGCTCGAGCTAAGAAATTGGTGGATAATTTTGAGAGTTTTCAGCTACATCAGGTTCCTAGAGAGAAGAACGATAGAGCAGATGCCTTGGCCCATTTTGCCAAGGCGGTATCAGAAATTAGTTCGAGGAAAGTGATTGTTCTGGTAGCAAAGCAATCTGAAGTGACATCGGAAAGTGGACCTGTGGATCAGTATTCAGAGAAAACCCTAACTCTCAGCATCGGGTCAGAGGTATTTTGGTTTGAGGGAATCAGGGAATTTTTGAAAAATGGAACCCTTCCAAAGGATAAAAGCGAGGCGAGTAGGATACAAACTAGAGCGCCCAGATTTCAGATAATTGGAGAGGATGTGTATAAGAGATCATATGGGGGGCTATGTTAAAATGCTTACTTCCGGAAAACGCGCAATACGTAATGAGGGAGATCAATAAGGGAAATTGTGGAAACCACGCTGGAGGTCGCTCCCTTGCTCAGAAAATTTTAAGGAAAAGGTACTTTTGGCCTACTGTCATGAAGGACGCTTTGGAGTTTGCTAACAAATGTGAGAAGTGCCAGTTCCACTCTAACTTAACACATCAGCTAGCGATGCCTCTAGAAACAATACCTATCGCCAGCCCATTTGATCAATGGGGGATTGATATTCTAGGACCTTTTCCTGTGGCAAAGGCACAAAATAAGTTCGTCATAGTAGTTGTGGAATACTTCACGAAGTGGGTCGAGACTGAGGCCGTGGAAAAACTCGGAGATCAAGAGGTCATGGATTTTATTTGGAAAAATTATTAGATTTGGATTGCCTAGGACCCTAATTTCGGATAATGGAACGCATTTCCAAGGAAAGAAAATTTGAGCATGGTGTGATGAGGTGAAAATTCAGCAAAATTTCACGGCGGTTGGAAAATCCACAAGCAAATGGTCAAACTGAGGTGGCGAATAGAATTATTTTGCAGCATTTGAAAACCAGGTTGGGGGTTGTGAAGACGTATTGGGTAGAAGAGCTCCCAGGGGTTCTATGGGCCTATCGAACTACGCCAAGGACGTCAACAGGAGAAACACCTTTCGGTTTGGTTTATGGTTCTGAAGCCATCATTCGGGTGGAAATTGGGGAATCTTCTCACAGGGTCGCCCATCTCGACCCTATACTGAATGAGGAAGCTCGGATACTAGATTTGGAAACAATTGAAGAAAAAAAGGATAGGGCCCTAGTTCAGATACATGCAGCAAATGGTAGGATGCAAGCTGCTTATGATAAGCGAGTGCACGAAATGAATTTCCAAGTAGGAGACCTAGTGTTGAAGAAGGTCGAAGTGTCAAGGCACATTGGAAAATTGTAAGCAAATTGGGAAGGTCCTTTCAAGGTAATAAGGGTTTTGTAAAGGGGGACATACCGCTTGGAAAATTCGGAAGGAAAAGAGCTCCATAGGCCATGGAATATTCACAATCTGCGCAAGTTCTATACTTAGTTAATAAACTTGTAAGTTGTAACCCTCTTTTGTGACGCATATTAAAATTTGTACTGGGAAGGAGTTTTTCCCCCTTTATTTGCAATGAAATAACGAAAGCAAAGAAGGAAAACAAATGACCCCAACGAGGTAAGTAGAGCGACCTAAAAAGTTCGCTCAAAATTAAAAGCCTTAAAACGATCCAAAAGATCGTGGCAAGAAGCAACCTGAATAGCCTTCGTTCAAAATTAACGCCATAAACGATCCGAAAAAGATCGTGGCAAGAAGCGACCTGAGAGTTCGCGCAAAATTAACGCCATAAAACGATCTGAAAAAGATCGTGGAAAGAAAAGACCTAAGAGTTCGCTCAAAATTAAAAGCCATAAACGATCTAAAAAAGATCGTGGTAAGAAGCGACCTGAAAAGTTCGCTCAAGATTAACGCCATAAAACGATCTGAAAAAGATCATGGCAAGAAGCGACCTGAAAAGTTCGCTCAAAATTAAAAACCCCTAAAAGATCTGGAAAAGATCGTGACAAGAAGCGACTGAAGAGTTCGCTCAAGATTAACGCCATAAAACGATCTAAAAAAGATCATGGCAAGAAGCGACCTAAAAAGTTCGCTCAAAATTAAAAGCCATAAACTATCTAAAAAAGATCGTGGCAAGAAGCGACCTGAAAAGTTCGCTCAAGATTAACTCCATAAAATGATTTGAAAAAGATCGTGGCAAGAAGCGACCTAAAAAGTTCGCTCAAAATTAAAGCTACAAAGTGAAATGGCAAAGATAATGGCAATAAAGCGAAATAAATCACATAGGATCAAGGGTGAAAACATAAGCACCCAATAACGAAGCGAGTGTTCAGCACATGGAAACAGAGTCCGAAGTCATATGTACCTCAAGGACATCATATTGTTTACAAAAATTACAAAAGATGACAACCTAGAAAGTTTAAATTACAAAACGAGGTTTGTCAGTTAACAAAATTAGAGAAGCATGCTTTAAGCTTCCTCATCATCATTTCCATTATTATCATCAACCCCAGGAGCACGATCCGAGGTGGCCATATGGGATCGCACAAAATCCGAAAACTCATCTACCTCCTCGACCTCCTCAGAGCATATGGAAGCATCCACATTGACATCGGCTCCAGGGTCATCTTCGTCATCTTGAAAAGGGTCCAGCAGGTTAAGGTCGAACTCCTCCTTATAAGCCCCTTTTTGAACGCTTTGATCTCGACATTTCTTAAAGCCATCAAAAAGTTAGACCGCTGCGTGACGAGCCACCAAGGTCTCGAAGGACTGTGAACCAAGGAACGCTTCAACACCATTGAGGCGAGCTCTATGAGTAGTAGATTTAAAATCTTTTGAAGCAACAAATTCTTTGTGGCCCTGAGAGCGACCAAGGTCGGAGGACTCCTGGCATTCTAGTTCGTGCGTTTTCTTCAATTTTTCATGATCTTCACGAGCCTTGATGAGCTGGGAGGATATGTCTTGAACTTTGGTTTGCAAAGCGGAGTTTTCTTGGGAAAGCTCATTACAGGCATCAACAAAAGCTTTTTCTTTCTCGGCCTTGGCTCGCCTCGCCTCGGCTGTCAAGCGATCTAAGTTCTTTCATTGCTCATCGTAGAAAGTCTTCCAGCTAATAGCGCGTAGGGACATATGATGCAACATCGCATTGTTCTATAAAGAGAAAACAAGGCGTTAGAAAGAGAAGGGGATAAGTTCGATAAAATTATAGTAAAAAAGCGAACTACTAATCATAAAATTATTATGAGCTTTGAGTTCCTCTAAACGAGTAAAATCTGTAGAGGTGACTGCGAACTGATCGGTGGCAAGAAGGGTATGCTTATAAAGCTCAAATGAGTCTTCGTCGGTGTGAGTCTCAAGAACCAAACTATGCCCATTAATGAACTAGTTTGGAACTTTCCGAGGCAAAGAAGCCTCAAAAGGTGTTGAAAGAACTTGCGGAGTGCGATCCCATTCGGCGGCGCATAAATTAGTCAACTGGGTCTCGCACCTCTCTAACCAGATGAGCTCCTCCTCCAAATCCGACCCGCTAGAGACTTCTATGTCAGGATCAATACGAAACCTCTTAATGGAAGTAGACTCTTGGGGATCGCGATCTCGCGAGCTCAAGCTACTCCCCTTGTGAGATTTTTCTTGCTATTTCTCCTTATGGGATCTCTCTTTGTGGCTCTTACTCTTATCTTTGGGCTTGGAGGATTCGACAGCCTCATGGGTGGCCACTTGGCAGGAAGGAATACCATGGGACGAAGGTAAAATAACTTCATGGCTGGTGGCTCGCCCAGATGAAGGATCCCCCTGTAGTTCGAAAGGGATCCCTTCCAAGGGAGTAATAGGTTGGGAGCTGGAGGCACCTCGAGCCTCGAACTTCAGAACAGGGGGGACGATCTCTGCGTCGAGATAGTTGAGCCTCCTTCTGTTCTTTCATTTGTTTCTTTATTAAAGCATTGCGAACTGCCATATCTGCAAGATAGAAAAATGGACCAGAGATTAATTAAGCAAAGCAAATGGGAAGAGTAAGTGCATAATTAAAGATATTACCTAAAGTTAAGTTCCTTGGCTTTGGTGCGGTGCTAAGGTTAGCAAGAGAAAGAGCATCCTCAGTAATAAGCTTCCCAGCCACGAACCAATTTTTGGTACGTTTATTTTTTACAAAGTCCTCATCCCAGGTCACAGGATCGAGTTCGCGAGGGCGAGGTCGAGTGACCTTCCATTCTAAAGGAACAGTCCAAGGATTTTCTCTAAGGGCTCGAACAAAAATAAATTTTTGCTTCCAAGGCCATACAGAGGAGGGGAAGAGGTGAAGTAACTTACGATTGGGCCTAGGAAATATAGAAAAACCCCTTCTCACTAGTAGTGGGAGATGAGTTCAAGGAGTTCAAAGCCCAAAAATGAGGAAATTAGGGGTCCTTTCGGAAAAATTGCATCAAAATAGCGAAGCCCACGATATGCCACTAACTGGGCTGGAGACACACGCAAGACATTCAAAATATCCACTACAGGCTGAGGTACGGGGAACCTTAAGCCAACCTCCAAGCTAGCGAGATGAAAGGCTAAGCAGTGAGGTGGGGGATCGTCTATCCTATCACTTTTGTCGGGGATAATTATTTTATATATGTCGGGGATGAAATTGTTTTGGGCAATCTCACTTACCTCGGATAACCGAACAATAGATCGAAGGAGAGCCCATGGGGTAGTAAACTTAATGTCGTGGTCATCTATGGGTTCATCTCGCTCAAAGCCATTACCTGATTCAGATTCATAGGTTTCTTCTACAGCGGAGCCTAACTTTATAGCTCTAACGGGATCAACGTTTAAAATTTTGTGGGGCCCAGCTACATTATTTAGGTTAATACTCAACCCTGGTCTAGAGCTAGAATCTTTTGAACTCGAACTCGAAGTGTTCGAGCTGGAGTCCGAAGAACCAAGGGTTCGGTCCGATGAGTTCATACCTTTGATGGCTCAAAAGCTACTCTAGAAAACCATAGGCAAGTGCACCTATCATTTTGTAGTATAGATTATTGAGTACCGAGTGTCATTCCCACGAGGATTGTAAGTACTAATAATTACCGTCTTTTTGTTATTTAATCTAGCAATTTTCAGAGTTTTGTTTGTTTAATGAAAATGAAAAATAGAGAATTTTAAAATAATTGCAACTTACAAAAGATCAAATAAAAATAGATTATAGAATTAAGAAATCAAGAGCTAGAAATGTGTTTGAATGTAAATCCCTCTAGAATGTTTTTGTGATTTAACAAGATAAAAATACAACCATAATCCCTTAAGCAAAAACCAACCTCTTTTAGTAAAATCTCATGTTTCATGGACCGTAGAAATTCGATTTAAGTTAAACCCTCTATCGAGCGAATAACTTCTAATCTCAAGTTGATTAACTCAAATCTCTTTCTAGTTAAAACCCCAAGACAAAGATTATAACGATTTGTGAATTCCCATATTAGGTTTGACCCTAATCCGGAAAGATTTATGTCGTCCCCATATCTAGGATTGCATGCAACTCTTTTCACTTATATAGTTCTATTTCACCATGAATCTCTCGATTTCCCGGATGAAAAATAAACTTCAAATCAATATTGCGCATATACCAATTTGAATGAATAAAGCATAATATAAGTGAATCACACAAAACATGAAGATTTTATTAAAAACATACAAACCTTAATCACAAATTCATTCTAGAGTTCATTACATTCAAACACTAGAAATTTAGCTACACATGGCTTTGACAAAAGAGTATACTACACAAAGAAGATATGAATAAAATGAACATGGTGTACTTAGCTCTTATTCAAGACCAATACAAGACTTCCTCCTTGGTTGATTGCAATGATGTTGAGCTCAAGCCTTTTCCTCTATTGCTCTTCAACTTCCAACTATACCTCTCTTTTATCCTCTCAATGTATTTACTTTGAAACTTAGAATATACAATGAATATACAATGAATCTCTATCAATGAATACTACATGAATTATATCTTTCCCAACTCAAACTCTTGGCTTTTATAGGCACCATCTTTGTGAAAGAACACATAAATAATGCTAACAAATGCTCCACTTCCATGGTTGTTGGTTGAATCATTGTGTGCACATTCATGGTTGAGTTGGTTGAATCATTGTGTCCACATGACAATTGAGGGAATATAGAGTTTGGTGCATCAAAATGAGGTGTAAAAGTTGCTCAAAGGTTGTCAAAAAGCAAAAGGAAAGTCTCCATAATTTCCGCCAAAAGAAAAACCAACCGGACGAAAAGCACGCCCGTGCTTTCAAAGCAAACCAGGCGTGTTCGCGGATTTTCCCGAACACGGCCGTGTGCTTCAAAAGCACGGCCTGGCCGTGTTTGGTATGTTTTTGCGAAAATTTGCTCGGTTTTGGCTCCTCAAAAGCACGACCGTGCTTAAAAACACACCCTGCCCGTGTTTGATTGAAAAGGCCCCGAAATGACGCGTTTAGCTTGGGATTTTGAGTGTTTTTGCATCCAGAAACCCCCGGGTATGTTTTGACATGAAACCATGGCCCAAAATTCACCAAAAACAGCTCCAAATCATCAATCTACATCAATAAAAGCACCTCGGAGTAATGTGAACTATGTACAATCAAAAATTTATGAAACTAACAATAAAATAACTCAAATCATACTCAAATACACACATAAAACATGCATAAAAACACCCTTATCAAACCACCTCCACTTTGAACTTTGCTTGTCCTCAAGCAAAACATTAAATCAATAAGAATGGTTCAATAAATTACAACACACAAGGATTTTTTTTTTTTTTTCAACACATTGAACACAAGCAGTCAAGTTCTTAGCCTTCTCAACCCGAATTAACCATTCAAGTAAAAACACGCTTTTTGCAATGCGATCGATTGTCAAGAAAGACCAAACATCATCGGCGAGCATTATTCAAACTTGAAATCATCACTCCACAAATATTGATAGTTATGAATAACTTCAATTCAATAATGTCATGAAAATACAAGAATTCAATGGATCATTTTAGTTAGCCTACTAGTCATATAACCAAGCTTCTTGAACTTTTATTGAATGAGAATTCAAAGAATATACATTCTCCCTTTCGATTTTTTTTTTTGGTAGGTCCTTTTCGAGACATTCTTCCACTAGGTTTATATTTTGAATTTTCGTTCAAACACTCCTAGGGTGGTTTCCCATACTCATATTTGTGTCGCCGTTTTACGTAAAAGACAAACATGGGGCTCATGAATGCTCCTAGTTACTAAGCAACAACAAATAGAGGAGTATAACCTCGATTGGATTCCCTTTTTTTTTCTTCTTTTTTTTTTTTCATTTGTTTTTTTTTTCACAAGCTTGGTATAACAACTAGTTAACCACCACTAAATCATGAATTCTCAAACGTTCATAACACTAAGCTTTGTCGTAAATGCCTTAACAAATCAAGTATTATGGAGTTGGAAATCTCGTCAAAATTTAGCACACATCTACATCAATCTATTCTAGACAATCAATTGCTTCGCATTGAAAACATAAATCAAAAAGTTAATTTTGGTGTGATTGGGCTAAGTTATTGACTAACAAACACTCAATTTGTTAAAAAAAAATTAACTCTTGTCGACAACCTAAAAATAAAAGCAAGCACACACAGACTAAGAATGTAATTGCACCCACCTCCAACTTTAAAGGTTCACATTGTCCTCAATGTGAAAGAAAAAGATGAAGGAACACAAACAAAACACTCAAAAATCAACCATACTAGAAAAAAATAAAAGCGGTGGAAAAGAAAAATACGACCTTACTAGAAGAGTGAAATCGGTATTGAGCGACCATTGGGTTGTTTAAGTCACGAGACCTTCATCGGCATCTTCATACCTAATCAAGGATACACAACTCGAATCTTCAGTGAAATCATCAAATATATATATATATATATATATATATAATTTTTTTTTTTTTTTTTTTTTTTTTTTTTTTTTTTGAATTTTTTTAATAAAAACACGGCCGTGCTTTTTAAGCACGGCCAAGTGTTCGATTTAATTTTTCGATAAAAATTTTTTTTTTTTTAATTTTTTTTTGAAAAACACGGCAGTGCTTGAAAAGCACGGCCTGGGGCGTGTTCGATGCAATTTTTCCTACAAAACCTTGGATTTTTTAAACACGGCCAGTGTGTGTTCGCGAATTGAGTGATTTGAACACGGCCGTGCTTTTTTAAGCACGGCCAGATCGTGTTTTTTTTTTTTTAAATTTTTTTTTCAATTCCCAAGCAATAAAAAAAAAATTAAGTAAAAGAAAATGCACACAAAATGCCGGGTTGCCTCCCCTGGTTAGCGCTTCTTTAAAGTCGTATAGCTGGACCGTTTACCCAAATGTGGATATTAGTCGGTGGAGCTTTGGACTTATGAAAATCCCTTAGGTATTTAGTAGTATTACCTCCAACTTTATGCTTCAAAATGTGCTCTTTGAACTTTCCGGTCCCCTTTTCGGGCATAAGCTTCCAACATGGACTTTGAACAACACTTTTCTCCAAGAGATTTTTAGATTTCTCATCGTGCAACGAAATTGAATCGGCAAAAGAACAAGTAGTATCCTTTTCAATATCAATATGAATTTTAAAAATTACTTGTTCATCCCCCACCCTCAAAGTTAATTTTCCCTCATGCACATCAATGATTGATTTTGCCGTAGCCAAGAAAGAACGCCCAAGAATTAGAGGAACCTCAATATCATCATGCATGTCAAGAATAACAAAATCAACTGGGAATATGAATTTATCGATCTTGACTAACACATCATTAATAATACCTCTAGGATGTTTAATCGATTTATCGGCTAAGTGTATGTCCATCCTAATAGGTTTCAGTTCACTTAATCCCATATGCTTGAATGTTTCATAAGACATCACATTGATACTAGCTCCTAAGTCAGCTAGTGCTCTATCAACAGGTAAACCATCAATTGTACAAGGGATAATAAAACTTCCTGGATCATTACATTTTTGTGGTAGTTTATTGGAAGAACATTTATCATTCAATTGCACATTTGATAGTTCGTTTATTTTTTCATTAGAAATGATGTCATTTAGATCCTTAGCATGCTTTGAAAGAGGTTGAACAAATGGAATATTAGTATGTAGTTGCTTGAATGACTCAAGGTACTTACCAAATTTGTCCTCCCTTCTATCTTCTTCGGTTAGACTCCGGTAAGGGATCTTGGGCTTGTATTCGGCGACCACCTTTTTCATGGGCTTTTCTTCGTGTTTGTCGTCCTCCACATATTTCTGCATGGTGGCGTTGGCATAATCATGATCATGTGGAAAACTGATGGTGATTGCCTTTACGTGCTCCCTTGGGTTTGGCTCGGTGTTACCTGGCAAACTTCCTTGTGGCCTTTCGAAATCATTTTTGCAACTGTCCCTATTTGGTTTTCCAGATTATGGATAGATGCCTCTTGATTTCTCAAGGATGTTTCCACCGCCTGGAATCGGGTATCTGTTGATTGCACAAACTTTGTTATAAGATCTTCCAAGTTAGGCTTACCTTGATTTGGCTGAAATCCGGGAGACGTGTGTAGATCAGGATTGGGATTAGGTCGTGGTTGGCCTTGGTTTCCCCAACCGAAATTAGGATGTTGTCGCCACCCAGGATTGTATGTGTTGTTGTAAGGATTACTTGGGTAATTTCTGCCTTGATTCCCAACGTAATTAGCCTGTTCAGTGTGAGGTATTGTGTGTGGGCAGTCCTGATGATTATGCAATCCTCCGCAAGTTTCACAAGATAAAACATGCGGTGGTGGTGGTTTAGGAGCCGCTAGATCGTCGATCTTTTGGGTCAAAGCTTCGACTTGTGCAGCTAGTGTAACCACTGCATCTGCATTATAAACACCCACTGTTCTGTTAGGTTTACCTCGTACGGATTGCCATTGATAGCCATTCATGGCCATCCCTTCTATGAGATCTTGGGCGGCTTCGGGTGTTTTATTATTCAATGTTCCCCCCGCCGCCGCATCAATCATTTGCCTCGTCGATGAGAGTAGCCCATTGTAAAACGTTTGGACTTGCATCCAAATAGGGAGGCCATGATGTGGGCATTTTCGCAGCAATTCTTTGAATCTCTCCCAAGTGTCGTACAAGGTCTCGTCGTCTTCTTGAGTGAATGAAGAGATTTCATTCCTCAATCGTGCAGTTTTGGCCGGTGGAAAATATTTCAAAAGGAACTTTTAAAGCATGATGCTCCATGTTGTGATTGTTCCTTTGGCAAAGTATTTAGCCATTATTTAGCCCGTCCCCGAAGAGTAAATGGGAATAGGCGCAACGGATGGCATCGTCAGAGACTCCATTTATTTTGAAGGTATCACAAATTTCAAGGAAATTTGCGATATGATTGTTCGATCTTCGTCTGGCAGGCCGTCAAATTGAACAAATTGTTGCACCATTTGAATGACATTCGGTTTGATTTCAAAATTATTGGCCGCAATGGGCCTTACGATGCTAGATGACGTGCCGTCCATGGATGGTTTGGCATAATCATACATAGTTCTTTGTTCATCCGCCATGACGAAATCTTTACTTTCGTTAGTATCCTCTTCGTGGTCTCGTGTTAGTACTTTCCTCCGTGTTGCTGCCGGCGGTGTCGCGCTTCCAAATTCGGCGACGTAGGCATACACTCGGTAAACAAAGAGGATAAGTATAAACCAATACTTACAAAGATAGATAAAAAGAAAGATAATGGTAAAATAAAAAAATAAAAAAAATGATTAAATTAACAAAAATAAAGCGTTCTTAATATTACAATCCCGAACGGCGCCAAAAAAACTTGATGGCTCAAAAGTTACTCTAGAAAACGATAGGCAAGTGCACCTATCATTTTGTAGTATAGATTATTGAGTACCGAGTGTCATTCCCACGAGGATTGTAAGTACTAATAATTACCGTCTTTTTGTTATTTAATCTAGCAATTTTCAGAGTTTTGTTTGTTTAATGAAAATGAAAAATAGAGAATTTTAAAATAATTGCAACTTACAAAAGATCAAATAAAAATAGATTATAGAATTAAGAAATCAAGAGCTAGAAATGTGTTTGAATGTAAATCCTCTAGAATGTTTTTGTGATTTAACAAGATAAAAATACAACCATAATCCCTTACAAAAACCAACCTCTTTTAGTAAAATCTCATGTTTCATGGACCAGAAATTCCCGATTTAAGTTAAACCTCTATCGAGCGAATAACTTCTAATCTCAAGTTGATTAATCAAATCTCTTTCTAGTTAAAACCCCCAAGACAAAAGATTATAACGATTTGTGAATTCCCATATTAGGTTTGACCCTAATCCGGAAGATTTATGTCGTCCTATATCTAGGATTGCATGCAACTCTTTTCACTTATATAGGTTCTATTTCACCATGAATCTCGATTTCCTGGATGAAAAATAAACTTCAAATCAATATTGCGCATATACCAATTTGAATGAATAAAGCATAATATAAGTGAATCACACAAAACATGAAGATTTTATTAAAAACATACAAACCTTAATCACGAATTCATTCTAGAGTTCATTACATTCAAACACTAGAAATTTAGCTACACATGGCTTTGACAAAAGAGTATACTACACAAGAAGATATGAATAAAATGAACATGGTGTACTTAGCTCTTATTCAAGACCAATACAAGACTTCCTCCTTGGTTGATTGCAATGATGTTGAGCTCCAAGCCTTTTCCTCTATTGCTCTTCAACTTCCAACTATACCTCTCTTTTATCCTCTCAATGTATTTACTTTGAAACTTAGAATATACAATGAATATACAATGAATCTCTCTATCAATGAATACTACATGAATTATATCTTTCCCAACTCAAACTCTTGGCTTTTATAGGCACCATCTTTGTGAAAGAACACATAAATAATGCTAACAAATGCTCCACTTCCATGGTTGTTGGTTGAATCATTGTGTGCACATTCATGGTTGAGTTGGTTGAATCATTGTGTCCACATGACAATTGAGGGAATTATAGAGTTTGGTGCATCAAAATGAGGTGTAAAAGTTGCTCAAAGGTTGTCAAAAAGCAAAAGGGGAAAGTCTCCATAATTTCCGCCAAAGAAAAACCAGGGCCGGACGAAAAGCGCCGCGTGCTTTCAAAGCACACGGCCAGGCCGTGTTCGTGGATTTTCGAACACGTCAGGTGCTTCAAAAGCACGTCCTGGCCGTGTTTGGTGCGTTTTGCCGAAAATTTGCTCGGTTTGGCTCAAAAAAAGCACGGCCGTGCTTAAAACACACCCCTGTCCGTGTTTGATTGAAAAGGCCCCGAAATGACGCGTTTAGCTTGGGATTTTGAGTGTTTTTGCATCCAAAACCCCGGGTATGTTTTGACATGAAACCACGGCCCAAAATTCACCAAAAACAGCTCCAAATCATCAATCTACATCAATAAAAGCACCTCGGAGTAATGTGAACTATGTACAATCAAAAATTTATGAAACTAACAATAAAATAACTCAAATCATACTCAAATACACACATAAAACATGCATAAAAACACCCTTATCAACCTTCTAGAAAGGCGAAGAGAAAAAAGAAGGAAATTTTTTTAAAATCGAAAGAAAATACAGACGAAGAGAGATGAAAGGGCTACCTTGAAGAGCGAACCGAATGAGGGAGAAAGCTTCGTTGTCGGAGCAACTTGTGAACCACAGCGACCCCAAGAACTATTTACCGTGAGCGAAGAAGGTAGTAACAAATGAAGGTTAAAACCCTTGCCCTTATATATATAGGAAAAAGCGGGAAGATCTAATGGTTAATATGAAATGACCATTCAAATTCAATGGTTTAGATTAATAGTTACTTTTATTAATTTAATAAAAATAACTAGGGGAGTAATGATGAGTATTGTAAAAAGACCATATAACCCCCAAAAGATTATCCAATACCTAGTACACCATAAGGGCTCGATAAGTCGAAATCGGACCCCATAGAGCGAGCCTAGGGGACGAGCACATGTACTAAGAGGGTCACTAGGGTGTCGCGTGCTAACTCTTTTAATGAGGCTCGTGACCCAAGGCGAGGTGGCTCCTAAGTCAACCACAGCTAAGCCATGGCATCATTCATAGGAGGCCCGCGATCCCAGGCGAGGTGCCGTCGGGTTGGACCCTATTTTATACAGGATCCATATTCTCTAAAGGATCCAAACCCGACCCAAAGTGATGATCTAGGTTGACCCATGATCATGACCATATATTCCTTGATGGTGACGTCTAGGCCCAAGAGATCAAGACACGTGGAGCTAGCATGCACGACCTAGCCAAACCAAAACTATAAATACTACAGATTGCAACCATTTTCAGGTATTCACTATTCTACTAATCACCTCGCTCCTCAGTTCACTTTGACCTTAAGATCGTTACTGACTTAAGCATCGGAGGATCTTAGCTAGGAACTCTCCTGGCTGGCCTAACGTTTGTTCTGTTACAGGTCAGTACTAAGGCTCGAGTCTAGGGACGTGACCCGGAGTGCATCTGGTTTATTTGTACCTAAATCACAAGTTTTCTTAAATTATCGACATTTGCATAGAATCCAACATGTAACACTGTTTCTTTTGAAGGTTTCCTTAAATAGCTATATATGGAGAAAAGATAGAACCCAAGATCAATTTACTTTGCATGTTAGATCAACAGGTAATGGGGAAAGCATGTTTGAAAGATATAACAGCCTAAAAGGTTTATATAAAAAGTTTCCATATTCACCTTTCTGCAGGTTCAAAGGAGTTGCCAGTCATCGAAGTCACCTGCCACAAGTTTGGTGAATGAGATTCCATGGTTGACAACTTTGAATGAAAAGTTTGAAAAAAAAGGTTAATTATAAAACTAACCCATGAGGTTTAGTAAAATTACAAAAAAAATATCTTTTAAAATTACAAATACCCCCTTCACAATTGCTTTTATGTTATAAGTTGCATCCTCAAGATAGGGATATTTGTTTAGTAAGTATAGACTACAAGGGGGATATTTGTAATTTTGAAGATAACTGGATTTTTATTTAATTAGGCTAAACCTCAGAGTAGTTTTTATAATTTACCCAACCAAAAAGAAGGTTGAAAAAACTACAATAGGAAAGTGTGCATACTCTTGTCCCTGCAATAAAACCCAATTGACAATGATGAATCAATCGACTCCAGAGGAATATGCCTAGCAACACTGCAAGTCAAGCACCAAGAAGTTGAGTTATGCAACCATTTTAGGACTAAGTAGATTGTTGGGTATCTATCCGCCTCAATTAAAAGATAATACACAAAGTAAAACAAATTACAGACTCAATATAAGCCAATTAAGTACAAGCCAAACTAGCCTCACCAGATCCAAAAGATCCTCACAAAGAAAACCCCAGAATATAAGGTATCGAATAAAACCCTAGCCCAGAAAACCCTAGATGTCTCCCAACCCAAGTTCGTACACAAAGTTTTTGAACTAAGGATAAGAACACTCAGAAAAACAAAAACCACTCTAGGTTTTCACAGAAATCCGATGAGAGATCGGAGTTCTGCAAGAGAGAGAGATCGAAGAGAAGGTTCGAGAGAGAGACCAGATCTTAGAGAGAGAGTGAAACACACAAATTATAAAATTAGGGTTTCGGTAGGTAAGCTTCAATAGGTAAGAAATGAATGCCCAGATCAAGTGTAGAACCAAGGGCCAAGATCATACCTCAGGATCCACGGACTGAGTTCGGGCCCCACGATCCAAAACTGTGACCCAATTTTCAACAAGTATTGGGTCAAATGGATGGGCTGCATAGTGGGCTTCAATTATTATATAATGGGCCAACTAAAATGGGCCAATAAATACAACATCCTTTGTCTTATTTTGATTCACTAAGACAATTTAAAGGTTTCCAATCATCATTATCGCCTTTGCCTACTTAGCACTTAGCTATAAAGGACTTTTGTTACAACAACACTAAAGCACCCTATAACAAGTAAAGGATCTCAACAAGTACACAACAAGTCAAGTTCCCCCATTGAACCAATATAAGCACACAAAAAATATTAGTCAAACAATTTTGGGTTAATAGAAAACACACAGTAACTGTTGAACCCAACAAGGAAAAGTTATAACAAGGGTAACTAATCACCAGTAAAGTTTTAAACTTAGATAAGTGTAAACACTTAGCACGCATATTCGATGGGTTGTATTCAGAAGCCACTTTTTCAAAATTAACCAAACCTTTTGAAATAATATCTCTTGTGAAGTGATAACGAACATCAACGTGTTTAGTTCTGTCATGAAAAAGTAGGTTTTTACAAAGCTGAATACCTGATTGAGAATCGGAAAATACTACAACTTTTTCTTTCAAAAAACCAATTTCTGAAATAAGACCTTTAAGCCATAAGGCTTCTTTTAAAGCTTCAGTTACATCAACATATTATGATTCTGTTGTAGACAGAGCCTCAATATGTTGTAACTGAGGTTTCCAACTAGTATATGAACCACAAGTGTAAAAACATAAGAAGTTGTAGATTTTCGATTGTCTTTATCATTAGCATAATTTGAGTCCCTATAGCCTTTCAAAATTACACCATTTTCACACTTAGAAAATTTTAAGCAATAATCTGTAGAATGTCTCAAATATCTCAACAACCATTTTAAAGCATTCCAATGCACCATACCAGAATTAGACATAAATCTACTGAGGCAAGAAACAACATAAGCAATATCAGGCCTAGTACTTACCATGAAATAGATCACAAAACCAATGACATTAGCATAAGAATGTTTTGCATGGACAGAATTTCAGTTTCACTCTTAGGAGACTGACTCTTACTTAACAAGAAATGAGATGCAATAGGAACATTTACAGATTTTGCAGAATTCATAGAAAAGTTTTGCAGAATTTTTTCAATATATGAAGATTAATGTAGATAAATCACAAAGTTATTTCTATCCCTATCAAATTTCATACCCAGGATTTTCTTAGCATCATCTAAGAATTTCATGTCAAATTTAGCACTAAAACAGTTTCTCACATAATCAACAGTCTTAATGCATGGGCCAATCAATAGCATATCATCAACATAAATCATCAGCAACACAAGGGACTTAACATCAAGTTTAAAATACAAGCAGTGATCAAATTGACTTCTGCAGAATTTTAAATCCAGCACGCACTGGTCAAATTTTTTATTCCATTGTCTAGAAGACTGCTTTAAACCACATAAAGACTGTTTCAACAAACACACATAGTTGGTCTTGGATTTGTCTTCAAAACCCTCCCTCAGGTTGTTTCATGAAGATTTTCTCATCCAAGTCACCATGTAAGAAAACATTTTTAACATCAAGTTGCTTTAGTTCCCAGTTAAACTGAGCAACTAAAACTAGCATAATTCTCACAATCACAAACTTCACAACATGAGCAAATATTTCAGTATAGTCAATGCCTTCTTTCTGAGTAAAACCTTTGGCTACAAGTCTAACCTTACACCTAACACCTTCAGATTCTTGTTTAACCATAAAAAACCATTTACTATCAACAATAGAATAGTTTGCAGATTTAGGAACAAGCACCCAAGTGTTATTAACATGCAAAGAAGTCATTTCATCTTGCATAGCATTCAACCATTTCACAGAGTTAGCAGAATTCATTTCTTAAGAAAAGTTTTTTGGCTTAGAGTTTTCCATGGACTCAAACACAGAAAACATATATGAAGTCATGTGAAAATAAGCAAACCTATTTAGGACTCTAACATTTCTTCTTGTTCTATCTCTGGATAACACACAATCTTTAAATCATCATTATGCACATTTTCATTAACCTGATCAGTATCAACAAGAGAGAATTCATCATGCAGATGCAATTCATCATTCACATTCTCAATATCATTATGCACATTCTCAGCATTCACAGGATCATGCTCAATATCAATAATATCATAACCATCATTCACAGAACAACAAGGTAAGTTAGAAAGCTCCATCTTATTAGGAACATAAGGGTTTTGAGTTTCAGAAACAGGTTTAGAAACTTCAAGACAAGGAAATTCATTTTCATTAAAAACCACATCCCTACTAATAATCACTTTGAAACCATTCAGACTTAGACCACAAGTTGTACCCTTTAACCCCATTAGTGATGTGAGACCCCACATTTGAATGACGAAGTAAATATAAAGATGATAAATATTTGTGTTATTTGGAAATAAATAAAATTGATTTATTTTAAATTGTTGGAATAATTCATTATACTTGGGTCCATTTGTGAAATATGTATTGTGGTTAATTGTAGAAAGGATCTGTAAGTCCAAGCGGCTACGATAATCTAGAGGGGGGGTGAATAGATTATCTCCATCTTTTCGATTTCACCCTCTTTTTCGAACCGAATGCTCAAAGACAATAATAAAGGTGCGGAATGTAAACAACACACGTTGATTTATAGTAGTTCAACCCACCTAGGGCCTAATCTACTAACACCCCAAAGATATCCTGGATGGATTTCAAAGAAAAAGAATTTTATTAATTACCAAAATTAATACAAATTCAACTTACAACACATTGAAGAGCACCACACTCTTCTACAACACCACCTTTGGAGATTACCACAATCTCCCTTTGAAGATTACCACAATCTTCCTTCAACGGCACCTTGTGAAGATTACCACAATCTTCAACCTTGAAGAATACCAAATTCTTCAACACCTCAATAAGAAGATCACCACAATCTTCTTGCACCTATCACCTAGATCATCCAAGTGTGTTCTTACCACAAGAACACTCACAAGGATATCTTGTGTTTGAATGATAACCAAAAATCAAGATTACAACTCAATCATGAATATTACAATTTGAGTGCAAAGTGTAATCAAGAATAGCCTAGACCTCAAGAATGTGAAAGTGAATAGCTAGGCAAATTACAACAAGAAATAAGACAATGTAAGAACAAGTGTATTCTTGAGTGTATCTTGTTGTGTTGTAGTTTTCTCTCTTATTGTTGTGCTTCAAATCTTCCTCTAATTATAGGAGATGATTGATACTTGATAGGCTCCTCTTGGAATCTGATATCTACAAAAAAATTAAAATCAAAATTATAGCTGTTAGAAATCAATTCCACAATTTAAGGAAAAGTTGTCTGCTGCACAACGGTTAGAATTTTGCTGTCAAACTTGAGGGCGACCGGTCGCGCACTAATAAGATTGAAAAAGAACGCAACAAAAATTCAACAGGGTGACCGGTCCTGAGGGGGGTCGACCGGTCGCCCTAGGGTGCGACCGGTCGCCCACCACGGTGACCGGTCACCCTGACCAGTTTTGTGAGTTCTGAAGTTTCTGTTTCACGAAACTTGTTCCCAGGTACCGATCGCCTCTTTGGTCGACCGGTCGACCTCCTAAATCAAATGTTGTCCGATTTTTGTCGAAAATAAACCTCAAGAAATACTCCGAAAAATTCGTAAAAACATTTTAAACCGATCGGGAGTATTTAGGACAACATTGGAAATATAGTTTTGATGAAATAATACGTTAACACAAAAAGTGTTGTCCGATATAAATTCCAATAAATACTCCGAAAAATAGTAAAAACATTTTAGATCAATTGGGAGTATTAGGACACCATTTAGAAACATAGTTTTGATGTAAAACCAATTGATACAAAATCAATAAATGTGTTGTCCAATTTGTCAAAAAATAAAACTTGAAAAATTACTCCGGAAAATATTAAAACCATTTTAAATCATTTAGGAGTATTTGGACAACCTTTAAAAACATTATTTTGGTATAAAAACAAAATCATCAAAATCATGATAAAACCATTTATCAAACAATCTCCCCCTTTTTGATGATTACAAACCAAAACAATTTTAACGAGGTCGATTTTGAAAACAAAACAATTTTACCGGTTAAAAAGATTTATCCGTTGTGAGTGACAACATTCCACGCAATATAAACACAAGGATGGGAGTAGAGATATTCAAACATATATAGCAAAAGCTCCCCCTATCAATATGCACAACAAGAGTGATGTAAAAGCAATTAACCACAAGCTAAAAGCTTAGCTTTTACATATTGATCTTAGGTTCAAGAGCTTATAAGCTCCCCCTGTCAACAAAACATCATTAGACAAGTATATAAGTCCATCATACAACAATTGGATTAAGTATAATGCACAACTTATGGCTTTATCAAGCCATAGCTTATAGCTTCTTTTGTTTAGCTTAACTTAGCTTTTGTGAGCTAATGAGCTTATAACCTGTTTCTCCCCCTTTGGAATCATCAAAAAGAATGTTAGTACGATAAAAACATCATATAATCATATCAAAGTGCGCAACTAAACCGATGTATCGAGCTATTTGAACAATGAAGCTTATAGGCCAAATGGAGGGAAAAGTCGATCATACGACTTGTAGAAGCTTATGAAAACGCATTTGATTTGCAAAATATGATTTCTATAAATATATGAGACTTTTGAAACGAAAGAATCATGTAGGTGATGAATTTTTCATTGAAACATTTTATCGAACACTTGGTGGGCGTAAAAAATTGAAGAAGATATATATAGCCCTTGTATGCAATCAAGCCAAGTTTTCCATCACCAAAATCAGTTCAAACACAATACAATACATCATAAATGACAAGCTCATCAAATTCATATGAAACTTCCATCAACAATATAACAAATAAGTCACAATCTCAAGGGTTCAACCCAATTGAGCAAAAGAAGTAGAATTCTTACCATTTAATCGGTAAAGATGAGCAATGATGATGATAATCGAGCTAGATAATCCCTACAATATGAATTTTATGAAACAAAACACATTTGAAGTGAAATGTGTGTGAAATTTGCAAAGGGGACGAAAAATGGACAAAATAAGCCATAATGGCTAAGTCTGGAAACAGAACCATTTTAAGCCAAACAATAGCCAAGGGCGACCGGTCCAGGCGAAGGGGCGACCGACGACGGCACTTGGCGGCCTTGCCCTTGCCCCGCAGCCTGATGGTTTTCTTTTTAAAAATCCGAAATTTGATCCAAAAATCCGATTTTTTTGCCCCTAAGTTTTAAAACGTGCAAAATGCAAACGTAGACCTCATTCAATATACATTATATCATAATTAAGCTCGAAATGAGGTAAAATACTCGGCGGTGAGCGATTAAAAAGTCCGTGAGTTATCCTTGAGACGGAATTAAACACATCTCAAGTTTTGTTAAACATGCAATCCCTTAGAAAGAAAAATATCGAATCTCAATATGTTTAGTTCATTTATGACGAACCATATTTTGAGAAATTATTATCACCGGACATGTTATCCCGAAAAATAATAACATTTTAAGACTTTGGATACAACAAGTCATAAGAAAAAGTGCCTAAATATTTGAAAATTTCTTTTAACGGTACTTTAATGAGATTCGTTGGGATAGTTTTTGAAGTCGAGCATATTGACATAAGGCATATAGAATGTTGAGTCTAAGGAGTAATAAACGAATGAACATACCTCGAATTTGTTTGTCAATGCCTACTTCAACCCTTTTGTCAATTTTCACATTTGTGGCCATATAGGTTGAAATTGTTCTTTCTTCTTCAATGTCTCACTTTTTCTTTTGAGTGTGGAATATAATCACTTTCTTGGCATTGTTGAACTTGAATTCCAATGATCAAATTTGAGCTCCCCTTATCATGATCACCTTGAGTTCACCTTGCATTGACTTGGAAAAATATCTTGCACAAATATTCATTAGTAGCACCAAAAGTATTATCAACATAAATTTGCACAAGTAAACAACCTTGCCCTGTTTCAAAACAAGGAGTGTAGTATCAACTTTATCTTTTGAATTTTTTTTTTTGCAAAAATAGCTAAGTCCATCAAACCATATTCGGGGTACTTGTATCAACCGTATAAGGCTATTTATAAAAATCATTTGGACAGAAAATTTTAAACTCCGATAGACTTCTATTTGAATAAAACCATTTAGAAAATTGGATTTAACATCCATTTGGTAAAGCTTGATATTTTCTCAAAACAAGAATGGGCAAGTAAAGTGCAAATAACTTCTAAATATGCTATGAGTGCAAATATTACATCAAAATCATTACCTTCTTCTTGACAATACCCTTAGGCTACTAACCTTGCATTAGTTCGACCAATGTTGCCTTGGTCATCGAGTTTGTTCCGGAATACCCTTTTTGTCTTCTTCATCACTATCATCATAGGGCATCCAATTGATCTAAGGTGTTCATAATAGAACATTTACATCCAAATATTTTGAGGTAACTAATATTTGGAGTACTTCATTTCTCATCTACAGAACTTAACAAACTCATTACCGGCATTGCTTATATAAGCAAGAAAAAATAGCCCAAGTGTAAAAATATGCCTCAATCATCAATCACAAAATATCTTGCATAGGAGCATAGTAGAAATAGACACTATATATATAGACCATGAAGCAAGAAACACATATTATGCATTTAGAAGATCATCAAGAGTCTAATAAATCATGCAAGTTCAAATAAGCTTAAGAAAGCTACAAAGGTCTCTTTTGAAATTTGAAAATCCGATAGCATATAGTTGAGACCTTATTTAAAAGAAGTATTTGAACAAGAGTTGACAAAGCAAATATGTGCAATGAAATATCGAATAGTGCCTTTCAAAAAATCTAAAAATCCTCTTAATGGCACTTGTATGAAATACTATGAAAAACAAGTACATAGGCACATGGCAATACATATATCGAGTCTATAAGAGTAAGAATAATACAAGTAAACGTACCTCGATAATTTATGCCTTTCTTGACAAGTAATGACATAAATGGTCATTTGTGAAAATATGTAAATCCTACACAATTCTTAAAACAAATCTAGCACAAATCATAATGATAAAAGTGTAGGCTAAGAGATATCACAAGTAAGCTCATGCCATAAAAATCCATAAGAGATGATAACACACTTTAGTCTACAAAAATGCACAAGAGTTTTAAAAACATCATATAAGGTCTCCTTTTTCAAAGAATTTTAAAAACACAAATTTATATTGAAGACCTTAATTTTTAAAATATTTGAAAACTCATTTTTTCAATTAAGGCACAAATAAAAACATGCAAAATAACAAAATAAAATGCATATATAAATAGGGAGATACGGTTTACCAATTACGCCATTTCCATGGGTTGTGCCGTTCCCATTTTGGATGATATCTTCCCCTTTGAAAATCATCTTGTTGATGATGGCTTCTCCAATTGCTCCATCTCCAAGCATTGTGGCCTTCCCATTTTTGAAAGTGTCTTTCTCTTGGAAATTCATTGTGGTAATATCTTCTCCTTTGATCAAATGAGACGCTCATTTGATGTCTTATAGGCGGTATGAATTTTCTTCGATTATTATTTCGTCGGGTACCTAATATAACATTGTTTTGTGGTACCCTAAAGTGCTTGGGTCCTTTGGGATTAGTCTTGAGACTTTTAGGTCTCCAACAATAATTAGAGCTATTTCTAGCCCGACAATTATTTACCGTATGCCCATTTTTATCACAACAGAAGCATTTAATAATTCTAGAAGTGTAATGACCAACATGCTTAGAGACTTGACTATTTTTCATATGATTAACAACATTAGGCTTATGGTCAAGTCCTTGTTTCAATTTATCACAACTATGAACATCAACAATATTGATCATTTTATCGGTACTCAAGTTGTATTTTAATAAACCATTTTTCATGCAATTCAAATTTTCAACAAGAGTACTATTTTCTTTCTCAAGGTTTCTCACCTTATCAAGTGTGGTGGTGTGAGCACATGATAGTGATTCATAGGAAGTAAATAAAATATCCTTACCATTCTTCAAAACAATGAATTCCTTTTTCAAAATTTTGTATTTAACAAGTAAGCCTTGGAATTCATTTTGTAGTTCATCAAAATCATTTTGCAAATCACTATAATCATTTTGAATGACAATATCATAGGAAGTAGAGGGTTTAAGACATACCTCATTTTCTTCTTTGATGCCCATGAAACAATATTCAACTTCTTCATAGTTGGAAGTTGTAAGAGGCTTGTTCCTTAGATTTGAGCTTGTATCCCTTTGAGAAGTAGATGCTTTTGTTTGACTCCTTTCATTTTCAAATACTCCATAGATGGCTTCTAATTTTTTCCATACTTCATGTGCCGATCGAATTCCTACAATATGTTCATATTCCTTATTAGTAAATGAACAATACAAAATATTGAGAGCTTTACCGTTTAAGGAGATGATTTTCTTCTCTTCATCATTGAGCTCTTTGAATCCTTTGGAGGTACGTGGTGTGTCTATCATTAGAATGGATTCTCCATTTATGATGATGTTCCATAAATCGAACCCGCAACCTTGTAGATAATATTCCATTCTTTCTTTCCAAAATATAAAATTTTTGGAATCAAATAGAGGTGGCTTGGTGGTGGAGGTGCCGGTAAGATGAGCTTCATTCGTAGCCGACGATCGTTCCTCTTCACTCGCGATGTGAAACGAGCTTGCCAAATAGTTTGGCTCTGATACCACTTGTAAGTCCAAGCGACTACGATAATCTAGAGGGGGGTGAATAGATTATCTCCATCTTTTTGATTTCACCCTCTTTTTCGAACCGAATGCTCAAAGACAATAATAAAGGTGCGGAATGTAAACAACACACGTTGATTTATAGTAGTTCAACCCACCTAGGGCCTAATCTACTACCACCCCAGTATATCCGGGATGGATTTCAAAAAGAAAAAGAATTTTATTAATTACCAAAATTAATACAAATTCAACTTACAACACCTTGAAGAGCACCACACTCTTCTACAACACCACCTTTGGAGATTACCACAATCTCCCTTTGAAGATAACCACAATCTTCCTTCAACGGCACCTTGTGAAGATTACCACAATCTTCAACCTTGAAGAATACCAAATTCTTCAACACCTCAATAAGAAGATCACCACAATCTTCTTGCACCTATCACCTAGATCATCCAAGTGTGTTCTTACCACAAGAACACTCACAAGGATATCTTGTGTTTGAATGATAACCAAAAATCAAGATTACAACTCAATAATGAATATTACAATTTGAGTGCAAAGTGTAATCAAGAATAGCCTAGACCTCAAGAATATGAAAGTGAATAGCTAGGCAAATTACAACAAGAAATAAGACAATTTAAGAACAAGTGTATTCTTGAGTGTATCTTGTTGTGTTGTAGTTTTCTCTCTTATTGTTGTGCTTCAAATCTTCCTCTATTTATAGGAGATGATTGATACTTGATAGGCTCCTCTTGGAATCTGATATCTACAAAAAAATTGCAATTAAAATCAAAATTATAGCTGTTAGAAATCAAAGACTCAATATAAGCCTATTAAGTACAAATATACTCTAGACTCGAAATTAAAAGTAAAACCAGCCAGAAATAAAGAATAAATCGAATATTTGGACAACAACCCTTAAAATCGAATATTGTAAAAGATCTGGCTTAGGGACTGGAAAACCCTAACACAATATCACCGATGTGAAGCCCCGATTTTTCCGAACATATAATTGATTCTTATTGTCGTCTATGTATTTGATCGACTGTTTTACCGCGTCACTTGACGGGTAATTATTAATATATATATATATATATATATATATATTTGTATTTTATTTCATTTTATTTAGTTACTTATGATCATGATCATCGTTAATTCTATTTCACATTTATGATCACTTGATTGATCATTATTACTATTTTTGTATTTATTAGTCACCTTAGAATTTTAAGAGACTATTTATTTTAGAGACTTTTACCTCATAGAATTAAGAATTTGATTTAGATTAAGTGATCATGAGACTTATAAGTGATCAAGGAAATCACTAATTATTTTGGAGATTGATATTATTCATCTATTATCATCAAATTTTGGACAAAAAAATAAATAAATAGAATTACCAAATTACCCCTATAGTGGACGGCCATGGTGATGATTTTGGTGTAGAAATACCCCCCAACTCTTGTACATGTACACCTTATGTAGTCATCTTGTGTATAATTATACCATTAATTCAAACATTATACACATCATCTTATACATCAATTCTTTACTATTAAAATTTCCCAACATTCCTTCTTTTCCCATACATTGCCCATACCTTTGACTACCCTTTTGTCTCCATGCAAGAGACAATTTGCAAGACACAAAATTAATCAAAAAAATCCCTCTCTCCCCCCCCCCCCTAATGTGGACGGCCACATTGAGAAAAAATGAACAAATTTTGTTCATTTCATCAAATACATTCTAATTCTCAAGCTAATTCTCCTCCTTCTCTCTAACCTCTCTCTAAAAATCATCCACATCTTCAAATCTTCAAACACAAAATCATTCACATCTTCAAATCTTCAAACACCAACTCTTCATATCTTCAAATCTTCAAACATAAGTTCTTCATATCTTCAAGTACCACTTCTTCACATCTTCAAATATTCAAACACAAGTCCTTCACATCTTCAAACCCATCTTCATATCTTCAAGAACATCTTCTTCCTAACATCAAACATACTTTCTTTCTTCAAACATCTAAACCAAAACAAACAATCTTTCCACTTAAACACCAAAAATTCGAACACCCCCTATCCCAAGGTAAGAAATTTCACTCCTCAATTCAACTTAAAATCTTACTACTCATCACCTTCTCTTTTTAATATAAGTTTGAATTTTGGATTTTGAGGTACTTAGAAGACCACTTGAAGACATGCATGCATGGTGGCCTAACTAGAAGACTTGAAGAATAACTAGTAGAGAAATTTGGACTACAAGGTAAGAATTGGACACTAGAACCCTTCTTTCTTCTTCTTCTATTTTTTTTCAAATTTAACACCCCTTTTTCATTTTTGAGAAATAGAGGCTGACCTTAGGTGATTTTGGAGTTGAACCAAAAATTCCAAATTTGAAGCTTCAACTAGTCTCCAATCACCTACTACACAAGGTAAAGTGTAATCTTTTCAATTTTCTTATCTCCTTCTTTTTCTCCTTAATTTTTCTCTCATTTTTCTAACTCCAAATTTTTGATATTTCTTGACATAGGGGCTGACCTAAGTGACCTCATCCAAAGTTGTGAAATTTATCCTTTTATTTCACAATTTTTCAATTTTAAGGTGGGTGGAAAAATACTTTCCAACTTCTAGGTGTTTTTATTAAAATGCATGTAGAATTTTGATCATGGGCCCTTGAGATATATAATCTATGTATTGCATGTCAATCTTATGTATCAAATCATGAAAATTCTCAAGAGTTGCTCAAAATTGCTATTTATTGAACTTTAGGTGCATGCATGTACAATTTAATGTTCTATTTGATGAATTCTTGTATGAATTGGACATGCATGTGTATGATCTTTGAAATCCATGTTTTGGATGACTTATAACCTGGAAAAGTCGAGCATAATTGATTAAATTTCAATTTTAGACTTAAAAATGCAAAAATGGAAAGTTGGTGGACTAAATTGCAAGAAAATAAAATTTAAAGGACCCCTCTGCAAATTTCGAATTTTGGGACTGTACTCAGGTTCAAAAATGACTTTTGGACATTTTAATAAAGTTTTAAGAGTTTTAAGATAAATAAAATCAACCTTTAAAAGCCCAAGGACAAGATTGTAAAATTTTAGAAGTTTGAGGGCTACTTTGTAATTTTTGAAACTGTACCAGACCTTAATTTTAAAACTTGAAATTTTCACTCTTAAGGTACTGGAAATGACATATTTTAAATGTATTCCAAAAATCCAAGTGTTTAGGGTTTGGAAAGTAATTTTTCTAAAATTGAGGGACTAAAGTGTAAAAGACTAAACTTGAGGACCCAAATGAAATTTCCAGGACGTATGCTGCCCATGCACCTGCAAATACTAACTTAACTATAACTTAATTATATTTTGGACCCAAGGTTTAAATTTCATAACAATTGGACCCCTAAAAGCCTTAAAGGCAATTATTTCAAAATGGGACAAAAATGATATTTTCAAAAGTTAAAGGACCTAAACTTATTTCTTTTAAAAACTGCTTTTGTCACAATATCCTACTACCCTTAGTGACATTTTCCAACTAGAATCACATTAAAAGCCCTTCCGGTTTGTGAGTTCCGATTATTTTTAACTTAAGGCCCGGAATGATAATTTTAACAAATTTGGGGCCAATGTGAGAATTTTATAAAAACTCGACCTCAAAACTTTAAAAACCTGAATCTCTGAACAATTTAGAGAATTTAGTAACTGACCTCATAATTATTCAAGGTCGGTATTTATTTATTCAATTTTTAACCCCAAAAGTATTAGTTTTTGCAAACGGGGCTAATTGTAAATTTTCTTTTTATCAAGGACCTAACTCAAATTATTTTCCCTTTCACTAAAATAGCCCTGGACCCTCTGACTTGGAGATTTAATTAAAGTATCTTATTTTCTCCAAAAAAAACCCTTGACTGATCGGACCAATTCGACCGATTAATACCCGATCGCGGGGCGACTTCCTCGTCTTGCGGTTTTGAATCTATAACGGGACTTATGTTCCACCTAATCTTTCAAGATATCGAAGATTGCTTATCCTTCCGATAATCATCTTCATCAAAATAACTCCACCAACGCCATATTGCTACTCGTGAATTTTCAAAAATTTTCTGAATCGCTTCCCCACTGAATCAATAATACTCATTGCTGGTTGATCGCATGTACTTGTATTTACTTTCTGCTGAGTCAACTTGGTGTGTCGAGCTCACAAATCGGAATGAATACGTCGGGATGGAACCGGTAGCTCGGCCGCTATTCCACTCTTTCGCCCCATCGCCCTAATCCCGCAATTGAGGGACGGAGTGTCCAAGGTAAGCGGGTCGTAGTACTTGAGGTATAATCATGATTATGACAAATCCGAGCCTTGCAAGCTCCACTTTGTGGATTTTGTCTTTGCCATGGAGCGATAAGGTGACAGTGTCTTGGACCATCTTGCCCGGGGAGTTACAAGGAAGAACGAAGGAATCGCTGTCGATCCACACGATTCCGAGTTATCGGACCCGTTGGTTGGCGCTACAAATCCGTGCAACCGCTTACTTTTTGCATTGGTTGGCGCTACAAATCATGACGCAACCATTATTTGTCTTGCATGAGATTGGCGTTACATTTCCGCATTTAATCCTACTGTCTTGATTGAATCACATAGTGCCGTGTGACCATGAATCATTTTCTTGAATCGTATAAGTATATTACTTAAATATATTTATCACAACGCTTGTGGGATCGTGTGTGTGAATTCATGCATCATACTCACGCGTTTTCATATAATCTGTTTTCTCGCATTAACTATATATATCGCCACACTTGCACGATCACCCCATCCACCGAGATTTGTCTCATCCCCACCGTTTTCTAACCTTAGATGAGGACTTCATTGAAGATCTTTGAACCGACCACGGATTGAGCCCTTGTACTCCACTTGTTGGATTTACTATCTTTTGTTGTTGACGTCGCTGGACTTGTTACTATTATTTGTTGTTGGATTTACTACTTCTTGTTGTTGTTGTTGGACTTTTTTCTTGTGTTTGTTGTTGGACTCTTGTATTTCTTTTCATTCCGGTTTGTAACTGAAGGGCGTAGGACCCTTTGACTTTCAAGTTGTTATCTTTAGATCATATCGGGGATGTAATTTGGATTATGTATATTATGGACTGTAAGTTGTAACATGTTTCTTTTTTTCCGCTGCTATTTAGACTCTGTTCCATTGGGTTTTGATGATATTCGTCTAGAATATTTGGTTTACTTGTATTTAAGTTGTGGATCATCGTCGTGTCCCGTTTGGGGCGTGACAACCGAGAATCACCTAGAGAGCACAAGATGGTACCTACATAGTCAAGCCAACACTAGCCTCACCAGATCTACAAGATCCTCACAAAGAAATCCCCTGAACACAAAGTATCGAACCAAACCCTAGCCTAGAAAACCCTAGATTTCACCCAACCAAAGTTTGTACACAAAGTTTGTGAACTAAGGATGAAAACACTCATAACAACATAAATCACTCAAGGTTTTCAAAGAAATCCGATGAGAGATCGGAGTTCTGCTAGAGAGAGAGAGAGATCAGAGAGAAGGTTAGAGAGAGAGAGAGAGAGAGAGAGAGAGAGAGAGAGAGAGAGTGAAACACACAGATTATAAAATTAGAGTTTCAGTAGGTAAGCTTAAATAGGTAAGAAGCGAACGACTCAGATCAAGTGTAGAACCAAAGGCCAATATCAGACCTCAGGATCCGGAGATTGATTTTGGGTCCCTCGATCCGAAACTGTGACCGGGTTTCAACAGGTATTGGGTCAAGTAGATGGGTTGTAGTGGGTTGCTTGTTGTACCACTACAAGAAATGTGGCTTTTTGCGACGAAGGTATTAGTGACGACAAATTGTTGACACTAAAACACGACTTTTTGTGACGACCAGTAATTGACAAAACAATTTGTTGCTATTACCTATAGTGACGAGTTAGGAAAGTTGTCATTACAAATAGTTAGTTATTTGCGACAACATTGTTGTCACTAAATAATTTCATCTATAAAATAGTTTATTAATCTTTGGTAATGACAAAATCGCCACTATAAGATCAATATTAGCCACAACATCGTTGTTGTCGTTAATAAGTTGCACTTAAAATTAACAATGTATTTGTGACGACACTATTACCGTCACTAATATCTCTTAATTCTTTACTTTTTCGCTTCCTCTTCATGTTTTGGCGCCTAAACCTTAATTTTCCCCCCAGTTTTTTTTCTCACTTTTCCCCCACGTTTTCCCTTTCTACTCTTCTCCCACCGTGTGCGCCTACACCCTAATTTCCCCCTCTTTTTTCCTCACTATTTCCCTTTCTCCTCTTCTCTCGCGAGTAGCTGCCACATCCTCCCGCTGATCGCCACCATCTCTTCCCACAGATCATCGCCATCCATCTCTTCCCGTAGTAATATAGGCAAATCGTGGCCACCTCTCGCAAGTGCAAATCAACCTCCGGGGAGAATGATGATGTCCTCTTCGATTGATTAAAGGTATTCATCTGATGTCAACTCTATTTCTCAATTGAAACTGACATCATTCTTGTGGGTCCATATATTTGACACTATGGTTGCTTTCTATTGTTGTTGCAGCAAAAGTGCAAATTTTGTTCCTAGAACATTAAATTTGTTTCTTATAATTCATAATATGTTTATTGAAATGTGTACATCCTTTCTTGGTGAAATATATTTATTTAATCATTTCTCATCCTGTACTCTTTCCTTCAAGATGCCTTATTACTACTACTACTACTATTGCTACTATTATTATTATTATTATTATTATTATTATTATTATTATTATTATTATTATTATTATTATTATTCATTTTTAATTTTTAATTTTTGGAATCACATAGGCTAGTGAATTTGTTACTGAAGTGGATGCCTTTTGAGCTGTGAGATAAATTCCATGTATATGTTTTTTAAATGCTTGTCTTTTTATGAGTTACATTAATTTATGGATAATTACAGTGTAGTTATCTCCTTGTATTGATTCTTTATCCTTTTTTCACACTTCCACTATTGTTATTTTGTTGATTTAGTCCCTGTAGGTCCCAAGGGGTGAGTAGTAAGGTTTAAAAAAGGGGAGAGGGGGTTGTATAAACATTACTAAATTTTCAATTTAGTCATTTTAAATATTTTCAGAGTTAACACAAATCAGCTTAGTCCTTGAGGGACAACTAGGTTGGCTTACTCAGCAAAGTTACCCACTCAACAGACTCGACTGAGCTGTTGATAGTATAACTCAGCTGGTATCAGCTAACACTTAAGATAACAATTGATTTGGTTTTTGTTCAGCAGAAGACTTTTCACCTTTGTTGTTCAACACTTGTTTTAGCAAATGTTATTATCAGTTGAGTTTAGCAATTATAACTTATCAGCAAATATAAAAGATATGCAAGAAATGAAAGTGTTGTAAGTAAATAAGACACAAGTAATTTTTATAGTGGTTCGAAGATGGGGTAATTCCTTTAATCCACTTTTCTTCAACTCCTGGAGGAATCCACTAAGTAACAAGATCTTAGTTACAAAGCAGTCAATAGTCCGAGTCAGCCTTGATCACACAGTTGGCTGCTCCTAGGACTCAGCTTCTTCACAAAACAACTGTCTTGCTACTTTAGCTCATTTGAACTCTTGAAAATGATCACACAGCCTTCCAACGAGCCCAAAGCTTCTGGTTCGAACTTGAACCTTACTACTTCTCCTTCAACCTTGGAGAGTAGACCCCTTTTGTTCTTCAAACAAATTTCCTCTTCAACTTGATGAAGTAATCTTTCCTTCACTGAGTGTGTTGGATTGAGTTCCTTCGATTTTAAGCTTGAGGATGTCTTTGAAAGCTTGAGAGTATTTGTAGGTTTTTGCTTGTTTGCCTGTATGATTGTAATGAACTTGGTAACCTTCTCTCACTTGCTTCCTAGCCTTTTATAGTGCAGATTCAAAATTATGTCCGTTAAAGAGATAGACATACATTTCAAATCTCATTCGGAGGTTGTTGGCTTGTATTGTCCTTGCAACATTAATGAGGATCATACCATGAATTCAATGCTCTGCAGCCTTTCCTTAGTCTCTGCAGGTTTTCAGGTACATCCCATTGGTTTCTTACCTTTTGCACTCTTTCAGCAAAACAACTTTATTGCTTGCAGCCTGACACATGTCTATTTCTAGCAAAACCTTGACTTGTGTTGACAATGGATCTCTTTCAGATTTCTTCAAGTCTTGTCTACTGCATACCCCTTTGACATTCGATTCCAATCATTGTGGAATGACTTATCTCGATCGGTGGACCGAGATAGCTTTTTCTATCACTTGACGATCCTTCACTTGGCTTCACACAATCGACACACACCGGGTCTTCTCTTCGATCATCAGTCGACTCTTGTAATCTTGAACTTAGCTGACTCCAACTCAGCTCATGCACCCCTATCCATTACAAGTTGAATTTCATAGAAAATGGGGTGCCAACTTCCTAATTTAAGTTTTACATGGTATCATCAAAATTTAAACATAAATTTTCCTAACAATTTCCCATTTTTTGATGATGCCAAAACTTAAATAAATACAACAAAGTAAGTAGTGCAGTAATAAAGAATGTATATGTAGATATGTCAATTTTATTGATTATATCATTCTTGTACTTTACAAACGCACTTTACAAAGCAATTATAAAGTATACCCTATACACTGTATCAGAGCTATACTATCTATACAACTGTATCAGAGTCTAAACTCAAAATATACAACAGGTATTAGAGCTATATGGTATTGCAAGAATACTTACAAATTTTGTATTTACGGCTAAGTAAAATACACTGAAGGGGTTTCACCCGTCTTCATCGCCTCGGTTGCTTCCTTCTTCTCTCTTCATCATCAGCTCTTCTTCAGCTCTCCTCCTCTTCCCATCTTCTTCATCTTTCTTCTTCTTCTCATAGGCTCGTTCAGCAGCAAGGTCCTCCCTTCTCTGCTTTTCTTCCCATTCACGTATGAGCCTTTGATTTTCAACTTCTTGCCTTCTTCTATCCTCTTCATTCTTTCGCTCCATTTCCATATTAGCAAGAGTGTCGTACCAGGCCTAGTAGTTGACTCCCTTATTCTGTGGATCAACATATCTTATATCTTTGTGTCTTAGTTGTGGTGGAGTACCTCTGTCTCTTCCACCACTTCCAAACCTTCCCCTTCCTCGATATGAAAGCTCCTCCTATGGGAGTGTATAGTCGACTAACTGCTCGAACTCTGCTGCATCTCAGTAGATTTGCATAAGTCGAGCCTTTTCTCCTAATACAAGTCCCACGCCTGTGGTAGAGTCATCTTCTTGAAGTAACCTTTAGCAGCTAGAGTTTGAAACTCCTCTAGTGATCTAGGATCAGATCCTGCATCAGGCATCGTGATTTCTCGAGGGGGTCTTACAGCTGGGGAATCTTCCAACAAACCACCCGGGGGGCTTTCAAACTTGCTTTTATGTCTTTGATTCTTTCGGAGTGCTTCCCAGCTACCTTCTTGAATTCAGCTTCAATGGTTTTTCTTGACTGTTTGACTGCCTTCTACGGACAACTCTTTCGGTAGTTGGCTAAGAATTGAGGTTGTAACTTCACTCTGCTATGGGGTCTTAGCAAACATGATTTCAAGGGTGGCTTCTTCATTTCACTGCCTTCCCCCTTGCTTGCTTTCCCTTTCTGTCCATCCTTATCACTCTGCTGTGATTTACTTTCTTCTTCCTCCTTTTTGGCATCATCACCAAGGGGTAAAGCCAGCTTAGGGAAAACTCCACTTAGAAGTAGATCAATATTACTATTCGTCATATCCTGCTTATCATGAGTCGTGGAGTGTGCTGTTCGAAATTCAGATCTCAAAGCTATGGTCTCAGCTGCCATCAACTTTATTTTAGTTTGGAGCTCCTTTATGTGATGTTCCATATTGGCCTCCATCCTTTGAATCTCTGATTTACGCTGAGCCTTGAGCAACTCCATGTCACTCTTATGGGATTGATCCATCCTAAACATGTGGTCCCTCTGATGCTGCTGGAACTTGGCGTTGTCTAAGCTCCTGATCACCATTTTTGCGAATAAGGACTTGAAGTAGGTGACCTGCTCACACCTTAATGCCTTTGTCTGTCCGATCCATTCTCTTATCCTCAATAAAACTCCTCAGATATCTACAGTGATATTGTCATTGTGGTTGTCTAGTCGTTGGTCTAATGCTACAAGTTCATGATCCATACGCTCAATCTCCGCACCGATGGCAGGTTTTGCAAAAGTCGGTTGCATCAGTGGACTGTTCCTCTGGCTATACAACATCAAAGTCAAATCCAATCGGCACCATGGTTGTATCAGCTGGATTTCCAAATTCTCCAAGGGAGACTTGAACGGTATATCTAGCACGTCCCGTGGCTGACTCTGCTTCAAAAGGCACATGTGCCTCGAGTGAAAGTATTCAGCAAACAAATCTTTAGGAAAAATAGGAATTTCCACGTTCTCGACCTGTGAAGCCTTCTCCATTCCTTCAAAATTTCCTCAGCTCTATGTTCCTCAGCTGTCTCAGCGTCATCGGCATTAGTTGTATCTTTCTTTTGAGTAGTCTGGTCCTCGGCTGACTTATCAGCATTTTTGGAGGTTGATGGCACCATTGGGGGTGGGCCATCAACCATTGTAAAGTTCATATGAGTAGCCTTATCAGTGGCTTGCCTCCTTTTTGCCTGTGCCTCCTCAGCTGCTTTGTCATTATTTGATTTTTCAATAGGGCTAGACTCAGCTTCACCATCAGTTCCCAATAATTCAATGTCAACATTCTCTTGGGAGTCATAAATAGCACTGATCTCCTCTTCTTCAATAGCTTGCTTACCTAGGGAAGTCTCAACCTCCTCTAGGCCTTCGGTACCCTCAGCAGTCTCAACCGCTGATGGGCCTTGTACATTCCCTTTGGTAGTCTCAACTACAGTAGGATCTTCAACAAATATCCCTTTAGCAGCCGGAGCTGCTTTAGTATCTTCAGTGGCATCTTTCGGAGTCTCAACTCCTAGGATTGCACTTTCATGGCCAAGAGTCTCAACTCTTGTGGCCTCGCTACCATCCTTTGCCTCGGCTGCATCAACAACATCATTGGCATGCATGGCAGTTGAAGTTTCAACTGAGACAGTCTGAACCGTCTGAGCCTACCTCAGTCTGCTAAACTGTTACATTCTCATCATCGACTCCTATCTCCTTTTGAATTTGGTCTCCCACAGCCTCCTCAATTGTTCTAGCATCGGTTTGAGGGGACTTAACAGCTAACTCTTTAGACTAGTAGCTGTGTCAGCTCCGTGTTTCTCAGCTGTCTCACGAACAACTATTTCATGTTCAGTTTGCTGACCCTCGTCAGCTGTTTTTACAACTTCAGTGGTGACTGCTTCACCACTCTCTACTTCCTTAGATCTCGCTCTTCTGGCCAGCAGTCTCCTTCACGTTGATTCAAGATGTTATTCACTAGCTTCTCCAAGGCCGATCTCCTTACAAATCGCCTTCTTTGTTGTTAGGAAATTTATTGTTTAGATTTTGATGAATACCATGTAAAACTTAGAATAGAAAGTTGGCACCCCAATTCTTGTTGTAAAATGTATTGTAAAAATTAGAGTGCTGCCAAAGTCGAATTAAGTCGGCTACGACCTAACATACAAGAAGACAACTAAAGATTAAAGGAAGACTCACGCGAGACAATTGAGTATGGCAAAGAAGAGTAGACGGGAACTCTATCGAAGAAGCGGTGAGATGCGGTGAGTATCGATCAAGTCAACTCAAGAAAAGCCAAGTCTCAAGTTGAAGTGACAAAGAGTCATCCAATGATTGGAAGGCGACTCTAAGTCACCTGGGAAAGCAAAGAAATGCGGTCAAGTCGAGATAATCAGAAAAGATCCGTTGCACGTAAATCAAGAGAATTACTTAAACAAGTAATATCTCCATACCACCTTTCTCGGAGTGCTAAGTCCCGAGAAGCGTGCAAATGGAATGAACCAATGGGAAGCACTACACCGTGTCGAACTCAAAAAGGTGAAAGAACAATTCATACGAGGAAATGGCAATTTCAAGGATCGCAACAAGACAAGCCAACGATCGCAAGTGACTTTCAAAAATAAGCCTATCTCTTCAACGGGCAAATTTTTGAAAGATCACTATAAAAGGCTGAGGAATTTAAATTGAGAAAAGAGAGACATAAGTGACACAAGAGATAGATCTGAACCAAGAACATTCAAGCAATTATTAGAAAATCTGAAATATTCTCAATCCTCAAGTCTACACTACGAAGGACATCAATCCAACACTCACCGTGAAGGAAAGATAACTTCAAACAGGTTGAAGAGGAAAATACTAAAATCAAGGGGTCTACATTCCACGAAGGATTGTAGGAAGGTTCAAGATCGAACCAAGTCTTAAGCTTTTGGAGGGCTTCGTGATCAAATCCAAAGAGCTTGAGCAAGTGAGTTTGTAGTAGCAAGCGCAAAATTTGCCTGTGAAGAAGCCGAGTCGTCGAGAAGCCACCGAGTGATCAAGGCGTCTCGGACGAGTCCCAAAGGATCAAGTCACCTGTGTGATCAAGACTTGTATCCGGATTTTACCACTTTGTATATCGATCATTACCTAGTGGATTCCTCCGGGAGTTGGAGAAGAGAGGAGTAGAAGAATTACCCCATCTTCGAACCTCTATAAAAATTTTATTGTGTCATTTACATTTAAGCACTTTAATTCCTCGCATTTTTAATCGCTTATATCTGTGATAAATTTGCTATCCACTTGATAATTTATAAGTACTAAACCAAGCACTAAACTCTTGCTTAATCAAACTTAAGGGTGTTAAGTCTTCCGCGAAAAACAAAACCACGATTGAGTTAATTTAGAGCCAACAATGAGTTACTCCATCAACAGCTCGATTGAGTCTCATTGAGAGATTAACTCTCTGAGTAGCTAAGTTGGATTTGTCCATCAAGGACACACGGTGTGTAGTATCAACTATGTATATTTAAAAGGACTAAATCGAAAATTTGGTAAGGTTTATTCAACCCCCTTCTAAACCTTACACTTACACCCCTTGGGACCTACAAGTGGTATCAAAGCGGTTGGTTCATTGAACCCTCCGCACCGGTTACCGAACTAGATCTCCAAACTTTTCAAAGTCCTTTAGTACTTAAACTTTCAAAACTCCTTTTATCATTAAAAGTTATTATCATGGAAGCAAATTTGACACGCATCCCTATGTTCACTATTGAAGAATTTGATGATTGGAAAATTCGTATGCGAGGCTCATCTATCAAAGATTACATGATGAGATGTGGATAGTAATAGAAGATGGGCCTCTGCAAATCTTAAAGGTGAACACAATGCAAGAGTCGAAGAGTCTGGTTTGAAGGAGAAGAGGAAGTTGCTCCCGGACTGTCATGGTTGAAAAACCAAGAAATGAGTGGACAAATGATGACAAAAAGATACAACTGGACAATGTAGCCAAGGACATCCTTTACAAAACCTTGGACAAAGCCATGTTCAATAAAGTCAAATCATGCAAAACGGCTAAAGAAATCTAGGACAAGTGACATTGATTTGTGAAGGCTCGTAGCAAATCAAAGAAAACAAATTATCGTGGTCAGTCAGAAATTTGAGAACTTCAAAATGATCTCGGGAGAAAACCTGGATCAACTGGATGCTCGATTCACGAAATCACAAATGAGTTGTCTCGCACTTGGAAAGGAATATACACAAAAGGAAATGTGTATGAAGATCCTAAAAAGTCTTCCACCTGAATGGGAAATGAAGGTAATGGCACCGAGACATTCCATGGACCTATCAAAGACATCCAACCATGAATTATTCTCGGACCTCAAAGCCTACGAGTTTGAGTTGAGAAGAAAAGACCAGGAAGAGACAATTTGTACCCAAAACAAATTTGCTCTAATTGTTAAAGATGGGAAGAGAGCCGAGGTCAAAGAAGTCATTGATCCGAAGAAATAGCCCTGATGGTTAAGAGGTTCAACAAGTTCTTCAATAAGAATTACAAGAGAGGAAAGGGTGAATCTTCCGAAGACACTCACTCCCTCCAAATCAAGAGAAGATAGGCCAACCAAGAGAACAAATCATCAAAAAGTTGAATATCAAAGGGTGACAAATCCAAGAATGGAAAGAGTGATCAAAAGGTTGAATATCTATGCTTTGAACTCAGACAACCAGGTCACTATGCCATTGATCGTCCCATATCCTCGTAGTCAACAAATACGGGGATGAAGAAGAAAGGAAGGTCTTCGAGAGAAAGAAGACAAGAAAAGAAAAAGGCAATGATGGCTGCAGAGATCAAAAAACAAATTGACCAAGTCAAGAGAGACAATCGACTCGAGAGCAAAGAAGTGACTACTCAAGTGACTCAAGAAGAAGCCCGATCCGCTTGATGGCCAAGGAACAAGATCAACCTAACCAAGAAGATGAGGTACACTCTAACTCATCAAACTCGGACTCTAGTGATAGTGATCAGACACACACACTTCATCACCCACTGATCTTTATGATTCATTAGGCAAAATGATGAAAGATTTTGAACACATTAAATCCTCACACACACTATTGAATGAGGAAAACGGCTACTCAAGAGTCAAAACTCAAAGTGACTAAGGAGCCGAGTACTCTAAGCCAAATAGCTGATGAGAATGAAAGTTTAAAGGTTTGAAAATGCTAAATTAATAGCGAAATTGCCGCCACGAGAAAGAGGAAAATGACCTCAAAAATGTTATTGCCACATTCACTAAGGCATCTAAATCATTGGATGATCTCATTATGAGTCAAAGAGAATGTGGAGACAAGACAGGGCTTAGGATTTAATTCCTCTGTGCTATGTCAAACCTCAAGAGTAATTTTGGAAAAAGGATCTTCAAGCCATGAAGAGTCCGAAAAATCCAAAACTCTAAATGTTGCACACACATTCACTCCAAAACACAATAACAAGCAAACTGGCCTTGGTTACAAAGGAAAAGGAAAACAACTAGTTGAGTGTCTTATTTGAAAGGACAAATGAGAAGAGATTCAACCGAGTTCTTGAAAAACTCCAAACAAAAAATACTCTGTAAAGAAGAAGCGAGCTACCAAAAACCCCAAAAATCTATAAGAGAAATACATATGATGGGAATGGTAGAAAATATCCAAGCCAAGTGATTGGAATAATGTGATCAATCGGCAGATAGACTTATGGAATATAAGCCCAAATGGCAAAGGCCTAGAACTCAAAGCTAAGGCCATTCCAAAAGTATAAGAGCTTTCATCAAAGACACACATATACACCTAGGCACTACACTCAAAGACACCACAATTACCCAAGAAAGGAAATTGCTAAAACACATATGCAGCATACGAGACAAAAGAGACAATTTTGTATGAACCTAGAATCCCCAAGCAATTTGCCAGGATTAATTATGATTATGGCACCGATAGATGGCAACCCCTTAGAGTCAAATCATTTGGCTATAGGTTGGTTGGGTCATCTTACAATTTAACCCCTCGGACCCAGGATAAGTATGGGTACCTAAAACTTAATTTCCTTGATTGCGGTTCAAGGAATTGAAAGTGCGGAACCTGGTACATGGATAGTGGTCATTCCCGGACATATGACAGAAATAAGAAAAATCATCAAAATTCAAGGAAGTTAAAGGAGCAAAAGTCATATTTGGAGGAAATGAAGCTCCTGGTGAAATAAGAGGCATTGGATCCATCAAGAGGAATGGATTAGAAATCACGGATGTTGCATATGTTGAAGGACTCAACTTCAATTTATCGAGCATCGACAACTCGTGACAAAGGTTACAATGTTGGATTTAACATGGGTATATGCCAAATCAAGGATATTGAATCAAATGAAGTTGTGTTGCAAGGATGTAGACGAGAAGAATATGTATGTCGTGGATTGGTCAACCGCAACACCCAAAGACTGTCTACTAGCAAAAGAGCACAAATTGAATCAAGTTGGTCAGTGGCACAAAAAAGCTCAGTCACCGAATTTCAAAACGATTAACAAGCTTGCGTAAGTAATCTTGTGGAAGGACTTCCGACTCGATATACAAGAAGGAGAGTATATGTGACGCATGTCGGGGAAAACAAATCAAGTCATCATTCAAAGAAAAGACATGCCCATCCTCAACAAGAATATTGCATCTCGCTTCATATGGATCTATTTGGCCCAAAGGAACCAAACAAAGATAAGTGGAAAGAAATACACCTTGGTGGTAGTAGATGACTACTCAAGATATACATGGACAATATTCATGTGCAAGAAGAAAGAAACTCTACAAAAACTACCACACAACCGATGAAGAGGATTCAAAACGAGAAGAGTCAAACCATTATCAAAATAAGATCGGATAGAGGAACCGAGTTTGTCAATGGAATAATAACTCAAGATTGTATTGAGAATGGTATTGGTCATGAACTATCGCAAAGAACTCCACAAAGCAGAATGGAGTTGCGAGAAGAAGGAGCAGAACCCCAAAGAAGCAAAGAAGGACCATGTTAGTCAAGCGGGGTTACCAAAAAGATTTTGGGTCAAGCAATCAACACACTTGCTACACTCAAAACAGATGTATGATAAATGACAACCGACAAAGACTCCTATGAGATCTGGATCGAAGAAAACCAAATGTTGCATATTTGAGAATATTTGGATGTAAATGCTTCATCCACAACAATGGCAAGGACAATCTAAAGGCCTTTGATGCTAAAGTCGATGAAGGTATCTTCTTAGGATACTCAAATTTGAAAGCAAAGCCTCACAGTACTCAATAAAAGGACTATGGTTGCGAAAAAATCCATTCATGTGGTATTCGATGAGCCAAATGTAAATGGAGAAGACATTGAAGAGTCACCGATAAGTCAATCATCCAACCATACGAGAAGAGTCCCTATCTTTGAAGTTGAAGCTGGAATTATCAATTCGAAGAAGATGAGATAGTCAATCTCAAAAACAATGGAAAATTTGCGGCTAAGTGATTACGAGAGAGCCGACCACGAAAGAACACAAACAAGTAAGTCGATCAATCCAGCTAACTTACTCCAACCGATGTAAGATGGGCCGAGAGACCATCCACGAACTTGTCATTGGAGATATAAGAGAAGGTGTCAAAACAAGATCCAGAACTCAACAAGAAGCCATGTTCACATGCTTTATCTCGCAAATAGAGCCCAAAGACGTATCACAAGCATTGACGACACACATTGGATTCAAGCTATGCAAGAAGAGTCAATCGGTTTGAAAGAAATAAAGTATGGGAATTAGTGCAAAGACCCATACATCAAAATGTTATTGGCACCAAATGGGTGTTCAGAAATAAGATGAACGAGGAAGGATCTGTGGTAAGAAACAAAGCAAGACTAGTAGCCAAAGGATACTGTCAAGAAGAAGGAATAGATTTTGATGAAACATTTGCCCCTGTGGCAAAATTGGAAGCTATAAGGATGTTTCTTGCCTATGCACTCACAAGGATTTCATTGTATATCGGATGGATGTAAAAGTGCATTCCTAAATGGTTTATTGGAAGAAGAAGTGTATGTTAAACAACCTCCGGGATTTGAGCAGAAGACTCTTGGAGATAAGGTATACAAACTCAAGAAAGCTCTATATGGATTGAAACAGGCACCCAGAGCATGGTATGATACTTTGTCACAATTCCTAACCGAAAATGGATTCACAAAAGGAAAAGTAGATAGAACACTTTTCTGAATTCAAGACAAAAAGAGTATCTTTGCTTGTTCAAATATATGTGGATGACATCATTTTTGGATCCACAAACAAAGAGTCAGTGTGAAAAGTTTTCAAACCTCATGCAAAGTAAATTTGAAATGAGCATGATGGGAGAGTGACATTCCTCCTTGGACTCCAAGTGAAACAAATCAAGGATGGAACATTCATAAGTCAAACAAAATACACCAGAGATTTAATGAAGAAGTTTGGTATGGAGGAGAAGTCTTCGTAAAAATACCAATGAATACATCACCAAAATGGACATGGATGCGGATGGCAAACTCAGAGATCAAACAAGATCTGAGCACTTATTGGATCATTGCTCTATCTCACAAAGAAGCGCCGGACATCACCTTTCTTTGTAGGTGTATGTGCAAGATTTCAATCTGCTCCAAAAGAAAGCCATATGACAAAGACTAAGAGAATATTGAGTTACTTGAAAGGAAGTCAAGAAGTAGGCCTATGGTATCCAAAGGAAGGTGGATTCAAGCTAATTGGCTATTCAGATTCGACTATGCCGGATGCGAGTGGACAGAAAGAGCACTTCGAGGCACATGTCAAATGCTAGGAACAAAGCTAATTTCTGGTTTAGCAAGAAGCAAAACTCAATAGCCACCTCTACAAACCAAGACCCGCGAGAATACATAGCATGCGGGGCAAAACAAGTTGCCCAAGTCCTATGGATGAGACAAAGAATGAGAGACTATAAAGTTGAGGAAAAAGAAATTCCAATCATGTGTGATAACACAAGTGCAATTGCCATTACTCAAAATCCCGTGTTGCACTCAAGAACAAAGCATATTGATGTCAGATATCACTTCATAAGAGATCATGTTGAAAAGAAGGACATCATCTTGGAATATATCTCAACCGATAAATAATTGGTGACATTTTCACAAAACCATTATGTGAGTCAAGATTTGAAGAACTCAAACATGAGTTGGGGTTAATTGAACTGAGCTGACACACAGAAGAATCAAAGAAAAGAAATGGAACAGAAGAGGAGGTGAAAAAGAGTCGAACATCAAATCACTCAAGAAATCACCAGACGGAAAGACAATTTACACCGAGTCACCGATAGCCGAGTCACTAAGAGAATCGTGAGAAGTAGAGTTAAATCGGCTAAAGAATAAGCCGAGTCACTTATAAGCAAAGTGACAAAAACGCGTTTTGACTAAGCGGGAATGTTTTAAGAAATACGTCAAAGATAATGATGATGTGTACGGACATAAAGCCGCACACCAAGCTTATAATTGGATATAAATGTTTTGCCGCATTAAATACGAGACATTAAATGCTAAATAGGCATGCAAAATCTAAGCCGTTGATTTCGATCACATTTCAAAAACCACCCGCACGTCCTTTCATAAACCATATTTAAACCATTTTCGTCCGTTTCTCTCTCACACTACCAAAAATGTTCATCTCTTTCTCTCAAAAGCAAAGGCAAAAATTCTCTCTAAACCCTATCTATCTTCAAATCAATATCTGAGTTTTTCTTTGATAAAATCCTGCAAAATGGCACCAACGTATGATTTCACCAAGTTAGGAAAGCAAATCCACACCGGGTCTACTGTGGATTTCGACGGAATGGTGAAACAGGGGTCCGACGACACCCTAGTGAAGAAAATCGCTGAAAAATTGGAAAAGACCGGGCTGAAGCCGATTCTAATGTTAGAATATCCGTTGACCTATGTGGAGGAGGTCGCACAATTCTACGTGAATGCCGAGATTCACGATGAAGGAATAAAGTCATCTTCACGGAAAGCGGTGACTATCTCTCGCCAAGGATTTGGTCAACATTGTTCACTACCCGGTGAAGGAGCATCGTTATTAACGGCCGATGTAAACCTGGGCGATGCTTGGAAAGAAATAGCCAAGCCCGTTGCCAAATGTATCGACATCAAATTTGGCGCTTTGACCAATCACAAAGGCAAAGTCGATTGTAATGGCCGCAATCATCGCAAAAAAGAAAATAAATGGGCTGAGTTTGTCTCACAGCAGACTCTGCGACGTGGAAACAAATCCTTCAAGGAAGATGGTACATTTGGAGGATCCCTAGGATATGGCTTAGTGATTGGCCGATGATGGAGGTGAAAGGAGTCCCTCTTAGACATGGGAAAGCATTCCATGTTAACAAGAGGATGTTCGAGCAAACCTCTCTCGGCGCACAAGAGAGCTTACGCCAAGAGAGCCGACACAAGTGAGGGGGAATCACCGACCAAGATACAAATGCTTTCCTCTCCACCCAAGAAGAAAGCTGCCCCTGCAGTGCTAAGAAGATCACGCCCTGCAAAGAAAGAAAGCCAAACATGCTCCCCCTGCGCAGCGAGTCACACCCGCCCGCAGCCGTGTCTCCCGCCCTGCAGCGGCCGGTCGAGAAGGACTCACAAATACCTTCTCCGATCGTCAAAAGAGGAGAACCGAGAAGCCAAGACGGCCCACTCCTCATAAAAGACACCACGGCCCCACCGGCCGCCAAGACTCGAGGACACCGTTTCGAACCGTAAATTCCTCTGGTACAAACAAGGAGAAGAAGATTTAATCATCAAGCACTCCGAGCTTGAGAAACCGGGCCGAGTCGGCCACTCACCGAGCAGAGATCGGAGATCTGGCTGGAGAAGTAGAGTCTCCGGATGTAATTGATGAAACAGCCAAGTCTGTCAAGGCGATCAGCAGAGGCAACTCAAGACACAACTCGTAGTTCACGCAAAAAACACAAGAAGAAAACTCGCCAGAGCGGATAGTGATGTGATGATCCTATCCCACCTTACCCGGACATCCAAAATCGTCTGCGTGAGTGGAGGAAATGGAAGTTGAGTAAAGCAAGGAACAATTCCAACGACTGAGTTTATAAAAGAAGAAGAGGAATCGTTAAACTTCCTTGGACTAACCATGTGCTCTCCAAAGACTAGATGAAGACAATCGCACGGACATCCTGCGCAGATCTTCAAGGATAAGGAGAAAGAAAAACAAGCGAGGGAAGCCGAGGCACGTGAGAAGGCCAAAGATCTCGCCCTATCTCCGGCACCACGAACACACACATCCTCTCCTCGATGTCTTCTCGGACATGTGATGAGGATCCTATCAATCTTTTGCTGCCGCCACGAAGAGTTGCAAATGCAAAGCAAGCATTGCATGAATCGAGAATCCTTCACGAGCAACGATTGATGGAGGGACCAGGAGTCCTCCGAACACACCGAAATTGATCCAATGGGAGTGGTTCAAAAATGCCATGTTGTTGCTGCCACCACTTCCCACTCACTCGGAAGAAGGCAATAAGGGACTGGCGATGAAACCGGGATAGTGGGGACCCCAGTCGAGCCAACCCCTATTGAAGGTGTGTTACCACCCGCCCAACGGCCGAACAATCAATCGAAATAGCCGGGAGCTTGGAGACGAGTGACCCCATTCAAGTCACTCACCGGTGCGCCACCAGAGGGGGAAATCTCCTCCACTGCAGCAAGGTCGGAGAATGCTGCAGATGACTCCACACCGAATCAAGGAGGCGAAGTAGAGAAAATACAAACACAAGAAGAACAACAAGTTGCCATCAACGAAGCTCGAGGCAGTTGAGACTGTCTCACCAGGTGCCAACCGCTCTAAAGGCTAATGACGCTGCTGATGCGGTCGAGGCACGAAGGAAGGAATGTACAGGGAGTTAACACTGGCGATGAAAGTGCAATCCATGGGGTTGAGACTCCAATGGATGCCACCGCAGAAGACCCTAAGATAGCCGACACTCGCCGAAAGGGGGACCAAGGCCTCGCTGCAGAGAGACTGCTGGAGGTAATGAAGGCCCACGGGAGGTTGAGACTTCCCGGGGTAAAGAAGTCAAGTAGAGAACATCCCTCCCGCTATCATCGACCCATCCGAGAAGGAGATAAGCGCACTTCATGATTCCCGGGAAAATCCTCGATGTAACCTTCGGGGATCGGAAGGCGAAGAAGAAGCCGAGTCATCCCCGTGATAGATCCAAAAGACTCACCAAGGATGTTCCAAGCACGAGCAAGTTCGATCCCAAGACTACTCGTCAAACATTTAATTTTCATGATGAGCCACCAATGGAAATCTCATCATCGTCCGATGACGCTTCCGATAAAGGCCGAGGACCATCTACTCATTTGGAGAAATCATTATCCAACGAAGACTAACGGTGTTGAGACAAATGAGGCTCGCAAGTCGGGTCCACTTCACGAGAAGACCCCAAACAACTGAGTCCACTGCGCAGCTCCTCAAGTGCGGCAAAGGTCGATTCCTAAAGGAACTTCACGCGCACCGCTCATCATCGAACAAATCCCGGTGGGCGGTGATGAATCCTTTATAGAATCTTTTCCTTTTTTCCCTGGAGGTACCCGACATCCATGAAGAGTCGGAGAACGAGCGTGCACGTTATCACGCAACCAGCCTCCGTCTTTTCATCGTGCACCATTGTTCCCGATTATGATTTTGATGTTTGCATGGCCATCACCGCAACGAAAGAATCAAATTGAAATCCGCCGTGTTCAAGGCATTATTCGCCGAGATTGAACGGATGGAGAGGCATCGTGCCTCTATGGACATGCGATCGACAACAGAGATGCCAATCTCACTCACTTGATTTAAGAGGCATAACAAATGGATCGGGAATGGTGGCAACAAAGAAGAAACAATGCGTGTGGAACAAGTTAGATACTTCAGGACATTGTTCAACAAGTGCCGGTATGGAGAGCTGAAAATGCCGATGCAAAAACGAAGTGAGAGAGCATATTGAGCACATGCATGAAGCTCACAATGCCGAGATTAAGTCTCCCTGCGTGAGCAAAACAAGAGTGATCTACAACGTTTGGAAGAAACCATGAATACAAAATTCACCTTCTCATGGCCGAGATGAAGCCGATTTCAAAGCGGAGTCCAATGCTACTCGATCCGACTTTCGTGCTGCGTACTCTGCAGCAGACTCGAGACAAAACTCAACCATCACCCACTGCTCGACTTCCTACTTGCTAGTCTATTTCAGCGTCCCTCTCTCCTTTGATGATGCCAAAAAGGGGGAAGAGGAATACCTAAAGCGCAAGAGGATCTCAAGTTGTGAAGGAAGGAGCAAACATTTCTGCGAAGGAAAATCACCGAGTGAGGAAGTGTTGAGACAAAAGAAAGGAAAGCTTGTTGAGAGGGAAGGATCAACGGATGTGACCTTGATGATTGCACAAACCCCCAACAGTCTGTCACAAAATGACATTATCATCGAAAACTCCCTGTGACTCGCCACTCCAACACTCTGCTATATCTATGGTGAAAAAGAAAAACTATTGAAGCGAGGGATGAAGGAAGTGGAAGGAAGAATGGATGCCCTAGTTATGAACATCTTGAAAGAACATGGAGGCATTCCGGTGAGACGAGACACTTATGCCATTTCGTATGTCGGACAGAGCCACGATCGTTGATGAATTCAAAACGCCGAATCAAGGATACTTTGCAAATATGTCTATGGCTCAAGCTTGGGACTTGTAATGGGAAAAGGGTCTCACGTTATGTGAAGAAGGCGACGACAGCGGCGGACTACTGCTGATCACTCTGTCACTCCGTCACTCACCGAAAGAAGAAGACCCCAAGACTGATACGCCGCAGGTAGGTAGAGGAAGAAGCGTGGTGGAGGAAGAAGCTTCGAGCTAGGCCTCTCGCCTAAAAACATTGAATACGTGGATCCGGGAAAGAAATGAGGGATCTACTCTGGCTGGGCTTGACCAAGTAGCAAATTTGCAAGTGGCTAAAACCAACGCCGAGTATGCAAAAAGAATAGAAGAAGAAAAACAAGAGACAAACTCACTATGGGAGGAAAGACATGAAAGAATAAGAAGAGATGAAGCCGCAGGAAGGCATATGAAAAGAAAAAAAGGCAAATGACGACGAGAAAAAGAGAAGAAGAGAAAGAAGATGATGAACAAGATGAAAGAAGGAGACAATGAAGAAGGAGATGAAGTGTTGTTGTCCACCCTTCGTGTATTTTATTATGTAAATACATACAATGTAAGTCTTCTGTATTAAAGCTATAAATTATTTATTTTTCTGTGTAGACAAATATGTGCTCTGATACACCTTGTAAACAGTTGTGTAAAAAGTACAAGAAGGATATGATCAATAAAAAGATTGATTCTGCGCATACATTCTATGTCAATACACTATCTGTATGTATCTTTGCTATTTGCATTGTTGAATGGTTTAAGTTTTGGCATCATCAAAAAGGGGGAAATTGTTAGAAATTTATTGTTTAGATTTTGATGAATGCCATGTAAAACTTAGAATAGAAAGTTGGCACCCCAATTCTTGTTGTAAAATGCATTGTAAAAATTAGAGTTGGCCAAGCTGAATTAAGTCAGCTACGACCTAACATACAAGAAGACAACTAAAGATTAAAGGGAAGACTCACTGCGAGACAATGAGTATGGCAAAGAAGAGTAGACGGAACTCTATCAAAAGCAAATGAGATGCGGTGAGTATCGATCAAGTCAACTCAAGAAAAGCCAAGTCTCAAGTTGAAGTGATGAAGAGTCATCCAATGATTGGAAGTCGACTCTAAGTCACCTGGGGAAAGCAAAGAAATGCATCAAGTCGAGATAATCGTAAAAAGATTCGTTGTAAATCAAGAGAATTACTTAAACAAATAATATCTCCATACCACCTTTCTCGGAGTGCTAAGTCCCCGTCCCGGAAGCGTGCAAATGGAATGAACCAATGGGAAGCACTACACCGTGTCGTAACTCTGAAAAGGTGAAAGAACAATTCATACGAGGAAATGGCAATTTCAAGGATCGCAACAAGACAAGCCAACGACGAAGTGACTTTCAAAAATAAGCCTATCTCTTCAACGGGCAAATTTTTGAAAGATCACTATAAAAGGCCGAGGAATTTAAATTGAGAAAAGAGAGACATAAGTGACACAAGAGATAGATCTCAACCAAGAACGTTCAAGCAATTATTAGAAAATCAAATATTCTCAATCCTCAAGCCTACACTACGAAGGACATCAATCCAACACTCACCGTGAAGGAAAGATAACTTCAAACAGTTGAAGAGGAAAATACTAAAAATCAAGGGGTCTACATTCCACGAAGGATTGTAGGAAGGTTCAAGATCGAACCAAGTCTTAAGCTTTTGGAGGGCTTCGTGATCAAATCCAAAGAGCTTGAGCAAGTGAGTCAGAGTAGCAAGCAGCCGCCGTGAAGAAGTTGAGTCGTCACGAGAAGCCGGTGAGTGATCAAGGCGTCTCAGATCGAGTCCCAAAGGATCAAGTCACCGTGTGATCAAGACTTGTATCCGACGGATTACCACTTTGTATACTGATCATTACCTAGTGGATTCCTCCGGGGAGTTAGAGAAGAGAGGAGTAGAATTACCCCATCTTCGAACCTCTATAAAAATTTTATTGTGTCATTTACATTTAAGCACTTTAATTCCTCGCATTTTTAATCGCTTATATCTGGCGATAAATTTGCTATCCACTTGATAATTTATAAGTACTAAACCAAGCACTAAACTCTTGCTTAATCAACTTAAGGGTGTTAAGTCTTCAATAAAACAAAACCACATTGAGTTAATTTAGAGCAACAATTGAGTTACTCCATCAACACTTCGATTGAGTCTTTTGAGAGATTAACTCTCTTGAGTAGCTAAGTTGATTGTCCATCAAGGACACAAATGTAGTATCAACTCGTATATTTAAAAGGACTAAATCGAAAATTTGGTAAGGTTTATTCAACCCCCCCTTCTAAACCTTACACTTACACCCCTTGGGACCTACATTTGTGTTTTAACAAGAGGAATTTCTTCCTCTTCAGCTTCTCGATGGCTTTTGGCTCCACCATCTTTATCTTTTTGGCTGTAACTGGCTTGCAAGGCACAACTGAGCGCTTTTTCTTCACGACCAAAGAAGATGCAGTCGTATCCTTCTTTGTCTTTTTGCCGGGCGAGTGCAACTTCCGGATGGCTCCGTGAGGCGTACTTGTCTTTGGAATGGCTGCAAAAGGTGTTTGTCTTTGAATGGTCATGCAGGGGCAGGTGCATGCTTTGCTGCAACATCTCTCTTCTTCTTCTGCATAGGCTTCGGAGAAGGAGCTGGGACGGTTGCAGCAGTGTCCTCAGGGACAAGATCAACTGACTCACCTTCGTTGGTGTCAGCTCTTCGTGCATGTGCTTGCCTTTGAGAAATCCCTTAAGACCAGATTTTTCTAACTTCTCAGCAATCTTCTAGGCTAGGGCCTTAACTACTCCTTGTTTCACCAAACTTTCAAAGTCCACTGTAGAACCAGAGTAGATCTTCTCAGCCATCTTAACGAAATTGTAGTTAGGTGCCATTTTTCGAAAATGATCAGTGAAAAACTTGTAAAACGGACACTGTAAGAACTAGGGTTTCACTTTGGTTGCACAGAAAAGCTTGAACTTGCTTGAGAGAGAAGAGTGTTTTGTGAGGAGAGAGAAAATTGGATTTTGGTATATAAAGGACATGAGGGGATGGTTTTTAGAATTTGAAAAGATTGATCAGGATCAACAGTTGAGATTAAACATTTGAAACCATATTAAATTCCCCGCATTAAATGCAGTAGCATTTATATCCAATCATAGGCTAAATGTGTACAGGCTTTATTCTGACACCAGAATTATGCTGACGTAATGCCCAAAAACATTCCCGCTCACAGAAAACGATTGCGTTTTGTCACTTAGCTTATAAATAACTCAGCTATCTTCCAAAATTGATTTAACTCTGCTTCTCTCTTCACATGATAATCACTCACCGTCGCCTAACTCGATCACAAATGATTTCCTCATCATTTGTTTCATTTAGAAATGAAACTTTCTTTCGATTTTCATCTCTATCTTCTTTGACTCTGCTGATTGAGTCTTCTGAGTTTCCTAACTCAGCTCAATCAAACCTAGCTCATTCTTAAGCTCTTCGAACCTTGATTCACATAGAAGCTTAGTGAATATGTCAGCTAACTGCTTATCAGTTGAGATGTATTCCAAAGTGATGTTTTTCTTTTCAATATGATCTCGTATAAAATGATATCTGACATCAATGTGCTTTGTTCTTGAACGCAACACAGGATTTTGTGTAATTCCAATAGCACTTGTGCTATCACACATAATTGGAATCTTTTTGTCTTCTACATCATAGTCCCTCAGCTGTTGCCTCATCCATAGAACTTGGGCACAATAGCTGCCTGCAACTATGTACTCTGCTTCAGCTATAGATGTAGCTATTGAGTTTTGTTTCTTGCTGAACCAAGAAACTAATCTATTTCCAAGCATTTGATAGGTACCTGATGTACTTTTCCTGTCCACTGTACATCCATCATAGTTTGAGTCTGAGTAGCCAACCAACTTGAATCCTCCATCCTTTGGATACCATAAGCTAACTTCTTTGCATCCCTTCAAATACCTTGGGTTTCTCTTGGCTGCAGTCATGTGACTCTCTTTTGGTGCAGATTGAAATCTAGCACATACACCTACAACAAAGGAGATGTCTGGCCTACTTGCTGTTAAATAGAGCAATGATCCAATGAGGGCTCTATATCTGGTTTGATCAACAGCTTTGCTATCTGCATCCATATCCATCTTAACTGATGTGTTCCTGGGGATCTTCACTAATGACTTTGCTTCCATACCAAATTTATTCATCAAATCTCTGGTATATTTGGTTTGACTTATGAAGGTTGCATCCTCCAATTGCTTGACTTGAAGACCTGGGAAGAAAGTAAGCTCTCCCATCATGCTCATTTCAAAATTCCCTTGCATGAGGTTTTAAAACTAGTCACATAGCTCTTTATTTGTGGATCCAAAAAATGATATCATCCACAGATTTGAACAAGCAATATACTCCCCCCATCTTGAATTCTGCAGAGTGTTCTATCAACTTTGCCTTTGGTGAATCCATTGTCAATTAGAAACTGAGACAATGTGTCATACCAGGCTCTTGGTGCTTATTTTAATCTATACAATGCTTTCTTGAGCTTGTAGACTTTATCTCCAATAGTTTTCTGCTTAAAACCTGGAGGTTGCTCAACATAGACTTCTTCTTCCAAAAGTCCATTCAAGAATGCACTCTTCACATCCATTTGATATACAATGAAGTTCTTGTGAGCAGCATAAGCAAGAAACATCCTTATTGCTTCCAATCTCGCAATAGGAGCAAAGGTTTCATCAAAATCTATACATTCCTCTTGGCAATACCCTTTGGCTACTAATCTTGCTTTGTTTCTTACAACAGATCCTTCCACATTCGTCTTGTTTCTGAATACCCACTTAGTACCAATAACATTTTGGTGGGTAGGCCTTTGAACCAATTCCCAAACTTTGTTTCTTTCAAACTGATTCAGCTCTTCCTACATAGCCTGAATCCAATGTGTGTCATCAATGCTTGAGACACATCTTTTGGTTCTATCTGGGAAATGAAACAAATAAACATAGCTTCATGTTGTGCTCTGGATCTAGTTCTTCTTCCATATGTAACATATCCAATGATTAACTTAGGTGGATGGTCTCTCAACCATCTCACATCTGGTTAGAGTAAGTCTGCTAGATTCAGTTGTCTCGCAGCAAAGTTGTCTTGAACAACTTCTTTATCATCATTTAGCTACAGACTTTCCAGCTATCTCTGAGATTCTACTATCTCATCTTCATCAGGGTTGAGTGCTCTTACATATGCTTCAGTATACGGACTCTTCTGCATAGTTGGCTGATTATTCTTCTCATCTAACTCATCTATGTCTTCTCCTTCCATATTAAGTTCATAAAAAACCACATGGATAGACTCTTCTGTAACCATAGTCCTTTTGTTCAACACTCTATAAGCTTTACTCTCAGTTGAGTATCCCAAAAAGATACCTTCATCAGCTTTAGCATCAAAAGCTTTCAAGTTGTCCTTGCCATTGTTGTGGATGAAGCACTTACATCTAAAGATCTTGAAATATCCAACTTTTGGCTTTCTCCCTGTCCAAATTTCATTGGGAGTTTTGGAGAATTGCCTGTTAATCATACACCTATTCGGAGTGTAGCAAGCATTGTTGATGGCTTTAGCCCAAAATCTCTTAGGCAATCCAACTTTAACTAACATTGTCCTTGCAGCTTTCTTGAGAGTTCTGTTCCTTCTTTCAGCTACTCCATTTTGCTGTGGAGTTCTAGAAGCTGATAACTCATGAGCAATACCATTTTCAACACAATACTGATTTATAATACCATTGACAAACTCAGTTCCCCTGTCAGACCTTATCTTCAAAGTAAGTTTTTCCCAAATTTCTTTGGCTGATTTGCAAGATTTGACTTTATTAAACATAGCCTTATCCAAGGTTTTATAATTAATTTCCTTGGCAATATTGCAAAGATTATATCTCTTTCTATCTTTGTTGGTCCATTCACAACGAGGCTTTTCAACCATAGTAGGTTTGGGCTGTGCAACAACATCTTCTTCTTCAGCAGAAGGTGCTCTTCTCACAGCAGTGTTGACCTCTAGAATTTGCAGTAGCCCATTCTCAATCACTAGCCACATCTCATCGTGCAGGGCTGATAGATGAGTTTGCATATGAATTTTCCAGTCATCAAATTCTTCCACAGTAAACATAGAAATGCGAGTTAGATTTGCTTCCATGATAATAATTTTGCTTTTGAAATAAAAGCTTTGAAAACTCAAGTGTTGTTTCTTTTGAAAAGACTGAGATCTAGTTTAGTAACCAGTGCGGAAGGCTCAATGTACCAACCGCTCTGATACCACTTGTAGGTCCCAAGGGGTGAGTAGTAAGGTTTAGAAGGGGGGTTAAATAAACCTTATCAAATTTTCAATTTAGTCCTTTTAAATATTTTCAGAGTTAACACAAATCAGCTTAGTCCTTGAGGGATAGCTAGGTTGGCTTACTCAACAAAGTTACTCACTCAACCGACTCGACTGAGCTGTTGGTAGTATAACTCAGCTGGTATCAGCTAACACTTAAGATAACAGTTGATTTGGTTTTTGTTCAGCGGAAGACTTTTCACCCTTGTTGTTTTAAACTTGTTTTTCAACACTTGTTTTAGCAAAGGTTATTATCAGTTGAGTTCAGTAATTATAACTTATCAGTAGATATAAAAGATATGCAAGAAATGAAAGTGTTGTAAGTAAATAAGACACAAGCTATTTTTATAGTGGTTCGAGGATGTGATAAATCCTCTAATCCACTGTTCTCCAACTCCTGGAGGAATCCACTAAGTAACAAGATCTTAGTTACAAAGCAGTCAATAGTCCGAGTCAGCCTTGATCACACAGTTGGCTGCTCCTAGACTCAACTTCTTCACAAAACAGTTGTCTTACTACTTCAGCTCCTTCAAACTATTGGAATTGATTACACAGCTTTCTAATGAGCCCAAAGCTTCTGGTTTGAACTTGAGCCTTACTACTTCTTTTTCAACCTTAGAGAGTAGACCCCTTTTGTTCTTCAAACAAATTTCCTCTTCAACTTGATGAAGTAATCTTTCCTTCACTGAGTATGTTGGATTGAGTTCGTTTGATTTTGGGCTTGAGGATGTCTTTGAAAGCTTGATAGTATTTGTAGGTTTTTATTTGTTTGTATGTATGCTTGTAATGAACTCGGTAACCTTCTCTCACTTGCTTCCTCAGCCTTTTATAGTGCAGATTCAAAATTATGTCCGTTGAAGAGATAGACATACATTTCAAATCTCACTCGTAGGTTTTTGGCTTGTCTGGTCAACATTAATGAGGATCATACCATGAATTCAATGCTCTACAGTCTTTCCTTAGTCTCTACAGGTTTTCAGGTACATCCCATTGGTTCCTTGCTTTTTGCACTCTTTTAACAAATCAGCTTTATTGTTGGCAGCCTGATATGTATGTTTCCAGCAAAACCTTGACTTGTGTTGACAACGGATCTCTTTCAGCTCTCTTCAAGTCTTGTCTGCTGCATACCACTTTGACATTGGATTCTAATCATTATGGAATGACTTAGTTGTCACTCAGCTGACTGAGATAGCTTTTCTGTCACTTGATTGATCCTTCACTTGGCTTCACACAGTTGACACACAGCTGGGTTTTCTCTTCGATCATCAGTCAACTATTGTAATCTTCAACTTAGCTAACTCCAACTCAACTCATGCAACCCTATCTATTATAAGTTGAATTACATAGAAAATGGGGTGCCCACTTCCTAATCTAAGTTTTACATGGTATCATCAAAATCTAAATATAAATTTTCCTAACAGTCCCCTACATTATATTATTGTGTAAAAACAACAGTAACTCGTGTGAGTCTCAGATAACATGGAATTCATTTTATTTCATAAATTAACAAGCATGGAGTTTCTGGTATTACATTAAAAGCTACTGTCGTTTGCGTAGTGATTGACCAACTGTTTCTTTTTTCTAGGATAAAGAACTGAGGTACCGATTCATCTTTAACCATTTCCCAAGTTTGCACGAGGAGGTAAATTAGCACTACTAGATTATTCCATGATAGTCTGTCAAATTTCTGTGTTCACTTTCAGCAACTTTGTTAATTAGATTTTCAATTGGTGGCAATAAGTTGCAGATTTCTTTGAATCACTTGCTACAAGAATTCCTCAACAAAAGTGATTTTACAGGTTATCATAGGCAAAACGGATTTAGAGATCTTTGTTGGCGCTGTTGTAAAGGAATCTCAAAACTACAAAAGAGAAGTTTTGGAAAGAGGATTGCCAGCAAAGAGGGAAATCACATTTGAAACAGAGTTGTTTGGTTCAAAAATATTTCTAACTTATGTAGAATCTATTTTCAGGAAGGCTGGAGAGACCATTGGTGTAAATTACATGGGAATGGAAGTAACCGATCAAGTAAATTTAATTTTAATGTTTACACCTTTTTCAGGTCAGGGTTAATTTATCTTTCTCATAATTTTCTAGATGGTTTTTACTGTTTTGTTCTGCTAATTCTTTGTGCTCCTGATTCAGTTGTAGGTGAGGAAAATGGAAAAGATGGCCAAGCTTAGAGAAGTGATGGTTGTTCAAAAAGCCAAGGAAACAGAGCTCAACAAAACAATCCGTATCACAGGTTATCTGAGTCTTAGATGTAAATATCTTGAATAACCATAGATCAAAATAACAGTTCAGTTTGTACATGACATTGTTCTTGCATAGGAATCAATGCGAGCAAAACAAATGTTGGCTACCATGTCTCATGAGATAAGATCTCCTCTATGTGGAATTATAAGAATGGCAGATATCCTTTCTAACACTAGACTTGACAGGTTGAATGTAATGTTGTCCTCTGGCGATTTGGTTCTTCAACTAATAAACGACATCTTGATCTTTCCAAGGTGGAGTCAGGTCATATATTAGTCAAAAAAAATTCCTTTGTTATGGTTTCTTATTGTTGATGTGCAATTTCTCATTATTTGATAGCCGCTAATGTGAATTTCGAATTCCCATTTTTTGCGTTGATTCTTCATTAGACGACATGGATAAACATAATGCAACTCATTTTTATTTGTTTTCAGATAAGTAATACTAGTTCAACTTTCATATGATGGGCTGTGAATCTCTACAGACCTTTGATGGGGTAATGTTTCAATTTTGATTACAAATATCGATTATTAAAAATTATATTTCCTATGAGAACATTCAGTGTTTTATTTGCCTATTGGATTAAGAATTATTGGTTTATAAGCAGCAGCCTATGAGCCATTGTCAATTGGACAACTTGGTCTCCACTCTGAGGGACATGCTCACACAATTGCATCTAAACATACCCTTGTTAGTTGTCCCACCTCCGCCACCCCTCATTCTGGTTCTCCGTCATTGTTGAGATGTTTTGGAGAAGATCAAGCTGATGATTTAGATGGTTAGGCTTGATGAGATGATATTCCGCTTGTATATACACACTTGTTAATTTTGGACATATTTATGTTTATATAGTTAGTTTGATAGTTAACATGGTGTTGATATATGTTGTTTTTTGTGTTTCGGTTGATATCATTGGTTGAATGAATGCATTCTGGTGTTTATGTTGTCGGGTAAATACTGACATTGATGTTGGGTGAATATAGGTTTAAAAATGGGAGAATAGAATATAAAAAAGGAAAAATTAAAAGGTTTTTGTGACGACAAATTGTCGCCACAAAAAATCTTTTATGGCTATTGCGATGACATAAATCGTTATAAAAGATTTGAAATTACTTGTGAACATTATCATCGCAAATAAGTCTAACGAAAACCTCCACGTCATCTAACATGTCAGATAATGAAGTTCTTGGTGAAAATTGCCAATGAAGTTTATGTGATGGGTAATGTTGTCACTAAAGCATTTTGCTGGGAAATTTATGTAATAGATTTTGATGATACCATGTGAAACTTAGATTGGGAAGTTGGCACCCCAATTCAACTATAAATGAACTTGTAATAGATATGATTCTATAGGCTGAGTCAAAGGAAGCCAAGTTGAAGATTACAGGATTCGACTGAAGATTGAAGAGAAGACCCAACTGTAAGGCAGTTGAGTGAAGTACAAAGAAGTATCAGTCAAGTGCTTAGAAAGCTGTTTCTGTTAGCAGACATACATTTAAGTTATTCGTAAAAGATTGGTTCTGACTCAAGGCAAAGAGGTAAAGCAACTGTCAAGTCAAAGTCGACTATGATGGATCCGTTGCACAAAAGTCAAGGACATTACTTATTATAGTAATACCTCCATCTTTAGAAGGCTTAAAGTATTCATCCCAGAAGCGTGTAAATAGAATAAACTAATGGGAAGCACTGAGCATGTGTCAGGACCTAAAAAGCTCCAGGCTTCAATTAAACAAGGATATGTCGCCATCACTTGCTGCAGATCATGAAGAGACAAGCCAATGACCAAGAAGTGTAGTTTGAAAATGCATATATCTCTTCAACGGATACATTTTCAAACTGACACTATAAAAGGCTGAGACACACAAGAGAAATCAAGGAAAGCAAAGTAATATCTCTCAAGCATTCAAATATTATCTTCAAGCCTAAACTCGAAGAAAATCGATCAAACACATTCAGTAAGGAAAGAAAACTTCATTGGTTGAAGAGGAAAAACTTGTTTCAAGAACAAAAGGTCTACTCTCCAAGGTTAAATGAGGTGTAGTAAGGTTCCAGATCGAATCAGGAGGCTTTGAATTTGTTGTTTGATAAATGTTTTTATCATGATTTTGATGATTTTATTTTAAAGTATTTTTACACCAAAACAATGTTTCAAAATGATTGTCCAAATACTCCCGATCGATTTAAAATGTTTTTACTATTTTTTCGGAGTATTTCTTGAAATTTATTTTTGACAAAAAATGGACAACACTTCTGTCTTGTGTTCGACCGGTCGCCTCTATAGGGCATCCCGTGTCCAAGTTGATTTTAGAAATAGAAAACGGACGAAAACAAAATGGAAGAGGTCGATCGGTCGACTTGGAAGCCGACCGGTGCCTGTGCAAACAACTTGCTCTCTGTTTTGTTTAAATAACCAGGCAGACCGGTCCAACATAGGGTCGACGGCCGGACTTCGACGACGGCCGCCTGTAAAATCTCAGTGTTTTTAATTTTTTCTCATTTCTACGCGACTGGTCGCCATACCGTTTTGACAGCAAAAGTTTAGTCGTTGACAGCAGACATATTTTCCTTAATTTGTGGGATTGATTTCTAACAGCCATATTCTTGATTTTAATTGTATTTTTCTGTAGATTTTCAATCCCCAAGAGGAGCCTATCCTTGATCAAACCTCTCCTATAAATAGAGGAAGTTTTGGAGTAACAAGACAACCATTATACACAACACAACAAGAGATACACTCAAGCAAAACACTTGTTGTTTTATTTTCAATATTATTGTTGTAATAGCCTAAGGTCTTACACTTTCACATCTTGAGGTCTAGGCTTAATTCTTTATTACACTTGCACTTAAAATTGTATTATTCATTATCGAGTTGTAATCTTGAATTTGTGGTCATCGTTCAACACAAGATATCCTTGTGAGTGTTCTTGTGGTAATAACACACTTGGGTGATCTTAGGTGTTAGGTGTTAGAAGATTGTGGTAATCTTCTTATTGAAGAGTTTGGTGCTCTTTGAGGTGTTGAAGAATTTGGTGTTCTTCAAGGTGGAAGATTGTGGTAATCTTCACAAGGTGCCGTTGCTAGAAGATTGTGGTAATCTTGTAGGAAGATTGTGGTAATCTTCAAAGAGGTATTGTAAGAAAAGTGTGGTACTCTTCAAGGTGAAGTTGAGTTTTTGTAACTATTAATAAAATTCTTTTTTCTTTTTGAAATCCATCCTGGAGATACTGGGGTGCTAGAGGATTAGGCCCTAGGTGGGTTGAACCTCTATAAATCGACGTGTGTTGTTTACTTTTCCGCACCTTCATTCTTGTCATTACTTATCCATTCTAAAAAGATAGCAAAACTCGGAAAATCGGCATAATCTATTCACCTCCCTCTAGATTATCGTAGCCACTTGGAGTAACAAGTGGTATCAGAGCCAAATTCTTTTGCAAGCTCGTTCCACATCGCGAGTAAAGAGGAACGATCATTGGCTACGAATGAAGTCTATCTTATCGGCGCTTTCACCAACAAGCCACCACTATTCGACTCCAAAAATTATGCATTTTAGAAAGAAAGAATGGAATGCCATTTACAAAGTTGCGGGTTCGATATTTGGAACAGGTTATTAATGGAGAATCCATCCCGATGAAAGACGAACCTTACACCTCCAAAGTCCTCAAAGAGCTCAATGATGAAGACAAGAAAATTCTCTCCATAAACGGTAACGCTCTAAATATTCTTCATTGTTCACTTACTTCTTCGGAATACGGTCATATTCGAGGAATACGATCGGTACATGAAGCATGGGAAAAATTAGAAGCTATATATGAAGTATATGCAAATGAAAGGAGCAATTCAAAAGCATCTACCTCTCAAATGGATACAACATCAAATCCAACAACATGGGATGAGCTTTCTTACAACTTCCGATAAAGAAGAAGCCGAGCAATGTTTAATGGGCATCGACGAAGACAATAAGGTACGCTCTAACTCTTCTATTTCTTTTAGTAATGAAATGCATGAATATTATGATGATTTGCAAAATGATTTCGATGAACTTCAAAATGAATTACAAAGCTTGCTTGTTAATACAAAAGTTTGAAAAAGGAATTCAATGTTTTGAAAATGATAAGGATAACTTATTTACTTCCTACGAATCACTTTCATGTGCTCACACTACCACACTTGATAAGGTTAGAAATCTTGAAAAGGAAAATTGTACTCTTGTTGAGGATATTAATTGAATGAAAAAGGATTTATTAAAATTCAACTTGAGTACCGATAAGATTCTTGATGTTCATCATTGTGATCATGTGAAACTAGGACTTGATTATAAGGCAAATGTTATTGTTGATAAGAAAAAGGACCAAGTCTCTATGCATGTTGGTCATTATGCTCCTAGAATTATTACTTACTTCTATTGTGGTAAAAAGGGTCACACGACTAATTCTTGTCAGATTAGAAATAGCTCTAATTATTGTTGGAGACCTAAAAGTCTCAATACTAAACCCAAAGGACCCAAACACTTAAGGGTACCACAAGAAAATTTTATGATAAGTACTTGGCGCAACAAAAAAAAAATTCAAATTGTCAAATCGACAACAAACCTTTGCTCCACTTGATCAATGGATAAGATATTATCAATAAAATTAAATTCCAAGAAGAAACTATAATCAACAATGGGAAGGATATAATCCTTGGAATTGGCAAAATTGGAGAAGACATCATCAACAAGATGATTTTCCAAGAGGAAGATACTATCAACAAAGTGAAAGACACAACCCATGGAAATGGCGTAATTGGTAAATCGTATCTTCTCATTTAAATACGCATATTTTGTTTGTTATTATGTATGCTTGTATTTTTGCCTTAATTGTCAAAATGATTTCTCAAATATTTCTATTAATAATAAGGTCTTCAATAAATATTGTTTAAATCTTTTTGACAAGAAGACCTTGTATAATTCTCTTCTAAACTAGTGTGTATTTCCTAGAATTTGTATGTGTATTATATATTATGGATTTAAAAAGCATAGTATACTTGTGACATCTTTTATTGCTTTACCCTACATTTTTATTACTATGTTTTGTGCAAGATTTATTTAAGAATTGTGTAGGATATATATCTTCATCAATGGTTATCTACTCATAATTTGTCAAGAGTTTCATAAACTATCGAGGTACGCTCACTTGGGTTATTCCTACTCTCACTCGATATTTTTTATGACGTATGTTTATGTGCTTGCTTTCCAAGATATTTCATAGAATCTCATACAAGTTCCATTAAGAAGATTTTTCGATTTTTGAAAGGCACTATTCGATAAAGCTTGTTTTATCCGAGACTTGTAAAGGATTATATTTTGTTTTGATAAAACATTTGATTTTTATCCTTCTCTTAAATTATGCATTTTATTGCACATATTCATGTCTTTATTCTTGGTTGCTTTGTCAAAGCTCTTCTTTAATATACTTCTTATAAATGAGGTCTCAACTATATGTTCTCGAATTTTCAAATTTCAAAAGAAACCTTATATAGCTTCCTATAAGTATATTTGAACTTACATGTTTTATTAAATTCTTGATGATTTTTTTGGCATAGTATGTGTTACTTGTTATAGTGTCTATATTATTCGATATTACTATGCTCTTGTGCAAGATATCTTGTTAAGATTTTGTAGAAATGTTTGGTATTTCGGAACAAGCTTGATGACCAAGGCAAGGTTAGTAGCTCAATGGTATTGTCAATAAGAAGGTATTGATTATGATGAAACATTTGCACCCGTAGCACGTTTTGAAGCTATTCGTATTTTACTTGCCTATTCTTGTTTTTAAAAAATTCAAGTTTTACCAAATGGATGCTAAATCTGACTTTTAAAATGGTTTTATTCAAGAAGAAGTCTTCGTAAAACAACCCCCGGGGTCTGAAAATATTTCTAGGCCAAATGATGCTTATAAACTTAAAAAGGCCTTATATAGTTTAAAACAAGCACCCCATGCATGGTATGATAAACTTAGCTCTTTTCTTTAGCAAAATAGTTTTACAAGTGGTAAAGTTGATACTACTCTCTTTGTTTTTGAAAAAGGGCAAGATTGTTTACTTGTGCAAATTTATGTTGATGATATTTTTTTTGTGTTAATAATGAATCCTTGTGCAAGAAATTTTCTAAGTTAATGCAAGGTGAATTTGAGATGAGCTTGATGGGGGATCTAAACTTCTTCCTTGGACTTCAAATTAAGCAATGCCAAGAAGGTATTTCACAATCAAAGTATACAAAAGAAATTTTGAAGGAGTTTGGCATTGAAGAAGGAATGACCGTCACTACTCCTATGGCAACCAACATCAAGTTAGGTAAAGATGTTGAAGGCATATTGGTTGACAAACAAATTCGAGGTATGTTTATCTACTTTTATTATTCCCATAGACTCGACATTGTTTATGCCTTATGTATATATGCTCGACTTAAAAAACAATCCCAACGAATCTCATTAAAGTGCCGTTAAAAGAAATTTTCAAATATTTGAAAGGCACTTCTTCTTATGGCTTGTTTATCCAAAATTTTAAAACATTTATTTTTTCGGGATAACAAGTTCAATGATAATAATTTTCTCAAAACACGGTTCGTCATAATTGAACTAAACATATTGAGATTCTATATTTCTTCTAAGGGATTACCTTTCTTAAACAAAAAATTTAGATGTGTTTAATTACGTCTCAAGGATAACTCACGGACATTTGTCTTTAACCGTTAACCGCCGAGTCTTTTATCTCATTTCGAGCTTGTTTAGGCATAATGTATATTGAATGAGGTCTATGTTTGTATTTTGCGCATTTTTAAAACTTAGGGGTGAAAAATCAGATTTTTTGGATCAAAATTCGGACAGAACCAAAAAAAGATCTCCAGGGACCATGATTTTTTGCGCATTTTCAATAACAATTTCATCGCCTACATGATTTTCTCGATTTCAAAAGTCTTATATATTTATAGAGATCATGTTTTGCCAATCAAATGAGCTTTACAAATCATATTATCGACTTTTCCCTTTGTTTCTGGAATTTTAAGCTTAATGATCAATAGCTCGATAAATCAATAATATTGCACACTTTGATATGAATGAATGATGTTTTTATCGTGCTAACATTCTTTTTGATGATTCCAAAGGGGGAGAAAATAGTAAATAAGCTCATTTGCTCAAAGAAGCTAAAATAAGCTCGCGAAAGAGGCTATAAGTTGTGGCTATTAAAAGCCAAACGTTGTGGATCATACTTAGTCCATTGAATGTATTATGGGCTTATATACACGTCTAATGATGTTTCTTTGACAGTGGGAGCTTCTAAGCTCATGATTCTTAAGCTTTCAAGGTAAAAGCTGAGCTTTTTGCTTTTATTTTATTGCTTCTACATTTACCTTGTTGTGCATGTTCATAGGGGGAGTTTTTGCAAAATATTTTTTGAAAATCTTAACTCCCATCCTTGTGGCTATAATGTATGAAAATTTGTTGCTTCAAACGACTAGTTATTTTTTGACCAGAAAATTCGTTTTGTTTTCAAAATCGACCTCTTAAAATCTCTTAAAATTGTTTTGGTTTGTAATCATCAAAAAGGGGGAGATTGTTTGATAAAGGTTTTTATCATGATTTTGATGATTTTGTTTTAAAGTATTTTTACACCAAAACAATATTTCAAAATGATTGTCCAAATACCCCCGATCGATTTAAAAGTTTTTACTATTTTGTTTTTAGTATTTATTGAAAATTATTTTCGACAAAAATTGGACAACACTTCTGTCTTGTGTTCAACAGGTCGCCCTATAGGGCATCCCGTGTCTGAAGTTGATTTTAGAAACAGAAAACGGGACGAACACAAAATGGAAGAGGCCGACCGGTGCCTGTGCAAACATCTTGCTCTCTATTTTGTTTAAATAACCAGGCAGACCGGTCGAACATAGGGTCGACCGGTCGCCCTGTGTAAAATCTCAGTGTTTTCAATTTTTTCTCATTTCTACGCGACCGGTCGCCATACCATTTTGACAGCAAAATTCTAGTCGTTGACAGCAGACAAATTTTGCTTAATTTGTGGGATTGATTTCTAACAGCTATATTCTATTTTAATTGTATTTTTATGTAGATTTTCAATCCCCAAGAGGAGCCTATCCTTGATCAAACCTCTCCTATAAATAGAGGAAGTTTTGGAGCAACAAGACAACCATTATACACAACACAACATGAGATACACTCAAGCAAAACACTTGTTCTTTCGTTTTCAATATTCTTGTTGTAATAGCCTAAGGTCTTACGCTTTCACATCTTGAGGTCTAGGCTTAATTCTTGATTACACTTCCACTCAAAATTGTATTATTCATTATCGAGGTGTAATATTGGATTTGTGGTCATCATTCAACACAAGATATCCTTGTGAGTGTTTTTGTGGCAAGAACACACTTGGGTGATCTTAGGTGTTAGGTGTTAGAAGATTATGGTAATCTTCTTATTGAAGAGTTTGGTGCTCTTTGAGGTATTGAAGAATTTGGTGTTCTTCAAGGTGGAAGATTGTGGTAATCTTCACAAGGTGCCGTTAGTAGAATATTGTGGTAATCTTCTAGGAAGATTGTGGTAATCTTCAAAGAGGTGTTGTAAGAATAGTGTGGTACTATTCGAGGTGAAGTTGTAATAGTTTTGGTAACTATTAATAAAATTCTTTTTTCTTTTTGAAATTCATCCCGGAGATACTAGGGTAGTAGAGGATTAGGCCCTAGGTGGGTTGAACCCTTATAAATCGACGTTTGTTGTGTACTTTCCTGCACCTTCATCTTGTCATTACTTATCCATTCGAAAAAGAGGGCAAAACTCGGAAAATCGACATAATCTATTCACCCCCCTCTAGATTATTGTGCCACTTGGACTAACACTTGTTGGAGGGCTGTGTAAACAAATCCAAAAGTTTGAAGGAGCTGAAGTAGCAGGACAACCGTCTTGTGAAAAAGCTGAGTCCCAGGAGAAGCTAGCTGTGTGATCAAAGCCGTCTCGGACTATAACCATTATGTAACAAATTCAAAGTTACACTCGTGGATTCTTCCAGGGGTTGGAGAATAGTGGATTAGACAAATTACCCTACTTCTCGAACCACAATAAAATTACTTGTGTCTTTTACATTCAGCATACATACTTTCTTACTTATTATTATTATTGATGTTTGTTAATTTGCTAAGTCAACTGATAATAACCAAGCTTAAACAAGTGTTGAAAAACATACTCAAAACTAAGGGTGAAAGTCTTCCGCTGTTAAAAACCAAGTCAACTGAATTTTTAAAGAGTTAACTGAATCAGCTCAGTCGAGTCTCTTGAGTGGCTAACTCTGTTGTGTAAGTTGTGTAAGTAAACTTAGTGGTCTACCAAGGACTTAGATTACTTCAGTCTACTTTGAATTTCTAAAAGGACTAAAATCGAAAAATTGGTAAAGCCTATTCAACCCTCCCTCTAGACTTTACTTATCACTCCTCGGGACCTACACATTTGAGACGACGCCGTCGTCACAAATAAGTTATTTGTGACAAGGTTTATGTGGCAAAATATTTGTGACGAAAAGTTATCACAAAAAGACTTTTTGTGACGACATTTAGTCTTTTGCGACAACTTTTTGTTATCACAAAAACCTCTTTTTCGAGTAGTGTGCGCGCTTCAATTATTATATAATGGGCCAACTAAAATGGGCCAATAAATACAACACAGATAAATTGGAACATCAATAATAATTCAAGGAAGCAAAATTTAGCAGCAATATAAACTTGCTTGCAGTGGTAAGATGAAGTATCGACATCTACGCTATCCCTTTTGATGTGAACTACATGCCGATCCAACAAACAAATCGAGAATTGAAATCAAACAGGACATCATCATATAAGAGCTTCAACAAACATCACAAAAATAACAAGTAGAGAAACAAGCAATAGTTAATTAAAGCTCATAATTACCAACGACATAAAAATATATAAACCTAAATAGAACAGTATTGAGAAGAGGTTATGAGCTTGACAATATTGAGAGGTATTTGACATCATGATCAAAGATATATAACCATGTACTGAACTCGGACTTTTATTTCATTTTTAAATGCTAAGTTTTATATTGCAATGATCACTACTATATATCATCCGACTAGTTACATCGCTAAGATTAAGTGGATAGCTTGCGGAAAAACCTAACTTGGTTTTTTTTTGGAAAAATTTAACTAGGTACTTCGAGAACGAGTAGTTTCTAGTATCTTGCTTATCTAGTGCTTTCTAGCCCAAAGCATGAACTGACCCTATAAGATTGTCACCCAACTATGGTACCAGAGAAAGGTAACAGTAATGAAAATCACACACGAGGGTAATGATCATCCTCATCCCGTGGTAGGTGTTCGCCAAAAATATTTTGGTTCTTACAACTGCAAGTGTACAATGTAGTTTATAGGATAATATGGAAAGCAATGTCGTATTCCTCGGGGATTGAATCTCGAAACACTTAGGCTATAATAACATCTTATTCCAATTTTATTGAAGCGACCGAAAATTTGAATATTTTAATCTAATAAAAATTGAAATTAAAAGAAATAAAATAAAAATAAATGTGTGAACCCAACAAGTCTTTTGACCATCTATAGGAGCAAACTTAGACACATAATCTCAACATGCTTCTTCAATATTAAATGCGAATAACATTTTAAAAACCAATTCATGCAATTCTACGGGTTCAATTCCTAAAATAGTTTATTGTGCACATAAATAATAGATTAATAATAATTGAGGTCTCCCGATCCATCACAATTATTACTAACTCCCAAAAGATCTTTGAATTGAAGTACTTCCCACAAATAGAAGTAGTCTCCCGATACATTACTCTATTTATGTTTGAATTCGATTTTCATCTTACAAGAACTCACCTCCTGGATTATGGAGTAGAAGTATGACATGCAAACTATTGATCAGATAAAAAACAATTATGAATAAGCACTCGAATTCATAAAATAGAAATCATGAATTAATTAAGAAAATAAATAATCATATTTAATATAAATCATCAGTTTCGATTATGCCCCTAAGATCCGAAAAATATGTCAAACATTGATTACAAACTCATAGACAAATCCGAATCAATATTATGACATCATAAAAGCACAGAAAAGAGTTCTTAGACATAGAAAGAAAATCCCTTCTTGTCAGGATGGATTCTCCTTCTAAGCCCTCGAAGCTCTTGTGCTCCCTAGATGCGAAAGCTTTGTGGTGTTCTTCGCGACCTAGCTTTTTGCTCTCAGAAGCTCTTTGATTCCTTCGTTCCTATGTTATTTGATGTGTTTTCTATATAGAGAGTGATTTATTTTCGTGCATAGCCTTGGGTCCTTTTTATAGATGCTTGGAGAGATCACTTGTAGAGTTTGAGTAGGAAAAGAAGACCAATTCAGCCCCAGTTACATCGCACGCCCGCGTAATCCCACACGTCCGGGTTGTGCGATCGGAATTTGATCTTGGGGTCTTCATGAAGGTTGTAGATCTTTCCCTTAGATTTCCATAGCTACTTGAATCACCTCAATATCAATTTGTAGAGGACGTTATGGCCAAAATACTAAACCCTGCCAGTGCTGGAAACTGTTAGGCGTTTTTACGTTTTTGAAGGAAAATTCATATTGTTTGACCTTCCATACTTCTCTCCTTCATATTTTTGCACGAAGACAGAAGCATGTCTCGCACCATACCTATATGATAACAAGTGATTAATCTTCCATCCGGGAAGCCGACAAGCACTTCTCTCTTCTCTTCTGATCCCAATGTGTTAGTCCACTTGAAAAGAGTACATTAGCTCTTGACCTATACTTTGGAACGTGATATCTTTTTTTATCCAATTTAGCTCTATTTTCTGCAAAATTCACAAGAGTACGCAGTATCACGCCCAACAATGGAAACCAAGAAAAACACACTGAATATGCATGCAAATGCATCAAATATATATATCATTTTAAACCCTCAAATGCACGTATATTTGACACTCATCAAAATCCCCCAAACTTATAGCATTGCTCGTCCTCGAGCAAATTTAGAAAAACAATATAAGGGGTAAAAATGAAAGAACACCCAAGAACACTATAAACATTAAATAACACTCGACTCCATACTCAAGGGAACCATGCAATTCATCATCAAGAGATCAATTATTCATAAACACAGCACTATTAATACTCTTTCGGGTACTTGTCATCGCGACTCACAAGAAGATAGTATATCACTCGACTCTCAGAAGTGTATGGTTAGTGTTTATGCTTAAATTTAATTCAGTAAAAGTAGAACTACCATATGCTTGCAAATCGTCTAACATATCTACCATTTTTGTGTGCACAATCTAAGAATCAAAAAGGACTTTTTATTTGGTTGTAATGTAGGCTCTTTGGTAAGGGTAGGAAAATTTGGATTAAGTGACTTGAGCAATAGAATTTAAGTGCACAGACTTGCAATTCACCAACCCAATTCCACCCTTATTTTTTCTTTTTCATTCTTAGGCCTTTTTGTCTTCTTTTCTTTTTCTCTTTAGCCTCAAGCTCTCATTATTTTTCATAATTTTCAGAATATTGTTTTTTTTGCTTTTGCTTTTGCTTTGCTCGATTCTCTATATAATTTTCAGAGATTTTCTTTCTTTTTCGAGCTTCATGTTTTTTTTCATGCTCATCCCTCTTTCTTTTGCCAATTTCCTCTCTTTCCATAAATTTTCACTACATCTCCCCCAAACTTATTCATTTTTTATAAGCTCAAGAATTTGTAGGGACAAAAACATGTAAATTTTAAAGATCAATGTGGCTCGGAATAAAAGTTTTGGCTCAAAATTGGCTTACTAGGTACCTAAAAACTAATTTCCTTGTTTGCAGGTTCGAGGAACAGCTGAGTGTCAAGGAACCTGGTACATGAATAGTGGTTGTTCCAGACATATGATAAGCAACAAGAAAAATCTTTCAAACTTCAAGGAAATAAAAGGTGCTAATGTCATATTTGGAGGAAATGAAACTCCAGAGGAGATCAAAGGCACAAGATCCATAAAACGAATGGGCTAGAGATCACAGATGTAGCCTATGTTGAAGGGGTCAACTTTAATCTGATGAGCATCAGCCAACTTTGTGACAAGGGCTACAATGTAGGATTCAACATGGGTGTTTGTCAAATCAAGGATGCTGAATCAAATGAAATATTACTGTCAAGGAAGAAAAACATGTATGTAGTGAATTGGTCAACTGCTACACCAAACACATATTTGCTAGCAAAGAGTACAGCCGAATCAAGTTGGTTGTGCCACAAGAAGTTGAGTCACCTGAATTTTAAGACAAATCAAAAAGCTTGCAAGGAGTCATCTTGTGGAAGGATGGCCAGACTTAGTGTATAAGAAATAGAGCATTTGTGATGCATGCCAGATGGGAAAGCAAATGAAGTCTTCTTTCAAGGACAAGCCAAGTCCTTCTTCAACCAGGATATTGCACTTATTGCATATGGATTTATTTGGTCCTGTTGAACCAGTCAGCATAAGTGGAAAGAAATACACCTTAGTGGTGGTAGATGATTATTCAAGATACACATAGACTATTTTATGTGTATAAAGATGGAAACCTTGCACAAGCTCCCTCAGCTGATGAAAAGAGTTCAAGATGAGAAGAGTCAAACTATTATAAAAATAAGATCTGATAGAGGAACTGAGTTTGTCAATGGGATTATAACTTAGTATTGTATAGAAAATGGTATTAGTCATGAGTTATCAGTTTCATGGACTCCACAACAGAATGGAGTAGCTAAAAGAAGGAACAAAACTCTCAAGGAAGCTGCAAGGACCATGTTAGCAGAAGTAGGATTGCCTAAGAGATTTTGGGCTGAAACCATTAATACTGCTTGCTACACTCAGGATAGGTGTATGATCAATAGGCAGCTGTCCGAAACCCCTTATAAAATTTGGACAGTAAGGAAGCAGAATGTTGGATATTTTCATATCTTTGGATGTAAGTACTTTATTCACAACAATGACAATGACAACTTGAAAGCTTTTGATGCTAAAGCTGATGAAGGTATCTTTTTGGGATACTCAGCTCAGAATAAAGCTTTTAGAATGTTGAACAAGAGGACTATGGTCATAGAAGAGTCTATCCATGTGGTTTTTGATGAACCTAATTGCAGGTCCTAAAGGGTGATGTATAAAGTTTAGAAGGAGGGGGTTGAATAAACTTTAGCAACTTTTCGATTTTAGTCCATTTTGAATATTTCCAAAGTTAACTCAAGTTAGCTAAGTTTTTGAGGGATAGCTAGATTGGCTTACACAACAAAGTTACCCACTCAACAGACTCGACCGAGCTGTTGATAGTATAACTTAGTTGTTTTCAGCAAACATTTAGAAATGCAGTTGACTTGGTTTTGTCAGCGGAAGACTTTTACGACGTTTTCCAACACTTGTTTTAGCAATGGTTATTATCAGCAAACTTAAGCAATTTTAACTTATCAGGAGATATAAAATAAAGCAAGAAATAAAGTGTGCTGAAAAGTAAATAGACACAAGCAGTTTTATAGTGGTTCGAGGTTAGGGTAATTCCTCTAGTACCCTCTTCTCCAACTACATGAGGAATCCACTAGGTAACTTGACTTGGTTACAAAGTAGTTAACAGTCCGAGACAGCTTTGATCATATAGCATGCTGGTCCTAGGACTCAGCTTCTTCATAAGACAGCTGTCTTGTTACTTGAACTCCCTTCAAACCTTTGGACTTGATCATATAGCCCTCCAACAAGTTCAAAGCACCAGTTCGATCTCGAACTTCACTACTTCTCATTCAATCGTGAAGTGTAAACCCTTTTGTTCTTGAAAATATTTACTTCTCTTAAACTGATGAGGTTGTCTTTCCTTCACCGAGTGTGTTGGATAGATTTCATTCGAGTTTGGGCTTGAGGATTTCTTTGTAAGCTTGAGAGATGTTTTGCAGGTTATTGCTTGAATTCTTGTATGCTTGTGCTAAACTCGGTAATCTTCTCTCACTTGATTCCTTAGCCTTTTATAGTGCACATTTGAAAATATGTCCGTTGAAGAGATAGACACATTTTTCAAATCACACTCGTAGATTGTTGGCTTGTCTTATCTTGCAACATTTATGGAGATCGTACCATGAATTTAATGCTCTGCAGCCTTTCCTTAAACTCTGCAGAATTTCAGGTGCTTCCCATTGGTCCTTTGCTTTTTGCATGCTTTGAGCAAAAAAGCTTTATTGTCGGCAGCCTGACACATGCCTATTTCCAGCAAAACCTTAACTTGTCTTGACAATGGATCTCTTTCAGCTTTCTTCAAGTATTATTAATGCATACCCCTTTGACATTCGATTCCAATCATTTCGGAATCACTTTGCTGTCAGTCAGCTGACTGAGACAGCTTTTCTGTCACTTGATTGATTCTTCATTTCACTTCACGCAGCTGTCACTCAGCTGGGCCTTCACTTCAATCTTCAGTTGAGTCTTGTAATCTTCAACTTGGCTGACTTTGACTCAGCTCATGCAACCCTATCTATACGAGTTGAATTACATTTGAAATGGGGTGCCAACTTCCTAATCTAAGGTTTGCATGGTATCATCAAAATCTATACATAAATTTTCCCAACAATTTTTCCCTTTTTGATGATGCCAAAACATAAATAAACATCAAATCAAATTGTGCAGAAAATAAAGAATGATTGTATAATATGTCATTTTATTGAACATATCATTCTTTCCACTTTACAACATTTTTTTTACAATGTATAAACCTATACAAGGTATCAGAGTTATATACACATATGTATCAAAATATTTCATGTATCAGAGCACCTACAGTTTGTATAAGAGCATTTACGTATAACAAGGTATACACAGCGTACTTACAAATACGTGTATTTATAATTAAGTAAAATACATCATGAAGGGGTTCAGCCGTGTTCAACGCCTCAGCTGCTTCCTTCTTCTCTCATCCTCCTCAGCTCTCCTTCTATCATCTTCGACTCTTCTCCTTTTTCTATCTTCTTCCTCCCTTTACTTCTTTTCGTAGGCTCTTTTTGCAGCAGGGTCCTCCATCTGCTGTCTTTCTCTCCATTCACGATCAAGCCTAGCATTCTCTTCTTCTTGTCTCCTCCTTCCTTCTTCACTCTTCCTAGCCACTTCTCCGTTGGCCAGTTCATCCAACCCAGCCCAATAGTTTATCCCTTTCATCTGAGGATCTACATACCGAACATCTTTAGGCCTTGGCTATGATGGAGTACCTCTGCCTCTTCCACCACTGCCATGCCTTCCCCTTCCTATTTGAGACTCAGCTCCCCCTCTTGGAGTGTACTGTACGGGTGCCTTAGTAGTCTGCTGACTACTTGAACTCTACTGCATCTCAACTAATTTGTACAATTCTAGTCCTTTCTCCCAGTATAGAACCCACGCCTGAGGTAGAGTCATATTCCTGAAAAATCCTTCTGATTCTAGAGCTTGAAATTCCTCTAGGGGTTTTGGCTCAGATCCTACATCAGGTAAAGCTAACTCACAAGGGGGTTTCACAGCTGGGGAATCCTTCAGTAGTCTAGCTGGGGTCCATCAAACTTCACTTTCATGTATTATATCATGTCTTGTTGTCTTTCACCTACTTTCTCAAACTCAGCTTCAATGGCTTCTCGAGATTTCTTAAAGGCCAAAGCAACTTTCTCTTCAACAGACAATTCTTGCGGCAGCTGACGTACGATAGAGGCTGTAACATGTCCTTGTTGAGGGGTTTGGCCAAGCATAATTTTCAAGGCTGGCTTCTTCATCTCACTACCTTCCCCCTTGCTACTTGCTTCCCCCTGACTTCCTTCAGCTCCGCTTTCATTTTTCCCCTTTTTGGCATCATCACCATGGGCTAGATTCGAATGAGAGGATACTCCTCCCAGGATTAGATCAAGTTTCTTGTTGGTCATGTCCATTTTATCATGACTCTCGGAGTGTGCTGTTCTGAATTAAACCGCAGTGCCTTAGTCTCAGCTGCCATGAGCTTCATTTCATTTTGCAATACCATTATCTATGTACGCATGGTGGCCTTTGTCTATAGAAGTTCTTCCTTGTGTTGTGCCTTCAAAAACTCCATGTTGGTATTGTGCGATTGATCCATCTACAAGATGTGATCCCTCTGTCTCTGCTGGAATTTGGCATTCTCTACACTCCATATTACCATTTTGGCAAATAGAGATTTGAAATATGTAACATGTTCAGGCCTTAGTACCTTCCTCTATGTTGTCCAGTCCCTTATTCTCAAAACTGTGCCTTGGATATCTCTTGTGATGTTAGCATCTCTGTTGTCAAACCGTTGGTTGAGTGCTGCGAATCCCTTCTCCATGTTTTCAAGTTCATAGCAAATGGCCTTGAAGGCTTTACTGAAGTCGGCTGCATCAGTGGACTGCTCTTCAGGCCACACATCATCAAAGTCAAAACCAAATGTTGTAGTCATCAGGAGTTCCAAAATTCTCCAGCTTAGACTTGGACATGGTATTTGGAAATGTCAACAGTTGACTCTATTTACAAAGGGACGTTAGCCTCGAAAGGAACGTATTCAGCGAATAAGTCCTCAGGGAAAATTGGTATCTCCCCTTCTCCTACTTCGGGAGCCTTACCCTTTTCCTTAAAAAGTTTATCAACTCTTTGTGCCTCGGTTGTCTTAGCGTCATTGGCATCTTGTGCAGCTGTGTTAGCCTGTTGAGCTGACTGACCCTCATTTGTCTTAACTGCTTCATTGGCATCAGTTGATTCTTCCTGTTGAGTATTCTATTCCTCAGCTGATTTATCAGCATCACGGGAAGGTGATGGCACCACAGGGGGTGGGCCATCAACCAAAGTAAAGTTTATGGGGGCAACTTTGTCACTAGCTTACCTCTTTTTTGCCAGGGACTCCTTAGTAGATGTGTCCTCTTGAGATTTGGCTATAGGACTGGACTCAGCTTCATCTTCTGTTTCCAATAACTCTACACCAACATGTTCTTGAGAGTCATGAAGGGCACTTATCTCTTCTTCTTTTTCCACTGACTCTTCTTGAGGGGCAGGCACTTCTTCTTCACCTTTATTACCCATAGAAGTCTCAACCTCCAATGGGCCTTCTTTACCCTCAGCAGTCTTTCACTGATGGGTCTTCAGCAATCCCTTTTGCAATTTCAACCGCATCAGGGTCATCAGTAATCCCTTCAGCAGACTAAGCTGCTTTGGGATCTTCAGTGGCATCATTTCACTTTCAAAGCCAGGAGTCTCAACTCCCTTGGCTTCACTTACAACATTTTCCTTTGTTGCATCAACAACTTCATTGGCCTGCAAGGCAGCTGGGATTTCAGCTAAGACAGTCGAAACTATCTGAGCCTCGTTAACCCCACTCTATTGTATGGTTACATTCTCATCATCACCTCCAAACTTATTTAGGGTGTTGTCTCCCACAACCTCCTCCAACCCGACTGTGGTGGTTTGAGTTTTCCCCTCAGCTGGCGCACCAGCTAAGTCTCGAGCAGTGGGGTGACTCGAAACCAGAGACTCAACTTCTTTTCCTGTTGAGTTAGCAGCCAATAGGGCAGCCGTCTCAACACTTTCTTCAAGGATAGGCTTGGCTAAGGTGCCCTTTTCTACTCCGTTCTTAGCTTCATCGCCAATTCTCCTAGTATCATGTTCCTCCGAGTGCACTGGGGAAGTGGTGGCATCAATCACCCTCACCATTTCCAAAATATATGCTAGGAGAGATCATAATTGAAGAGGACTCTCCTGGGCCCATTCGCAGTTGCTTCTCGTGCAGCTCTTTGTATTCTTTGAGAGCTTACTTTAGCTCAGCTCTCTCCACTTCAACAACAGGGTCTATTTCTTCCACATCACTATCACTGTTGGCTGACTGTAAGGCATATTCTGGCACTTCGGTGAAGAAACAGGTGTGAGACTATAGAGATTCCTCAACAGTCTTTGCCTTATCCTTCTTCTTTGCTTTCTCCTTATCCTTTTTCTCATACAGAATTGTTGAGCAAAAGTTTGGATCGAGTGCGGAACTAATAGCAATGTTCCCTATAAAGCTTAGAAGCTTTTCTTCTTCTTCTATAAATTCAGGACTTTGGAATTGATACCTGAACATAACTTAGCTTCCAGGTTCTCCAAGTCCTTAGCCTTTCTTGAATATTAGGGTAGGCAGGAGATATCATCATTAAGTCATCGTCATCTTCATGTATAGGCTCAAGGGGAGCCCTCTCCTCCTCAGTTGCTCGAGCATCTGTCTGAGCGAAACGAACAGCTAACTCCTCACCCTGGTCAACTGTTCCAACTTCTTTTTTCCTCAGCTGTCTCCCAGACATCTGTCTCATCCACACTCTAATGATCTCCACCAACAGTCTCTGCTACCATCCTCTGTTGTTCGCCAACATCAGTCTTCAGCTCTTTCTCAGTGGTCTCCATACCACTCTTCTCTTGCATAAACTGATGTTCCTCCTCAGCAGCCTCCTTCACCACCTCTGTGCCAGACCTGGCTGGCTTAGCTAAGGCGGAATTTTTCACCAGTCGCCTTCTCTTGGTCTTAACCAATGGAACTTCAGGTTCCACATCCTCTGGTTCGTCAGCTATGAAAGCTGATTCTCCCATCTTTAGCTTCTTCGTTGCAGCTGGCTTCCTCGGCACAACTGAGCATTTCTTCTTCATGACTGGAGAAGGTGCAGGGGATTTATTATCAGTCTCAGCTGCTGGGGCAAGAGCAAGGTCCTCCATGACTATAGGGGCAGATGTCGACTTTGCTGCAGGAGCTTTCTTCTTCTTCTGCACAGGCTTTGGAGATGGAGCCTTAGCAGTTGCAGTAGTGTCCTCCAGGATAGTGTCAGATTTTCGTGCATGGGATTATCTCTGAGCATATGATAGGTTGGCCCTAAACATCTTTTTGTTTACAGGGAATAGTTTCCCATTCCTGAGAGAAATGCCCTTCACCTCCATCAGTTGGCATAACACCAGGCTATATCCCAGCGAGCTTTCAAATAATCCATCATCATTAATGCTTTTATTCATGACGTTGTGGCATATCTTGGCAAAGATGAACTCAGCCCAGTTCACCTTTTTCTCTTCCATAATAGCAGCCATCACTGTCAGCTTAGTCCTTGACAGCTGATTAAAACTTCCAAACTTCATGTCGATGCACTTAACTACCACGTCCATGAGTTTGTGGTAGTCCTCCTTGATGAACGCCTTCTTAGCTGTATAGACAGCCTTCGCAATAAACTCTGGCTTGGAGATCTCCTTCCATGTCGCGGTTATGTTAATATCTTTCTCTATAATCTCCTTCAACCTAGAAGAAGGCAGATGACAGGCTTAGCTAAGTCTGCAACAGTTATTTTGATGTCCTTGTTGTAGACCGAAGAATAGATTTCACCATCGTGAACCTCAGTGTTCACATAGAACTATGCCACCTCCTCCAAATAGGTATGTGAGAACTCCATGGAGAGAAACTCCTTTAGACTAGATTTCTCTATCTTCTCAGTAATCTTTCGAGCCAATGCTTTGTCAACTCCTTGCTTCACCAATACTTCAAAATCCACCGTTGCTCCTAAGTGGATCTTCTCAGCCATTTTCACGAAATCAAACTTGGGTGCATTTCAGAAATCAGAACTTGAACTTGAACGAGAAAAAAAACTAGGGTTTCACTTTGGTTTGCAGAGAAATCTTCTAACTTTGCTTGAGAGAGATGAGTGTAGTGTGTGGAGAGAGAATGAATTTGAGTATATATGTGATGTGAGGGGATGGTTTTTGAAATTCAAAAAGTTCAAACACGATCGATGGTTGAAATTAAGTCTTTAAACCACATTAATTTCCCCTCATAATTACAGATGTATCGCTAAATGGGTACAGGCTTTTTGTTGACACCATAATTACTGTTGATGTCATGCCCAAAACATTCCCGCTCGCAGAAAACGACTGCCTTTTATCACTTAGCTTTTATCACATGCCCAAGTTCATTTTTAAGCTCTTCAAATCTCGGTTCAGATAATGTCTTAGTGAATATATCAGCTAACTGCTTATCAGTTTATATGTATTCCAATGTGATATCTTTTTTTTTCAACATGATCTCTTATAAAATGATATCTAACATCAATGTGCTTGGTTATTGAGTGCAATACTGGGTTCTGAGTTATTGCAATAGCACTTGTGTTATCACACATAATTGGAATCTCTTTTTCTTCTATATCATAGTCTCTCAGATGTTGCCTCATCCATAAGACTTGGGTACAACAGTTGCCTGCAACTATATACTCTACTTCAGCTGTCGATATAGTTATTAAATTTTGTTTCTTGCTAAACCAATAAACTAATCTATTTCCAAGCATTTGACAGGTACCTAATGTACTTTTTATATCTACTCTACATCCAACATAGTCCGAGTCTGAGTATCCAACTAGCTTGAATCCTCCATCCTTTGGATACCATAAGACAACTTCTTGGCATCCCTTCAAATACCTTAGGATTCTCTTGGCTGCAGTCATGTGACTCTCTTTTGGTGCAGATTGGAATCTAGCACATACATCTACAGCAAAGGTGATGTCTGGCCTACTTGCTGTTAAATAGAGCAACGATCCAATAAGGGCTCTATATCTTGTTTGATCTACAACTTTGCCATCTGCATCCATATCCATCTTGACTGATGTATTCATGGGAATCTCCATTGATGGCGTCTCTTCCATACTAAATTTCTTCATTAAATCTCTTGTATATTTGGTTTGACTAATGAAGGTTCTATCCTTCATTTGCTTGACTTGAAGACCTAGGAAAAACGTTAGCTCTCCCGTCATACTCATTTCAAACTTTCCTTGCATGAGCTTTGAGAACTTGTCACACAGCTCTTTGTTTGTGGATCCAAAAATAACGTCATCCACATAAATTTGAACAAGCAATATACTCGCCCCATCTTGAATTTTGAAGAGTGTTCTATCAACCTTATCTTTGGTGAATCTATAGTCAATGAGAAACTGAGACAATGTGTCATACCAGGCTCTTGGTGCTTCTTTCAATCCATACAATGCTTTCTTGAGCTTGTAGACTTTATATCCAATAGTTTTCTGCTAAAAACCTAGAGGTTGATCCACATAGACTTCTTCTTCCAAAAGTCCATTCAAAAATGTACTCTTCACATCCATTTGATAAATAGTGAAGTTCTTGTGTGCAGCTTTACCAATAAACATCTTAATTGCTTCCAATATAGCAACAGGTGCAAATGTTTCATCAAAATTATATACCTTCTTCTTGGCAATACCATTTGGCTACCAATCTTACTTTGTTTATCACTACAGATCTATCTTCATTCAACTTTTTTCTAAATACCCACTTAGTACCAATAACATTTTGGTGGGTAGGCATTTGAACTAATTCCCAAAACTTGTTTCTCTAAAATTGATTTAGCTCTTCATGCATAGCTAGAATCCAATGTGTGTCATCTCAATGCTTGTGACACATCTTTAGGCTCTTTTGGGAAATGAAACAAGTAAACATAGGTTCATGTTGAGTCTTGGATCTAGTTCTCACTCCATCTCTAACATCTCCAATGATTAACTTAAGTGGATGGTCTCTCAGCCATCTCACATCTGGTTGGAGTAAGTCTGTTGGGTTCAGTCATCTCGCAGTTAAGTTGTCTTGAGCAGTTTCCTCATCATCATTCAGTTGCAGACCTTCCAGCTATCGTTGAGATTCAACTATCTGATCTTCATCAGGGTTGAGTCCTCTTATATCTGCTTCAACATAAGGACTCTTTTGAACAGTTGGTTGATTCCTCTTGTCAGCTAACTCATCTATGTCTTCTCATTTACATTGGGTTCATTAAAACACTACATGGATAGACTCTTTTATGACCATAGTCCTCTTGTTCAACACACTACAAGCTTTGCTCTCAGCTGAGTATCCCAAAAGGATACCTTCATCATCTTTAGCATCAAAAGCTTTTAAGTTGTCCTTGCCATTGTTGTGACTGAAGAACTTACATCCAAAGATACAAAAATATCCGACATTTGGCTTCCTCCCTGTCCAAATTTCATAGGGGGTTTTGGACAACTGCATGTTAATCATACACCTAATTTAAGTGTAACAAGCAGTATTAATGGCTTCAGCCCAAAATCTTTTAGGCAAACCAGCTTCAACTAACATGGTCCTCGCAGCTTTCTTGAGAGTTTTGTTCCTTCTTTCAGCTACTCCATCCTGTTGTGGAGTCCATGAGTAATACCATTTTCAATGCAATACTGAGTTATAATCCCATTGTCAAACTCAGCTCCTCTACAAGACCTTATCTTTATAATGGTTTGGCTCTTCTGATTTTGAACTCTTCTCATTAGCTGAGGTAGTTTCTGCAAGGTTTCCTTATTTTTACACATAAATATTGTCCATGTGTATCTTGAATAATCATCTACCACCTTTAAGGTGTATTTATTTCCACTGATACTAGGTGGTTCAACAAGACCAAATAAATCCATATGCAATATTATGTGCAATATCTTGGTTGAGGAAGAACTTGGGTTGTCCTTGAAAGAAGACTTAATTTATTTTCCCATCTGGCATGCATCACAAATGCATTCTTTCTTGTATACTGAGTCAGGTAATCCTTCCACAAGATAACTCCTTGCAAGCTTGTTGATTGTCTTGAAATTCAGGTGAGCTTCTTGTGCCATAGCCAACTTGATTCAGTTATACTTTTTGCTAGCAGACATGTGTTTGGTGTATCAGTTGAATAGTCCACTACATACTTGTTCTCATGCTTTGATCCTTGTAGCACAACTTCATTCAATTCAGCATCCTTGATTTGGCATACACCCATGTTGAATCCAACATTATATCTTTTGTCACAGAGTTGGCTGATGCTCAGCAGATTGATATTGAATTCAACATATGCTGATAGATCCAATGCCTTTGATTTCCCCTGGAGATTCATTTCCTCCAAATATGGCTTTAGCACCTTTGATTTCCTTGAATTTGGACAGATTTTTCTTGTTTCCTGTCATATGTCTGGAACAGCCACTATCCATGTACCAAGTTCTTTGGCACTCAGTTGTTCCTTGAACCTGTAATCAAGGATATTAATTTTTAGGTACCCATACTTGTTTGGGTCCTGAGGGGTTAGCACTATAAGGTGATCCAACCAACTCATAGCCAAACGATCTGACACTAAGAGGTTGCCACCTATCAGTTCCATAATCATAAAGAACATTTGCAAATTGCTTGGGGGTTTTAGGCTCATACATTTGTCTCTTTTGTCTGTATGCTTGTGTGTGGTGTTTGAGCATTTGCTTTCTTGGTGTAATAGTGGAACTTTTGCGTATATTGAGCTTTGTGCTTGGGTGCATATGTGTGCTGATTATAACTCTTTTTCCTTGTAAATGACCTATGTTAAGTCTGAGGTCTTTGCCACTTTGGCTTGTATCCCATTGGTCTTGAATGATATCTCGTTTGATTATTCCAATCAACCTGGCTTGGGTAGTTTCTACCATTCTCATCATATGATTTTCTTTGCTGAAATCTCTGGGGCTTTTGGTAGCTCTGTTTGGATTTTTTACTGAGTATTTCTATTTGGAGTCTGTGATGGACTCTTCTAAATTTGGTTTCAATGTCTCTGTATGGATACTCAATCGCTTCTTGCCTTTTCCTTGTATCTAAGGCCAATATGGTTGTGATTGTGTTTTTGAGTGGGTGTGGGTGCTACATATGGTGCTTTAGATTTTTGGACTGCCTCATTGCTTGAGGTTCCTTTCTCCATAACCACTCTTGGGACTTGGGTATGCATAAAGGAATTAAATCCAATGCCTCTTTTTTCACCACTTTCTTTCTGAATCATTATAAGTTCATCCAATTATTTGGATGCCTTAGTGAATGATGCAATCACATTTTCAAGATCTTTTTCCCTCTTTGATGTACCAGCTAAGTCTGCTTGGATCTTGGTAATTTCAACCTTCAACTTTGTGTTCTCATCAGCTATGTGACTTAGAGTACTCAACTCCTTAGTCAGCTGTGAGTTTTGGCATTTAAACTGGTTGTTTTCCTCATTTAGGAGTGTGTGAGAGGTTTTTATGTGCTCAAAATATTTCATTATTTTGCCAATTGATTATAAAGATCTGTGGGTGATGAAGTGTTTGTGTCTCTATCACTATCACTTGAATCTGCATGAGATGAGTTCGAATATACCTCCATGAGGCATATCAAATCCTATTCCTCTGTATCACTGGAGTAGTCAGCTTCACTACTATCTGACTCTGCTTTCTTCTTTTCTTGTCTTCTGTCTCTGAAGATTTTTCATTCTTCTTCATTCATGTACTTGTTGAAGTACTTTCTGTTTCATTATTATCATTGATCCATCTATAATCTTGGAATCTTATTGATATTGATCCTCTTGGGTTTTCATACATAACATTTTTATGTGGTATTAATTTTTCTTCTGTTTTTATAAATGATTCAATATTCCATTCTTGTCCTGTATTTTCTTCAGAACTATATTTTATTCCGGGTATTGCTTGTATCCCTTTACTGACTTCTATTTGATCATTTTTATCTGATTTTAAATTACAGATAACATTACAATTTGTACATAATTTTCCTATAAACCCTGTTTTAATTATTAAGTTATTTATTCCTTCTTGGAATTTATAACCTCTTGTTTTAATTCCAACTTTTATATACCCTATATCTTTAACATTATGATGCAATCACATTTTCAAGATCTTTTTCCCTCTTTGATGTACCAGCTAAGTCTGCTTGGATCTTGGTAATTTCAACCTTCAACTTTGTGTTCTCATCAGCTATGTGACTTAGAGTACTCAACTCCTTAGTCAGCTGTGAGTTTTGGCATTTAAACTGGTTGTTTTCCTCATTTAGGAGTGTGTGAGAGGTTTTTATGTGCTCAAAATATTTCATTATTTTGCCAATTGATTATAAAGATCTGTGGGTGATGAAGTGTTTGTGTCTCTATCACTATCACTTGAATCTGCATGAGATGAGTTCGAATATACCTCCATGAGGCATATCAAATCCTATTCCTCTGTATCACTGGAGTAGTCAGCTTCACTACTATCTGACTCTGCTTTCTTCTTTTCTTGTCTTCTGTCTCTGAAGATTTTTCATTCTTCTTCATTCATGTACTTGTTGACTGGTGGATAAGGGCAGTCAACATCAATGTGTCCTGGTTGCCTGCAATTCCAACACTGGTTCTCAACTCTCTGATTATCAACTCTTTGATACTCAGTTCTTTGATGTTCAGCTCTTTTAGGTGGTTTGTCCTCCCTTGCTTTGGAAGGTACTGAGTGTATCCTGGATGAGTCACCCTTGCTTCTCTTGTAGTTCTTATTGAAGAACTTATTGAATCTTTTCACTATCAGGGTAGTCTCTTCTTGGTCTATGACTTCCTTGGATTAAGCTCTCTTTGCTTCACCAGCCATGAGTGCAGCTGTCTTGGGTACAACTGACTCTTCTTGTTCTTTCCTTCTCATCTCAAACTCATAGGCTTTAAGATCAAAGAACAATTCATGGTTGGATGTTTTGGTGAGATCCATGGAGTGTCTCAGAGCCATAACCTTCATTTCTCACTCAGCTGGGAGAGACCTTAGTATCTTCATACACATTTCCTTCCATGTATACTCTTTCCCTAGAGCTGAAAGTTCATTGGTGATCTCTGTGAATCTGGCATCCAGCTGATCTAGACTTTCACCTGGAATCATTTAAAATATTCAAAATTTTGAATAGCAAAAGTTAACTAATTTTTCTTAATTTGATAAGACCCTTCACAAATTATGGTAAGTTTTTTCTCAAATCTCTTTGGCCATTTTACAAGATTTAACTTTATTAAACATGGCCTTATCAAGAGTGTTATAAAATATATCAAGAGCTTCATCTTCTCCTTCAATAGGAGCAGCCCTTTTTACATTTGTATTAACCTTTAGGATTTGTAGTGGCCCATCTTCAATCACGAACCATATTTCATCATGCAGGGCTTATAGATGGAATCATCAGATCATTTGAAAGGAATAAAACAATCATAAACATCATCATACAATAATAGTAATTACCAAACAATTGAAATTAGATATGGAAGACGAAGAAATAATATGCTTTGATCTAGCCACAAAATACCTCTGGTGGAAGAACAAGCAATCCCTTATGTTGGATATAGAGAAAAGAAACAAAAACTAGGGTTTAAAAATGCCAAGAAGTAAACATGTTCGAAAATATGGGCTTCCTGTAGACACCTAAATTTACTGCCAAATATTGCCAAGTGTCAATATCTTCAGTCTTAGCAATAAAAATAAGATCATGCAAACCAATATTTTGGAAATAAATCAAGACAGATCAAATCAAATCACAATCTTTTGATTATAGCAAGACATGCAAGACAAATCAGGATTGATCAATCAACATCGCCCCATTTCATCCGGCGTTATGGAAATCCTTCCAATCATATACCTATAAACAGAGGTCCTCGTCATAATTCATATACACACAAATCCTAGATAAGGTGTCTAAGCAGGACGCAAAATTCTCTCAACTCAAGAAGTCCAAATCCAAGGAAGTCCACATTGTTTAAGGTGCAATAGAAGGTGCTCATCGCGGATCCATCTCAAATCCTAGAGTTTGATTCAGGAATAAGCTATCAAGCCCTCGAGTTCATGTTATCGAAGTACAAAAATCATCTTGGAGGAAGATTGAAAGATGAATTCCATCAACAAGTTTCCAAGTCATAAAGTCAAAGTTTTTGAAGATTCAAAGTTTAATTCAAGATTAAGTTGTTAAGCCCTCAAATTAACGTTATTGGAAATCAAATTCAATCTAGAAGGAAATCAAATCAATGAATCTACCTTCAAAAATTGAATATTATTATTGGAGAGAAGAATCAGAGGAATCATAGAAATTGTACTCTTTTTATTTCATTTGATTCAATAATTTCAATCTGTATTACTTTATCTAATTATAATATTTGCAGACAAGAAATTTGTGTTACACTTCTCAAGTCTTATTTATATGTCTAGAATCTTATACAAGGTGGGAGAACTCAAAGAGAGAATAAAAATCATGTAACTTGGGCAAAAAGTCACCAACGCGAGACCACGCTGCCCTGTTGCCAGCCGCGCGACACCATGCACCCTCAAAATGTTGTAATCTGATCTTGGAACCTTCATATTAATTTTAGATCTATCTCTTAATTTCCCATAGACACTTGAATAATTGTTTCCATTTGTACATGATTTTAACCCCTCCACGCGCCTTTATTTGTCACTAGAAGCAAAAATAGACATTGTAGAACTTTGTCTTACCTTTCCAATGGTGCAAACATTATGTCAATTAGACTTCGTATTAAAAAAGTTAAAAGCAATATACGATGACTGTTGCAGCAGCGTGAAATGAATTTTTGACGTTTCTTGCCTCAAAAATTGTTTATTCCACCAACACCTAGAAGATCATCAAAATAACAAAACATCATACTAAAACATGCAACATGCAAATAGACCCCAAAAATATTCATAAATCATCACAATAAAACACATAAAAAGACTTGTAAAACAACTCCCTCACGCTTAACCTTTTGCTTGTCCTCAAGCAAATAATAGAGCATACAAACCCAACAAGTAATATTATATCAATTTGAAGGTCAATTTTATCCAAATACTATGTTCTATCCACCTCGGATTATCCCTCATCATTCTCCAACCTTGACAATGGACTCACTTGATTACGGTTAATATAGCTAGTCAAGGTGTTTGACCCTCCTTACTAAGTTTCAAATATGTCAAAACGTTGCAACCCTGTAACACACAACAGAACATGCAAAGACTACCCATGATTTTTTTCGCTAGACCTCACGAGATATCTTCCACTAGGTATAAACTTCGGATTTTCTCCAAAGGCTCGTAGGGTGGTTTTCTATACTCATGTTTGTGCCGATGTTTTACGTAAAAGACAAATATGAGGCTCATGAATACTCCAAGTTACTAAGCAGCGCAACCAGAGAAGTATAATCTCGATTGTTCATATTTTGTTTCTTATTTTTATTTTATGATTTTTTCTTTCTTTTCATTTTTGCATTATTTTTTATTTTATTTTTCATTCGTAAGGCTACCAATCTGTATATGCACCAACCAAAACAGAGTCTTAACTTATTTTACATCAATGGAACCTCGCAATTCAAGCCCCACAACTTAGACTATCATTTAACGCTAGCTAATTTGATTACCATGAAGGTTGATTCACAATTTAGTCAAATCCTATGTATCAAGTTCATGGTGTCATTTCATAATGAAGCTCAAATTGATACATCTATTTCAAGTTGACTAAACAACAATATTATTAAGCTTATGACAATCATAAAGCTGATAAAAGAATTAACTGCTTGCACTCATAATACCTATACAACCAATAATCGTTCCCCCAACCTTAAATCACGCAATGACCTCAATGCGTAAAAAGAAAAAGAAGAGAGATACGTCTTGGGGAAATGCTATAATTGGCAAACTAAAAGGCAATCACGTGGTATCAAACCTGCAGTCAAGTCAAGTGAAGGGAACAAAATAATAACACCCACGCACATGCAAATGTCAAACAAACACAAAACTCACACAACCCTTTTTTCTATGAAGAAGAAGTAAAATGCTTGGTTGCCTCCCAAGAAGTGCTCTTTTAACGTCATTAGCTTGACGGTATCAATGGAGAAAATATGGAAGATCATCAAGCAAGACCTCTATCACCACATTGAAATTTTTATCTAGCTGATTTGCACTTCGAATCACATCGTGTTCCTGCCATGAGATATCTTTCACAGCAGAATCGATAGAGTCAACAATAAAATTATCATGAAAGACAGAGGCAGGACTACAAACTATATCAAAAATTAAAAATGTTACAGTTCTTCCCAAGACATTTGTACTTAGTTTTCCTATTTTTGACTTCAATCAAGGTGTTGGTAATGGTCTACCCAACAAAATAGTATGATACATAATATTGCCTTTATCCTTCCCCATATCCAAGACAACAAAATCCATGAGAATTTTAAGATTAAGACCACCTACTTGGATCAAAATATCTTCAACAATACCTTTAGGATATCTAAGGGGCCTATCAGCAAGTTGCAGACATAATCCAGTGAACTTTAATTTCCCTAAATTTAATTGTTTAAATATAAAGTAAGGTATAAGTTTAATTCCAGCTCCGAGATCAAGCATACCTTCGACTTTTTTTACCATTCTCAAAAGTAATATTAACGATGAAAATACCTGGATTTGTTACTTTGGGAGTGGACTTGGGGATGGAATATGAGTTTTGTAGGGATTATAAATTTTGAGTAAGGACGGCCCCATACTTTCCTTCTTATCTGCGTTTTCTTCACTTGCATCATCCTTCTTTTTCGCTTTAGCAATACATGCGGGGTTGGGCGATACAACAGAATATGGAAACTCAATTTCATTATCATAAATCTCACTAATTTTAAGATCAGTGATGGCTTGAGCTTGCACCGGTTGACTAGGCAACGTGTCCTTTTTTGAAGTTATGTTAAGTTTTCTCACCAACTTGCGTAGCTAATTACCCGACTTGAGTCTTAATTCTCTTAATAGAAGCCTACAAATATTCGAACCATCTGTTATTCTTCTCTTGTGTCTGCTGACTAACTTGAATAAAAGAAATCAAGCTCTCTTCTAATGTAGGTCATGGTGGTTTCTCTTGATTGGTCGCTATTCCTAGTGTTTGTATACATAACACTAGGAAATTAGATCAAACACACCTGATGAAAGAAACTTAAACTAGAAACAAACAAAAAAGAATCATAATCAAGAAATAAGAAAAATAAACACAATAATTATTATGCCTAAAGCCCTCCCCTGCAGTGGCACCAAGATTTTTTTTGACTGTTAAATACCTATAAAAGTGTAATGATCCTCGTAAGAGAAACAAAATCAATCATATGACAGTGAGTTAACCACAATTCGTCTCTCAAGGAAGACTTAGCCGACATATAATTAATGTGCGTCACAATAAACAGAAAATAAATACTAAACACTCTGACCAGATTTCTATGATTTTAATTAACTAAAGAAAAATAAATAAAATACTAATTGAAACTGGACACAAATAAACTAGGTAAAAACGATATGGATAAAATGTCTAAGAATTCGAAATCTTCTCCTCAAATTCACAAGCAAAATATCAATCAACTGATAATGTTGTTAAACAATTAAGAAAACAGGTACAAATTAGGCCTAGATTTGATAATTTTCGTATTCACAGACTAAGTTTAGATAGAACTAATTTAGTCAACTAATTAACTAAGTTAGAAAATACATTGATGATTCATATCTAACCCCTAATTGAATTCAATTGGGTAATAATATTTTCTCTTGATCTCAGTTATTACATAAGGATAATTAATAGTTGGCTAAATAATCAATCATAAATCAAATCAATTAAAAAGGGCAAGGCATAATCAATCAAATTAATATCCATGCTTGTTCGTTCGAATCAATTCGTCATAATCCTAGAACAATGAAGTTAGTTCATGTTGGTAGATGGAATCATCAGATCAACTAAAAGGAAAAAAACAATCATAAACATCATCATAAAATAATAATGATTACCAAACAATTGAAGTCGGATAAGAAAGATGAAGAAATAATATGCTTTGATCTAACCGCAAAATATCTCCGGTGGAAGAACAAGCAATCCCTAATGTTGGATATAGAGAAAAGTAACAGAAATTGGGGTTTAAAGTGTTCGAAAATATGAGCTCCTCAAGTCTTATTTATAAGCCTGGAATCCTATACAAGGTGGGAGAACTCAAAAAGGGAAGAAAAATCGCATAACTTAGGCAAAAAATTATCAACGTGCGATCGTGCACTTTCGTGCGTGCGACCAGGCTGCCTTGTTGCTAGCCTCTCGCAACCGTGCACTCTCAAACATCAGAATCTGCTATTGGGTCCTTCATATTAATTACATCTCTATCTCTTAGCTTTCCATAGCCACTTGAATGGCCTCAATATCAAATTTCTAGAGAGAGTTATGGCCACAATTCTAAGACATATTATTTTCGAGATTTCATGACACTATATCCATTTGCACATGATTGTAACCCTCTACAAGTCTTTATTTGCAACTAGTAGGAGAATATATATTGTAGAACTTTTCTTAACTTTTTCATGGTACAAGAATCATGTCAAAAGTACTTTGTATGAAAAAGTTATGTCCAATATACGACAACTGTGGCAGCTGCGTGAAATGGATTTTTGACGTTTCTTGCCCAAAAGCTTATTTATTCCACCAATACATAGAAAATCATCAAAATAACACAGCATTACACTAAATCATGTAACATGCAAATAAACACACCAAAAGTATGCATAAATCATCACAAAAAATACACAACAAAAACATGTAAAATAGGTAACTTAACTTACTTGACTGCAAATTCAAAGATAAAACGAAATTTGACTTTGATATATAAACTAAGTAACAAAATTAATCCAGAATTGCTTTTCTCCAGTCTTAGAACTAAAGGAACCAACAGTAACGGGAGCACAATCCACTTGGCCTCTGTTGACCTCAGAAAAGTATTTGAAAATATCCTCAATACAGAGAACAAGGCTCCACCTCTTTCCCCATCTTCATCACCAGAAACCACATATATGGCCATCATTTTGAGGTCCATGTTCCATATCCAATGTCCTTCCTCTTTTTAGTACTCACCAAATTTTTCTAGGTGCGGCACGTGGCATACGGGCCTACCCATGAACCTGGAGCAAGGCCATAAGCCTTTCTATCTAGCTTGGAGAAGATTGTGTATAGACCAAGGCGAGTCTTCAGCATCCCAAAAAAGATGCAAGATTTTTATGTAACTTTGGTCAAGTGGCTGCATAATTAGAAACACATAAATATGTACAGGGAAGATACAACCAAAATAATTAGAACCATGATGCATGATGATCAAATTCTCCGTGAAATTTCCATCACCTTATGAGGAGTTTTCCTCCAATATCTTCCTAATTTATGAAACAGAAATGCACGTGCAAGACGGAAAGAAATGAATATGTACACCTGGAATGACAATACCAACCAACAAAGATAAAAAAACAGAAGCATGTGCAATGCTGCTTCGAAGCATGCAACCCCAATAAACAACGTTGTTGTACTTTGTATCCCCAATAGGCGCAACCCATGCAAAAATTGACAAAATGGCATTATCCTCATTTTCATTTATGATGCTCATTCCCACATAAGTACATGACCATATTTTTGGTATGTCATCAATATGCGCAACGAGAAATCCTCAATAAATGCGAGAAACTCTCGTTGCGGGTGGGGTCCGAAGAATTTGTGTTGTCTCTACCCGATAGCAAACACCCAAAAGCCAAATGTCACTCTTGGAAATGAAACTGCCAATCCCACAAAACCCTAGTATCCTCCTTATTGATACACTGTTCATCATCACTCTCCTTACTGTTGCTCTCCACCTTTCATAGTAGTTCTTCCCACTTCCCGAATTTTTCCTAATACCATTATTATTGTTGCAGTTCTTGGACTCACTTTTCTTATAATTCTTATGCAAGTTCCCTAATATTCACAAACCCTGTGACCAAATTTCCCACCAAATATAGACTTTTGATTCTTGCAATTGGCAACACTTGGTTATGCCCTAGAAGAGACATGACCTGGACTCTATCTCGGTTATAACAAAACCACGAGTATGCTGGTATTATAATTGGGATCACTGTTTCTCTCCCAGAAACCCTTCATCCACCATCATAAACACTGGTAATTTAAGAATTAGTTCCACGACCAGTGATACGTGTAAAATATATGTGCATTTCAGGGATTATTTTGATATATAATTGATGCATTTGCATGTATATTTAGTGTGTTTTACTTGGTTTCCTTTGTTGGGCATGATACTGCGTACTCTTGTAAATTTTGCAGAAATGGAGCTAAATTTGACAAAATGTGATAGCATGCTTCCAATGATATGTCAAAAGATAAAGTACAAACAAAAATGTGAAGAAAGAAGCATGGACGGTCGAACAAAAGGGAATTTCCTTCAAACAAGTTAAAACGCGCTAACAGTTTCCAGCACTGCCAGGGTTTAGTATTTTGGCCATAACTTTCTCTACAAAATCGATATTAAGATGATTCAAGTATCTATAGAAACTTACGAGAAAGGGCTACAACTTTCTTGAAGACCCGAGGAGTAAATTCCAATCGCACGACCCAACAGTGGGTTGACACGGTCGTGCGACGTGTCTGTGGCTGAATTGGTCTCCTAATCCTACCAGAACTCTACAAGTGATCTCTCCAAGCACTTATATAAAGGGACCAAGGCTTGCATGAAAATTAATTCATCAATACACCATACAACACACCAAAATACACAGGAACACAAGATCAAAGGTCTTCTGGGAGAGGAGGGCTAGGTTACGAAGAACACCACAAGGCCTTTCGCATCTACGGAAGTATAAGAGCTTCGAATGCTTGGAAGGAAGATCCGTCCTGATAAGAAGGGATTTTCTTTCTTAGTCTAGATCTCTTGTCTATGCTTAGACGATCTTATAATATTGATTTCAAGATTGTCTATGAATTTGTAATCAATGTTTGGCTAATCTTTCGAATCTTAGGGCATAATCAAAACTGTGGATCCATGTTAAATCTTGATTAATTGTTTTCTTAATTGATTCATGTGGTCTATTTTATGAATTTGAGTGCTTATTCTTAATTGTCGATTATCTGATCAATAATTTGCATGTCATACTTGTTAGTCCATAATCCGGAAGGTGAGTTCTAACGAGACAAAAATCGAATTCAGACATAACCAGGGTAATGTATCAGGAGACTACTTCTGTTTGTGGGAGTATTTCAATTCAAAGATCTTTTGGGAGTTAATAATAATTGTGATGGATCGGGAGACCTCAATTATTATTAATCTACTGTTTATGAGCCACCCGTGAGGGGGAATAAACTATTTTAGGAATTGAAACCATAGAAACACATTAGTTGGTTATTGAAACTTTAATTGGATTTAATATTGACGAAACATATTGAGATTATGTGCCTAAGGTTGCTTCCGTAGTTGTTGAAAATACTTATGGGGTTCGCAAATTTATTTATTTTTATTTTATTTCCAATATTAACAATTCTTGAGATTCGGTCACTTCAATAAAATTGGAATGCGATGTTATTATAGTCTAAGTATTTCGTAGTCAATCCCTGAGGAATACGACCTTGCTTTCCATTCCTATAAACTACACTGTACACTTGCAGTATAGAGATCCAAATAGTTTTGGCAAACAAGTTTTTGGCGCCATTGTCGGGGATTGAAAGATTCTACTTAGATATAGTAATAATTAGTTTAATCTTAATTGAAGCTTTTGTAAATAATTTTTTTTATTATTTTTTTTCCGATTTTAAATTTTTGTATTTTTTTTATTATTTTCGATTTTTTCTTTTTTTTTATTTTTATTGCTTTGTTTCTAACATCGTTTTTGTTGAATGCGAGACTGAAATCTCTGGAGACACAAGTAGCCCAAATCGCTACTACAGTGGGAGGCCAACATCAAAAGGGCAAATTCCCAAGGGATACTGAATTAATCCGAGAAAACAGTGCAACGCCATTCGTCTGATGGATGGTACAAAATATGTGGGCTTAAGGATTTCAACCGACATAGTTCAACGACAGTGATGTTAGAAATCTCAAGTATGATTGAAGACGTAAAACTTAGTGCTTTGTGGGAGGCAATCCAAGAGGCGTCGCAACAAACTTGGGGTTAAAAAAAATAACATACGCACACGGGCGTGTGGACGCACATGACCCAACCGTGCGATCTGCTCTTCCATGTTTCAAATTTGACGGACGAGTTCCCGGCATAACCAAAATGATCCAAGTAAGTACTTTTTTACGCATTCCTCTTTCTTTTGACAATTTTCTCATATGTTCGGGATGAAGCATATTTTAAGTTTAGGAGGTTGTCAAGAATACGTAAATTAGTACTGTTGCATTTTGCATTGCATTTAGGATTGCATGTAGAGCATAAAAAATTGCCTTTAAATTTTTTTCCAACTTTAGATTTTTTTTATTTTTCTATTTTAGCATGTTTATTGCTTTAGCACGTTTAATTGCTTTTGTATAATTTTGGATCATGATTTCAAAAAAGTATGAAGCTTTTGTATGATTTTACTATGAGCATTTGATTTTATGAGATGATATATTTTGTGAATAATGTGATGAATGGTTGATGAGATGTCTTTTATTTGTTTGGCATTAGTTAAGAAAATTGGGTATTTGAGCATGTTGCGAAAATAAGCCTGTGAGCTTTTGTGCCTTTAACTGCTTTATCTTATGCAGTCTTATTTTTTCTTGAGTGCGTCATTCATGATTGCTAGAACTCTAGCACTTGCTTTGGTATCTTCAATAAAGCCATGTGTGTGTGCAATTTTTGAAAATGATTTAAGGCCATCTTTGTTTTAGCCTACTTAGCCTAAAAAACCTACCTATGAACTCATGATTCCCTAATTAGCCACTTTGAGCCTTAACTTTTTAATATTAGCCACAATTTTATCTTTAAACTTGAAGTTATATTTTTGTCCCAAGATTACTTGAGCTTATAGAAATGAATAATTTTGGGGGAGATGTGAAAATTATGAAAAAGAGAGAAAGTTGGCAAAAGAATGAGGGATGAATGGAAGAAAGAAAAATCTCTGAAAAAAGAAAGAAAGGAAATCGAGCAAAGGAGAGAAAAGAAAAGAAAAATTCTGAAAATTTGAAAAAAATTGAGAGCTTGAGGCTAAAAGAAAAAAAAAATAGGCAAAAAGTCCTAAGAATGAAAAAAAGAGGGTATACACTTGCCATACTCTATGAGAGTTGAGTGATACACTGGCTACTTGTGAGTTGCAATGTCAAGTACCCAAGAGGGTATTAATTATTCCGAACTTATGAATGATGACTTCTTAATAATAAATTGCATGGTTTACTTAAATATGAAGTCAAATGAGATTTAATGTTTATAGTGTTCTTGTGTGTTTTTTGTACCCCTTGAGATTATTTTTCTTAATTTGCTCGAGGACGAGCAATGGTTTAAGTTTGGGGGATTTCGATATGTATAAAATATACTTGCATTTAAGGGCTTATTTTGATATATAATTGATGCATTTGCACGTATATTTTGTGTATTTTATTTGGTTTCCTTTGTTAGGCGTGATATTGCCTACTCTTGTGAATTTTGCAGAAAATGGAGCTAAATTGGACAAAAAGGTGATAGCATGCTTCAATCAAAGGACAAGGTACAAGAAAAAATGTGAAGGAAAGAAGCATGGACTGTCGAACAAAAGGAATTTTCCTTCAAAAACGTCAAATCGCGCTAACATTTTCTAGCACTGGCAGGGTTTAGTATTTTGGCCATAACGTTCTCCACAAATTTGATATTAAGATGATTCAAATGTCTATAGAAAGCTAAGATAAAGGGATACAACTTTTGTGAAGACCCCAGGAGCAAATTCTGATTGCACGACCCGACTGTGTGGGTTGACACGATCGTGCGACGTGTCTATGGCTAAATTGGTCTCCTAATCCTACCAAAACTCTACAAGTGATCTCTCCAAGCACTTATATAAAGGGACCAAGGCTTGCACGAAAATTAATTCATCAATACACGATAAAATACACCAAAATACACAGGAACACAAGATCAAAGGTCTTCTGAGAGAGTAGGGCTAGGTTACGAAGAACACCACAAGGTTTTTCGCATCTACGGAAGCACAAGAGCTTCGAAGGCTTGGAAGGAAGACCCATCCTGACAAGAAGGGATTTTCTTTCTTAGTATAGATCTCTTGTCTATGAATTTGTTATTAATGTTTGGCTAATCTTTCGGATCTTAGGGCATAATAAAAACTGTGAATTCATGTTAAATCTTGATTAATTATTTTCTTAATTGATTCATGTGGTCTATTTTACAAATTTGAGTGCTAATTCTTAAATATCAATTATCTGATCAATAATTTGCATGTCATACTTATTGGTCCATAATCCGGGAGGTGAGTTCTAACGAGATGAAAATTGAATTCAGACATAACCAGGGTAATGTATCGTGAGACTACTTCTATTTGTGTGGAGTATTTCAATTCAAATATCTTTTGGGAGTTAATAATAATTGTGATGGATCGGGAGACCTCAATTATTATTAATCTACTGTTTATGAGCCACCCGTGAGGGGGAATAAACTATTTTAGGAATTGAAACCATAGAAACACATTAATTGGTTATTGAAACTTTAATTGGATTTAATATTGACGAAACATATTGAGATTATGTGCCTAAGGTTGCTTCCGTAGTTGTTGAAAATACTTATGGGGTTCGCAAATTTATTTATTTTTATTTTATATTCGATTTTTATAAATTCTTGAGATTCGGTCGCTTCAATAAAATTGGAATGCGATGTTATTATAGCCTAAGTGTTTCATAGTCAATCCCTGAAGAATACGAGCTTACTTGCCATTATCCTATAATCTACACGGTACACTTGCAGTATAGAGATCCAAATATTTTTGGCGAACAACCAACAGCCTAAAAAAAATTAATTTTCAATATCTGAGGCAGTAAAAGAAAATAAATTTTCAACTACAAAGCAGAATATAAATTTACACTACACTGAGAACCACATCATTTTCATTATTAGTTTTTGCTTTTCTTCGATTGCATGCGAATAGATACTAGTATCCGAAGAACTACATATGGAACGAATATAAATGGGCTGGGGGAGAGGAAGATTTAGTGGACACCGACGCTCACCGGAGAGGCAGAGATCGCAATGCTGATGAAAGTTGAATGCACAACGGAGACTCGCCGGCAGGGGGGATGTCACTTGGAGGGGGAGTCTTGCGCCGTGTGCATGTGGAATAATAAATTAATAATCTCAGGTTCTACTGTAATTGGCACATTTTATAGCTTTTTTATTATTCTTTTTTGTCTTTAACTTTTTTTTGACACCCAAATAACAATTTTAATAACTAGAAATATCATCAAGCAATACATAATTGATACATGGAGGTAGACTAGTCCACACCGATGGGTTAGTAAAATAAAACGAACTTTTAGCTAACTCATGAGCAACCTTATTTCCTCCCCATCTAACAAATGTCACCGAGAAGTCCGGTTCACCATTTAATAATGTACGACATTCACTTAAAATAGCGTCATATTCCGATTATCCACTATCCGACATAAGAAGACTATCAATGACCCCCTTAGCATCCGATTCGAAAACAACTTGTTTAAAGCCCAATCCAAAAACCCAGGAAAGTGCTTCTCTCATTCCAATAAGCTCAGCCTCTCGAACCTGGAATTGTCCTGGAAAGTACACAGTTCTAGCCACCAAAATTTCTCCTGCATCATTTCTAAGCACCATACCAATGCTTGTACCTGTTCCAGCTCTTACACCATTCGAATTTTTGATAACTGAAGCATCCACATTGCACTTCAAGAAAGGGAAATTTGGTTTCATCCATTGACTAAAAACAAACTCTGATGTAGGTACCAGAACATTGCCACTTCCTTTGTAAGTTTTTGCCATTTTCCACTCATTTAAAACACATTTTGCTGCTATAACAGTTTGAGAAGGTGACATGTGTTTTTTATCCCACAACTCAGAATTCTTTGCCTCCTCAATTTCCATAGCATCATAGCCAACTTCTCCATACAATCAGCAACAGTGGTCCTACACATCTTTTCCAAAAATTCTGTAAATGATTCCACATCTCTCATACATTCTTGAATAATACTCTTCATCCCAAAAATTTCCCAACATTTATCAGCAAATTCGCATGTTAAAAACAAATGCCAGCAATTCTCTAACTCCTTTTGACAGATAACACAACTTTGATCAACCAACATATTTTCTTTTCTAGATTAATTCTTGTAGGCAAACAATCTCTAAACAAGCGCCACATAAAGTGCTTAACCTTTGGTGGGATTTGGAATAACCAAATAATTTCCACCCAACTTCTCCTATAATTCTGATTATTGTTCATCAAATTCACGGCAATTCGATACCCGCTTTGAACTGAATACTTTCCTTTCTTATCAAAATGCCAAACCAATGCATCTTCCCCAGCTCCTTGGATAAGTGGTAAACTGATTATCTGATTATCTCTTTGATAGAATAAATCTTCAATTAATTCCTCATCCCAAACAGCACAACCTGGAATAAATAAATCATTTACCATAAGATGTTGTAATTCCATATTAACCGGAGTTTCTAGGAAGTTTACATCATCTCGCAGCCAAGGATCGCGTCAAACTCTGATATTCTCCCCATTACCAATCCTCCATCTAGCACCTTTTTTAAGCATTGTTTGGGAATACCAAATGCTTCTCCACGTGAAGCTAGGATTACTTCCTAGCTTCGCACTTAAAAAATCCCCTCTGGAAAAATATTTGGCTTTGAAAATCTTACAAATCAATGCATTTGGATCTTTATGAAACATCCAACCTTGCTTCCCTAACAATGCCATATTAAAACATGATAGATTTCGGAAACCCAAATCCCCAAACTCTTTTCTATCAGACATTGTTCTCCAACTCATCCAATTAATTCCTTTCATTTTATCCTTATTCGATCCCCACCAAAAAGAGTTCATCATCTTTTCCATTTCATCAAGCAAAGAGGTAGGAAGCATAAAAACACTCATAAAATAAGTCAAAATAGATTGAGCTACGGATTTAAGTAATACCTCTTTTCCTGCTCGTGATAAATTCCTTCCACGCCAACCTTGAATACACTTCCAAACTCGATCCTTTATATGTTGGAAAATTGATCTTTTGTTCCTCGCAATTAAAGAGGGTAGTCCCAAGTACCTCCCCGTATTAAGCTGCCGCCATACTCCAAGAGAATTGCAAATCGAATCCTTGCACTGTTAAGTCAGATTATTACTCAGAAAAACCCCAGATTTTCCAAAATTTACACTCTGACCCGACGCCTTCTTATACAGTTCTAGCAACTCCTTCATTTTTTCACACTCTTCGTTGGTTGCCCGAAAAAATAGAAGACTATCATTAGCAAAAAATAGATGGAAGACTGACGACACACGTCTACAAATCCTGTTTCCATGAATAAGTCCCCTATTTTCAACATCTTTGATAAGCAACGAAAGCCCTTCCGCACAAATTTTAAACAAATAAGGAGACAACGGATCACCTTGTCTTAACCCTCTTCTCGGATGACTAGGACCAACGAATTCATTATTAACCCCAATTGAATATTTAACTGTTGTGATGCACAACATAATCTATTTGATCCACTTCTCATTAAACCCCGGCCTCCTCATCATACCACTCAAAAAAGCCCAATTGATACTATCATACGCCATACTAATATCAATTTAAGAGCCACATCACCTTGACGTCTTCTAGTATTTCTTTTCATGCCGTGAATAATATCAAACACAAACAAAACATTGTCAAGGATCGACCTCCCGGGGAAAAATGTCGACTGGTTATTGGAAATAATAGAGGATAAAACACCTTTAAGCCGATTAGCCAAAACTTTGGTTAAAATCTTTTAAACTACATTACTGAGCAATATAGGTCTCCAATGTTTCAAAGTTTCAAGATTTTCTTTTTTTGGGATCAGAACCACATTCGTATCGTTTAACGCATCCGAGAATTCACCTCTATCCAACCAGTGAGTGCACGATCTATACACCTCATCCCCCAATAAAACCCATAATTTTTGGAAAAACGCTGGATTAAAACCATCCGAACTTGGAGATTTATCTGGGTGCATTTGTTTAATCGCCTTGTGCATTTGTTTAATTGCCTTGGTAAACTCCGCCAACTTAAAGTGCTCAGTTAGAACTCTGTTATGATCTTCACTTACCCACTGTTGTACTACATTCAAGACTGGATTGATTGTACTATCAACTGCATCAAAAAGCCTTGTGTAGTAATCACACACCATCCTGCACATACTAGCCTGATCCTCATGCCATATCCTATCATCATCTTGAAGTCTTTCCATTCTATTAATTCTTTTCCTATTCGATGCCGACCGATGAAAAAATTGTGTGTTGTTATCACCCTCTCTAAGCCAATGAGTTTTGGCCTGTTGTTTCCAATACACCTCTTATTGGAGCAGTAAAGTGGCTAGTTTGACTCGCGTATCTTCGAACAGTTCCAACTCATCTCCATCTACTTGGAACTGAATATTATTCAAAATAGATTGGCAATTGGTGATTTCATCCCAAAAGCATCTATCCTGTTTCCGCCCCCACCCTAAAAGATGTTGAGCACATACCTTCAGTCTATAGGATAGATCCATACCAATTGTCAAACTCCACGCCCTCTCTAAGGTACAGTTAAGCCATTTTAATTCCAGCCACTTATTATCGAACCGAAAATGGTAAACACCTTGTCTTTTTTGAACCACACTTGTCTCCAAAATTATGGGAGAGTGATCTGAAATTGGAGCAATTCCATTTTATAATACAACATCTGGAAACAACTGACACCATGAATGAGATACCATAGCTCTATCAATACGTTCTTCAACAGCATTTGGTGTACCTCGACCTCTACTCCACGTAAAAGGATATCCCATTAAGAGAATGTCCTAAAGATTACAATCCATGATTGCGTCTCTAAATCCCTGAAATAACCAACTTGGATGTTCAACATGACCTTTTTTATCTTCCAGATGAAGCATATCGTTAAAATCTCCTATATAACACCAAGGTTGGTTAGAGAGACCATGAAGATTTCGCAACAGACTCCAAGATGTCAAACGATTATTTCTATCTGGGATACCATAAAAACTAGTCAATCTCCAAATGCCCACATTCTTATCTGTGACCTCTAAATCAATATGATTATTGGAAAAAGATTTTACATCAACCAAATCGACATACCTCCATAAAACCGCAATGCCACCACCTCTACCAATACGATCAACAACAAAACAACCTTCAAATTGCAGACTTTTTTTAACTTCTTCAACCTTATTTCCATGAGCTAAGGTCTCAAAAAGGAAGATAATATTGGGCCTATGAGCTCTTACGAGCTCTCGCAAAACTGGAATTGCCTCAGGATTACCCAATACCCGGCAATTCCAGCTTAAGATACTCATTGGACTCGGTGGGTTTGGAGCCCAGAACCCACCGTTAAAAAATTAGTCACATCTCTGAGTGCAATTCTGTTTTCTGCCCATTCCTCTGATTGGCCCTCCGTCCCAATATCATGATTTTTTTGGGCTATCTCACCTTCAAGCCCACATCTGCATTTTCGATCCTCATTTAATTCTAGGCCCAATGACTTATTTTCCACATCTGGCAAATTATTAGTCATTTCTTTTCTACTTGTAACATTCATAACTCCCTTACTCTTACGCTTTTTGAATTCTTCTCTGGGTATTCGCGTAACCATCCCTGAATTATAGGAGACTTCCTGATTTGTTGTGAAATTCAAATCCGCCATCGGATTCGTTCGGATATTGAATTTACCCACCGGATTAGTTTCTGATGAACCTTCATCGGCCGAAGGAAAACTATCAGCATCATCTCTTAGCCATTTCTCTCCCTCCCAATTTCCGAATTTTTTGTTTGGAGCTCTAAGCTATAAACCCCATTCCTTTTGAATATTCTCCTCTGGATTCGATAAGTGTGTTTCACAAAATCGTTCACCGTGCCCCATCAAACCACAAATGAGGCAAAAAACACCAAGGCATTCATACTTAAATTTGACGATAGTCCAATCACCCGCTTGGCATCTAATTTTCTTGAAACGCTTTAACGGAGTTGGGACATCAATTTCTACCCTGATCCGCATATATGTTCTCCATATTGCCGAATTGTTATTTCCATCATATTCCAAGAAGTTGCCCACAAAATGTTCAAGTTGTTTCGCAACATTCTCCCTCATATAGCCAATCGGCAAATCATAAATTTGAACCCAAAATGGAACGGAGAATAGAGGTAAAGAAGAGGGGACATCACCTGTTTTAATTCTATGAAGAATTAATAAAAAATTATCAAATAACCATGGCCCTCCATCCAAAACTCTTTTCAAATCCGCAACATGGAAGAATCTGAACATAAAAGCGCTGGTTGCCAATTTCCTGAATATTAATTCCACGAGTTGGACGCCAAACATTCGCTAAGCGATTCTTCATGATTAAGAAATTTATATTTCTGTCTGTCAAAAAACAACCCAAGAGACATAACTCAAAATCCTCCTTTGTTGACTCATTTTCTCCTTTATCCAAGATAAAGCATTCATCTCCTTCATCATGAAGAGATAGTTCTGCTATATTTGGTTCCATTGGCACCTATACCAACTTCACATGCAATGAGATTACGACTCACAAGATTGAAACAAAGAAACACTCTAAACTTTCGACAAAGAGAGGTGAAACTCAACGCTCTCGTCAAAAGAGAGAAAATTGATAACATATATTATATATAATTGATAAATTTTCAGAATATACAAATATTGAAATATATATGTATAGGGATGGAAATATGGTGGATTGAAATCCTGCTCCACACTAAAATTATCCCCTTAGGGGCGGGTTTAAACCTGGGCAAACGGGTCATGGGGCGGGTGACAGGCCAGTATTTGAAAAATCTGTTGGGTCTAGGGCGGGTAAGGGGTCCTGCTGGACCTATCCTAGACACGCCCCATGTATATATATATATATATATATATATATAGTATATTTAAATTATATTAATTTTTTTTATTAATTAAACAAATTAAATTTACTCCAGTCAATTCTAGTATTTGTTTGATTTGTTTGATTGTTGCATTGTTGCTCAAATTAATGGATATGACCAGTTGGGGCTTTTATCCTTTACTAGTAAGAAACATGTGTGTCGCACGTGATCCATATGACTTTACTAAAATAAATTTATTTATTAATTAATATTAAAATATTAAAAAGTGAAATGAATATTAATTAAATTTAAATATTACACAATATTTAATATATATTTTGCTTTGCTTTGATTATAAATCGATATGAATTGTTATATAATCATTTTAAAGAACTCAATCCCACAAAAATTTTACAATTAGTATAACAACGAAATGAGTTTTATATTAGCTTACAATCACATTCATCGATCTTTTATTTCATTGTTATGGCTAGAAAAGTCTTCTCTCTTACATGATTTTCGAATTCTTTTAGCATTGGATGCATTTTACATAATCATACAAATAATTTAGCTTATAAAACATAAGCTAATGATTAGTAAATCACATGCAAGTTATCGCATTAATAAAAAAAATTAATTAAATAATATACCAAAATCCATCATAATATCATTATTTTATTTGTTATTGTTATTCAATTAAAATAAAATAAAATAAAGGCTAGTCAAACTCTTATACTTCATGTGCGTACTTCTTTTATTCTATCTCCATTCTTCGATTAAAGAAATGCAATAAATAAATTACAATATAATATATTTGTAAAAAAGAATTCATATATTATTTTCATTCTAGTAACAAAGTCAATATTTTATCATTAACACTTAAACTGAAAGTTTGTAGTCCTCCTATTTCCAGTGTCTTAAAAATAATAAACATTAACCTAATGTATAAAAAAAATTAATCCATTATTTTCATCGAGAGTCAGGTATTAAAAAACTATGAAAAAGTGATAAGTCAAAATCTGAGTTTTGAAACTCTATTCAATTGCACACAACATATCTTTATTTAATAAAAAATAAAATCAAAGACAGTCTTATGAAAGAAAAAATAAGTTAACAATTTTCACGTGTCAATCTTCAATAATTAAATATAATACTAATTAACTTTTATGTTTGAATTTCTTTTTGCTTTCACTTATGTTTTTAAAAGTTATACATAATAAACTAAAAACTAATATTATTTTTTAAATTTCATAAAGTTTTAGAAAGATACGTTATACTATTAGAGTTTGTACTTGCAATTGAATTTGGCTATTTTGGTTATATTAATATTTTACATAGTTGTATTGTGAGCTATTATGAAAATTGCAGTTATTCTTAATATACTGAAACTAATCTATATTTGTTTGAAGAGACTGTAAATTTAATTGATCGCATATAATCGCATTTACAAAATCATATTATTTGTTGTAAAATATAATTATCAATCCATTTTTAGTGCCTTTATTGAGAAAATGGTATATATTACTTTAATCTTTATTTAAAATATTGATTGAATTTTTTATCAAATAAGAAAATATACTTGCCAAAAATTTAGATATCAAGTGTTAAAAAACCCCCTTAACTATTCTCTTTTGCCTTCTTTCGTCCGGAATAATTCATATTACTTGGCACTAAACATGGTCACTTCACTCTAATTTATTATTATATATAGTTTAACAAAACAAATTTGATACATAAATATTATTTTGAATATTTTGATTATTATATTGGTACCTAAATTAACATGTAATTTAAGAAATATTAATCTTTGGCATAAATATCAAACCATTTCATATTAAATAAGTTTAGTTTATACAACTTTTAACAGTTTTTTGCACTTGTTCTTAAACTTTATAGGATAAAATAATCAAAGATTGAAATCATAATATATTAAAAAAATAATAAATTAGAAACTAAAACTTATAATGTTATATATAGAAAATTAAGTAGAAGTCATATTAACACATTAAAATTTAAAAGGTAACGTTTTTGTCGCGACAAACTTGTTTTGGTTGTTGTTCGCTTTTTTTCATGTTAATCTTATTCCATTTATTTTGTACTTTTTATTTTACTTATATGACTAATTAAAATAAAATATACATGAAATTGCAATAAAAATAAAATATGAAACTCTCATGTTTTCAATATTATTTCTTTAACAACCATCAATAAATTAATTTTTAAATTGCATATTACTAATTGAGGGAGAATTTTCCGACCATAAAAGAATTATCTATTTTCTCTACTTTTTATTTAGCATCAAAACCACCTAATATATTTTCATTTTTTTTAATCGTGTGTATTGTAATTTGATCTTTTTCTTATAAATTAATATACATATTTAATTCTTGAGAAAATTTAAAAGAATATAAGAAATATACAATTTTGCATCATACTAAAAGTTAAATAGTTAAAATTTTCTCTATAACAACTTGTGTATATGTTTAGAACATATAGTTGAAGATTTTGAAACCTAGTTTAAATTTGAAATTGATTTTATAAGAAATTTAAAGTATTCTTAGTATTATGATTGAAAAAATATATTTTCAGATTCTGAAATCTTTTTTGGCTATAATGAACATCTCTCATATAACTAAACAAAAAAGATTAAATAAATAAAAAAACTATAGAAAAACATATATTCTTAATTTTTACATAGTGTTGAACTTTATAATGTTAAAATTTTCTCATGTGAACTCCTTATATATGCTTATGACATGTGGTTAGAAAGCTCTCGAAATCTAGTTTAATATGAAGCTAATATTATTTAAAAATTCAAAATATTTTAAGAGTTACAGCTGAAAGAATAAATACTTTTAAAATGTAGAATATAAAAGGTCATATTGTCTTATAATTGAACAAATAGAATCTAAATATAAATATCAAATTACTTAGTTGTCCTAAAATTTTACTATGTCTAAAAGATATTTTTGTCCAATCAAAAATTGCAAGAAACATTCACACTTTTAAGATAGTATATATATATATATATATATAATATAATATAGATAGATAAATTCTATATTTCACCCCCGAACACTTAGGCCTCATTTGTTTATGTTTCCAATTTCCACTGTTCAACTATTCAAATAAACGGAATATCATGTTTGTTTATAAATTTTCTAATGAAAATCATCGTTCTCATTTTTCATTTCTACATCTCAGACCTATAATTTTAATTCTCAATCATATAAACTACCCTACATAACTTATCAGTTATTAATCACTATTCTTATTTTTTTCATCTAATTTGTGGGACCCACAATTACCAATTCTATCAACTTAAAATATTATTATTTTTTAATTATATCTATTTAGTTTAAAATATTCAACCATTATCAACTTTTTAAATTATTATATCCATAAAATATTACTTTAAAACTACTCAACTAAACATAATCTTATTTCCAAACATACATAAAATTTATTATCTTTATTCATCCAAACATAACTCCAGTTTTCACACGAAAATCAATAAATTCAAAAAAATCATTTTCAAACACTAGAGATTAGAAATGGACCATGAAAACATAATCATATAAGACTGTATAATCTTATAAATATATTTAAAAATAACAATGAGAAAAATATCCCTCACGATATCTGATGAGCACAGATTAAATAACAAGCAGTTAGAAATCAAGCAAATATTGTTATGGCGAGTCCAAAGAGGTTGAATATCGGGTCTTGGGTCCAATGCGGGTTTTTGGCGGGCGAGTCTCGGGTTTAGCCAAACTCGTCCCAGACTCATCCCATTGGCATCCTTAAATACGCATATACTTGAATCAATATTCATTATTAAAAGTTTGTTTGTGTTCGACTCATTACCACAACAAATCAATTTGAACATATTTTTCGGTCGATAAGATACAACACGCTCGACCTCGTTTTTTATTTGCCTCGACTAAAATTCATTGAGGTTTGGTTCAATTAATCATCAAATTAAATTTAATCATAATTTTTGAAATTAGATAAATATTAAAATAAGCTTGAACAATACAATATTTGATTTGTTTGCACTCCTAATATATATATATATATATATATATATATATATATATATATATGGATTGGTTCAAATGAGACCACTCCCTTTAGATTAGTCCATAAGAACACTTATGGACTCTTGATTTAAAATTTTGGATGGTGTAGATCATTTTAGTTAATTTAGGCATATAAGGGTATAATTGTACTTTTATATTTAATTAGTTATGTTAATTGGACGGTTATTAGCTATTTTTAAGAAAACATAATCTTACCTTTTCAGTTATCCGATTTTTAGGGAGGAAAAATCATCAACTTCAAGCGTTTTTTTCAAAATTGATACTTCTTTCCGCCATATTTGTGAACAGTCATCTTATTGTATACTTAGTTCAGTGGACTTGTATACTTAGTCATGTTTTATTGTATATTTAGTTCAGTGGATTTGTACACTTGGTTCAGTGGAATCATATTCTTAGTTATATAAGTAGTTTAGTAAGTAGTTTAGTGAATTTGTATACTTAGTTCTGTGGATTTGTATACTTAGTTATATAAGTAATTCAGTGTAATTGTATACTTAGTTAAATATTTCAGTATACTTAGTATTAGTTTAATGTATAGTTAGTTCAATGTAATTGTATACTTAGTTAAATATTTATGTATACTTAGTAAAGTTTTAATGTACAGGTAGTTTAGTTTAATTGTATACTTAGTTAATTGTTTGTGTATACTTAGTAATGTTTTAATGTATAGTTAGTTTAGTGTAATTGTATACTTTTCATTAATTGCTGCATGATTTTGTTGCCATATTTGAATAATTTGTAGGTTCGAATGGGAAGAGAGAGAAAGGAAAGGTGAATCGCTTGATTATGGGACATGATCAATACAAAATCACGTCCCTAATTTTTAGGAAGCGGTTACTATATTTAATTTCGTGGATTCCTATTTTATCCCTTCTGTTGTATACTTACTTATGAAATGTTGTATAAATTGTAATATATCTTGGCCATTGATTTACTATTTGGATGGTGTAGATTTAGTCTTATGGACTAACCTAAGAGAGTAGTCTCACAGGATCCCCTCCATATATATATATATATATATATATATATATATATATATATATATATATAGGGAGATGGTTATATGAGATCACCTCATAGGGTGAGTCCATAGGGACCAATCCTAGCCACATATCTATGTTTTTCAAGGGTTGCGATTTAAGAGTTTAAATTGTAGATTACAAGCTGTTAATCAAACAAAGAGGTAAATTAGTCATCCTCCAACATAGTCCAATATTACGGGATTCAGCTGATTCTGAGATCACACAATCCTTCCAAATCTCATAGCAAATTCAACGTGAACAATCCTTATCTTTCTTCTTCAACGCACTACTGTGAGAAATCATTCCTCATTCTTCTTCAATGCACTACTGTGTGAAAAAAGTTGCAGACAATTTGACATAGTTGCTAGAGTTCGACTACAGTTCGAAGGTTGCTTATGAAGATGTAATTTGTTGCTTGTATAGATGTGACATGGTGTTTTTATATACCATTAACTACATAAGCAAGTAATAAGCAACAAACTCATACTACATAAGCAACAAGTCAATACTATATAAGCAACGAATATACACTATGTATGCACCACATATACATTAACTACATAAGCAAGTCATAGCAACAATCCCATACTAAATTAGCAACAAGTCTATACTACATAAGCAATGAATATACACTATGTATGCATCACGGATACATTAACTACATAAGCAAGTCATAAGCAACAAACTCATACTACATAAGCAACAAGCCTATACTACATAAGCAACGAATATACACTATGTATGCACCACAGATACATTAACTACATAAGCAAGTCATAAGCAACAAACCCATACTACATAAGCAATGGATATACACTACATATGCAACACAAATACATTAACTAAATAAGCAAGTAATAAGCAACAACCCTATACTACATAAGCAACAAATATACACTACATATGCAACACATATATGATTAAATTACACATGCAATATGATTATATTACATAAGCAGTTAACAACAGAATACACTGGAGGAAAAAAAAGTGAATACGAGGGATATGGGTTACTCAAAAACTGAAAACATGTGTCGCGTGAAAGGGGGAAGGAAATTGAACGTGATTGATATCTCATCAAATCTCAATAACTGATTTTATATTATAAAATGACCACTCTACCCTTCTTAGTTGTTGAAACAAAAAAATAAATATAAAACTCCCCTAAAAATCTGGACCACCAAATTAAAAATGTTAATTTATGGTTAGGATTGGATCCTATGGACTCACCCCAAATGGAATGACCCATTAAATGTATATCCTATATATATATATACACAACAGAGAGAGAGAGAGAGAGAGTAACACTTTAGAACTATACTGGAATTTAATTTTTATACCTAACCTCTAACTAACTTATTTATGCTTCTTTTCTATAACCCCCTTCTCTTTTGTTTCTCTTCTTGCTCTTCATTGTTAAGGAGTAATTTGTGGTCATTTTTTTGCCTGAAATCACCCCATCTATGTCTTTTTGTTTTATTAATTTACTTTTTTTTTTGATCGGTTTTATTAATTTACTTTATAAACATATAAGTGGTTTTTCTACATATCTTTATTATTTGTTTATTTTCTTATTCGTGATTTCACCATTTGATGCAGCGTCTAGTTTATCATCGTCTTGGTGCAATATTTTTTTCGTGCAGATTCAGACAAGTTTTCGACCCGACAGAGATAACAAATCAGATTATGGTCTTCAACAGACTTCAGATTTGGTATCATGTATATTATAGACAATATAGAACTTTCAAAATTGTAGGTTTTAAGCCGATTTTTGTTAATAACCTAGAAATTATGAATCATTTCATAGTTCATCGTTTTTGGTTTTTAACAAATTTGTTTATGTCTTCTATCAATTTATTACTAGTTTGAATTATTTAATAAAATTATTTTACTTGCAAAAAAAAAGCTCCTTTTTATTTATATTTTCTCTAGAAAAAATGTTTTAATTCTCATAACTTCTTATTCTATATTACCAAAATGGAAAAAAGGCGTAGACTAAAACTCTAATTAAGATTCTGTTTCATAAAGTTGTAACTCAAGCAATAAATTTTCACAGGAAAACTAATACAAAACTCAAAACTTAAAAGCCTGAAAAAAAGCCACAAAATTTAATCTTAAAAGCCTAAATCCAATTAAATTATAAATTTTCTACTGTAAAAATATGAAACCTACTATCAGTCGTGTGTACTTGAAAAATGATAAAAATATTCTTTTTCATTTTGAAAAGAATAAAGTGAAATATTTATTGAAAAAATAAGAACAAATTTTGAAACTGGGATTTGATGTGACAATGTTTTTTCCCCTTGTTTTGAATTGGTAATTAGATGTGAGAGAAATTTGGGGAATATTTTGTAAAAGAAGTGATGATTAGATGTGATCGAGAGCCGTTTTGAAATATTTTATAAAAATATATATATTTGGATGTGATATATATTGTGGAAATATTTTACTACAACTTCATTAGAACTAAGTAGGAAGAAATTATATATTTCCGTATATTTTAAATGTATTTTTAATAACTAATAATTTAACCATAATTCATTTATTATATGTAAAAATTGAAAGTATAATTTAACCATATAGGTTTTGGTAGAGCAAGTCTCTTGTGAGACGGTCTCACGGATCTAAATCCGTGAGACGGACCTCCTAAGGGCTCCGTCTTGAGAAAATAAACCATGAAAATAAATTTAAAAATAATAATGAACCATGAAGAAACAAAAATAAACCCTAAAAATATGAACCATGAAGAATAAACCCGAAAAGCAAAAATAAACCCAAAAAATAAAAAATAAACCCTAAAAAAAACTAAAAATCCTAAAAACCCAAATCAATTAAAAATAAACCCAAGAAACAAAATAAACCCTAAAAAAACAAATATAAACCCTAAGAAAAATAAAATCTGAAAAAAAAACATTTAAAACTTTGTGTAAGGGCTCCGTCTCACGGATCTAAATCCGTAATACCGTCTCACGCAAGTTTTTCCCTTTTTGGTAAACTCAACTTCAGATCATTCTACTACTAAATCATGAAAATCAAATAATATCGAAATCTCTTGATCGAACCCAATTCGGACTAAAACTCAACTCATTATACTATCGAATCATGTAGTTTTTACACTTTTGCTCCCATAAGATATAAAGGGACGTGATTTTAATCCCCAAAATATCTTTCTTAATAGATTTAGTCCCATCAGACATAAAACATGTAATTTTGATCTCACATTCATTAAAAACGTAGTGGAGAAACGTCAAGTCATTTTTTATATTGCAAAATTGGTGCCATAATTTTAAAAAATCATTATTTATCCATTTTTCTTTGTTTATTGATATTTGTTTAATAATATCATAAAATTTTAAGTTTATAAATTATTTGTTTTTTGAAATTTTGAAACACTTTAGGATAAAAAAAATAAAATATGGGATTATTTATAAAGCATGTATAATATAATACAAATAGATTTACACCTCTAAAAAATAATTCTCAAATAAGTATATAATAATAAAAATAGATTTATGTAACTCTAAAATATAAGAATAATTTAGGACAAGTATAAATAATGAAAATATATTTACATAAGCTTAAAATATAGTACTAGTTTTAAAACAAGTGTAGAAAAATTAAGGTGTTCCATAGATTTTAAGACATTTCTTACAAAAATATTAAAAACGCTTATATTAATATTTATGGCATTTCTTATATAAATTTTAAAACAAATATTTAATAACTAAAAGTTATTTAAATATCTTATTTTTTTACCAAACAAAATTTATTTATGAGTACATTTAGTAATATAAATATAAAATATAATTAAACTAAATTTTAAATAAATTAGAATACCAATTAGGAGTTTAATTCTTATACTTAACTAGGGGAATTAAGAAAAATAAAAATATTCTTATATTTTATATTTATGTACATATATATGTTTTTTTTACTATTTCATACATATTTTACAATTATTATAATATTAGAGTTATGCAAATATATTTTATTATTTTATACTTATTTCAAAATTATTCTTACATTCTAGAGTTATATATATATATATATATATATATCTTTTTTTTACTATTTGTATACTTATACAAAATTATTCTTATAATTTATAGTTATGTAAATATATTTTGTTACTAATTTATACTTACTTTATAACAATTCTAATATTTTAGAGTTATGTAAATCTTTTTTATTATTTTATACCTATTTTATAACCATTCATAAATATTTAGATTTATGTAAATCTATTTTCGTTTTTACTATTTTATAATTATTTTTAAAATATTAATATATTTTAGATTTATTTAAATCTAGTGAGACTATTTGAAATCATGAGACTAAAATTGTGTCCCTCCATATCTTATGGGACCAAAATCGTAATTTATTTTGTAATTTCATAACATGTAGTACCAAATACCCGCATCTTTTAAGTGACTGGAATCCATGAAACAACATTTGATATCACTTTTTTCCCTTTCTCCTAATTTTGCATTTCTTGTTATTTCATACTCACTCATTTAGATTGGCTTGCAGAGAAAGAACCAAAAAAAAAAGAAAAAAAGACCAAGAAAAATCCATGCCTTCTTTACATTAACAAGGCTTCTAAACTGGTACACATAAATAAAACACAAAAGCAACCACAAAGATTACTCATCAACACCAACACAACCACAAATCTAATATACAAATTACTCAATTTGCACGACCACACTAATCATGATTATTGCCTTAGTAACTAGTTTTGAATGGCCTATAAACCTTGAGATCAAGCACCACACCCGCAACCGAACCAGCAGCCGCGGCAATCGAGATCATAAGACAAGCAAAACTCAGCATTTGTAAACAAATCCATCTTGTACTCCACTTTGCTATCTTCTTTTGCGCGATATACATCTCCACCGGGAAATAAACCGTCAACGGCCAAAATCCGAAAGCTCCAAGTATTCCCACAACATCATTAAAAAACGGCAGCAACATCGATATAACAGTTGTCGATACGACGAATAGGCTCCTCCAGACGAATCGGAACATGTTGAGTTTATAAGGCTGCTTCAGACAGAGGATTGGGATATTGGTATCTTTTGTAATGAATCCACTGTCGGGCCATTTTGCCGCGGCCCATTTTTCGATGAAGGCGAAAAGCGGCTGGCAGTAGACTTGGTAAGCCCGACTAAATGGATGACAATGGCTGCATTGGCGATGTCGAGAAGCCAAAACGGGTTGTAGAATCCGGCCGGTCAGGAGGTTGCCCGGTGCGAGGTCTCCGAATGCTGCATAGCCCATGCACCCACAGAGCAAATAGAAAGCAGTTGTCACAATTGTGCTTATTAGTGTGGCTTTCTTCATTGTTTTTGCCTCTGATGGTGGGGATTTGATGGTGTCCTGTTAGATCAGCAGAAGATTATAAGTTGTATGTCAGTAAGTAATATGGAAGAAAGTATCTATGTGAATATACCTGAATCTCAATAAGGATGATTGAAAATGAGTATGCAAAAGCAATGTCTCCCAAAGCTTGGAAACTCCTCCATATTTTTTGAGTTTGAGTCACAGTTCCAATGCTTATTCCAGTAAGACTACCCTTGATGGTTCCAGTAGCTGGTAATCACACAAACAACGAGCACGCTTAATGATTTTTCCGGTACTATCAAAATTATTCGATTTGAATCTAAAAAATAATGCGATATATATAAGGACCTGCAACTTGAGCAATGCCGAGGCCTAAGCCAATAGACGAGTAAGTGAAGGACATAACAGCAGCAAAAATTGAGAGCCACCATATCTGATCAAAGTCTGGAATTTGAGAAAACAGAATTTGTGTAACACCAAAAGCTATCATGTATGGATTGCTAGACATGTGACATGGATCTTTGCCATCACTAGCATGGAAACAATTCGATCGCTTGATAGCCCTGTTCAAAATTTGAAACCAACACACCAAATTATTATTCATGCCAAACCAAACAGAACATTATATATGTGCACACTCACATCATGCTTATAGATGCTGCAATTGTGTATCCAATGGCCACTCCAAATATATTCAGATACTGAATTAGTCCACATAACTTCACTTTATATCCACCTGTTACAAAATCAAATGCACTACATTAGAAACAAATAAAAATTTATTCGTTCTGATACACGCTCTCCAATTTTTTTGTTCTAAATTGGACTCAAATCATTTACTGTACCAAGATTGGATCGGACAGCGTCCATGTATGTATAGTTTCTCTTGCCGAATAATGGATCCCCTGAACGGTAACAATCGGCTAAAAGGGTAGAAGTGTAATATATCACAAAGGAGAACAAGAACATGACAGTTGGTCCAGCAATCCATCCCAGTTGAGCTATAGCCCATGCTAAGGACAGAACTCCTGATCCAATCACCGCTGTTATTATGTGTGCACTGGCAGTCCAAACAGTCCCTAAACAACACAAGTGAGAAAAGTTATGTAACAGAATTCATTTATTCACCTTCCAAATTGTGTAACATATAGTCTTAATAATTTTAAGATATTTATAGCAAACAATGTGGTTTAGAAGGACTGGATAATAATATACCAGTTCTTTGGGGTCGGCCATCATCATCGACAACTTTGGAGCAAAACTGCATTGGCATATTGACTGAAACATCGTAAACTTGGCCGTTGTGGTGGTGGTGGTGGTGGTGGTTATTGGTGGCAGTGCTCTCACCCATCCTGAAGTTCAGCAAAAATTATAATATAGTTTGAAACTAATGTATATCAAGAAAAGCAAATGACAGTTTGTTAGAGAATGAAGAAGAGAATCTACAAGTATGTATTTATAACCAATTCCTAATAGCTATATTTGGAAAGCCATGTGAAATTTAGGTCCCAGTACAAAATGAAGGGTCAATTTTTTCTTACATTTCAATTTCAAGAATGCAATCAACACAGTCAAGAACATTTTCCTATGTCAACGCCTGCACTAACATGCACGAGAAGAAAACGACTGATATTACATTAGTGATGGCAATGAGTGACACAACACGATTACAAATACTGTTATAGAGACAAATTACATGGTAACACGACCAGAAAACACGACACAAACACAAAATTGTAAATTAAGTTAATATTACAATTATTGTTATATTTATGATAAGATAGATAACACGAAAACACGATAGCGATACGATGACATGGTTTGTCACCCCTATAAAGACATTAGTCTAATATGTTAAACGCACGTACTTTACACATAATGCATTTAATTTCTTAAGACGAAAAAAAAAATCTAAAGTATATAGCGAAGTGGCTAAATTAATTTTTGTACCTGAATTATTATTTAGTAGCCCCCTAGCTCCCTCAAACAGAGGAACAATAAATATGTACAGAAGAGGGTATTATTTGACACAATGTGAGATGGGATGAGAATAGCAACTGCTGCACACTCTTTCAGCTGTGTCCATGCATCTTATATAGAGGGAAAAAATGCTTTTTTTTTTTTTTTGAATAAGATAGCAACCACCAAGTGTATAATCTTATAATATAATTAATATATAATTACATCTTTGCAAAAAGGTTACGTTTGTACATCATGCTAACGTGTAAGCTTGCCTTCCATCGATCTAGAAATTAAAAGCATAGATGCTTCCTGTTTCACATCTTGATTATTGACCATTAATAATGCAATCTTTGGCATTTTTATACGAAAAAGTCCAGTGACAGAATACATTACTAACAATATGATTAGCAATTTGGTGGAGCACTCTTGAGATTTCTAATTAGATAGCATAATGCTGTCCATTCTTTTACTTAGATACTGACAAGTATCAACATAATTGATGGTTATTGGTTAAGAATTAGGACTATGTGACAAATATCACTTTTGACCACTATATATGTCACAAAATTAAATATCAGAAAAGATGCATGGCAAAAATATTGTGTACATGAAAAAGTTGGAAGATCAAAAGTGTGCTACATATATGTATAGAAGAAATTAATTTTTTTGGTAATATGATAAGTCCATACTATTTTTGGACTCCACCGCATGGATGATTGCAACGTATATAAAAACTACCATATTAAAACCCTACAATTTAGGCTTGATTTATACTTCGAAATTAATATAGTAGTTTTTATAAACGTGGCAATCATCCGTGCGGTGGAATAGGAGATGAAACACCATTTTGAAATAGAAAATCCCATCTGATTATCTAATTGCATCATCCACGTATAAAATTTTAAGCATAAAAAATACAATCACGTATAAAATTCTAAGTTTAGAAATATACAATCATCAGTACGATACAAATCGAAAATTCTGTCAATCAATATACGTTATGACATAAAAAATGTATTATTATTATTATTATTATTATTATTATTATTATTATTATTATTATTATTAGGGACAACTACCAAAAAAACCCGAGGTTTGGGCTAATTACAAAAAGAAAACCAGAGGTCTTCGAAAATTGTCAGGAAAAAAAAACCTTGAAATTTAATTACTTCTTACATTTTCCCAAAGAATATTTCATAAACTCCCTAATTTTATGAAAATATTATAATTACTCCCTTAATTTAAAACATAATCAAACCTGAAGGGGCTTTTTGTAATTTTGAAACATCTCTAAGTTTTTTTTTTTTGGTAATTGGCCCAAACCTCAGAGTTTGTTTTTCTAATATCCCTCATTATTATTATTATTATTATTATTATTATTATTATTATTATTATATTATTATTATTATTGTATGTTAGTTTGGAAAAAGGAGCACTTTGATTCTGATGGGACCAATTACATGTTCATGATTTAACCAATCGTTGGTCAGTAGCTAGATTGGAGGTTCACATGCATTCTGTTTGAATGTGGTGATCAACTAAATTTTAATTAGGTCTAAAGGTTTTTCTAGGTGTTGCATGAATGAGAAATGACCTATATTCTATCACCACCATTCAATTAGGTATATAGTCAAACCCTCAAAGAAACCCACTTTCAATGGTGCCTCTTTCAACTTGGTTGTCCCCAGTTATAGATGCACTCGAGTACCCTTATTTATTTCAACTCACACATATATCATGCATGAGTTAAAAATAATAAATATCTAGAAAATATATGTATATGTACCAACAAAACTTTCATCCTCCTCACCTTTACTTTTCTTTTCCTTCTAATGGACATTACGTTTGACCCTCACATGGGATGGATGATTAGATTAAAATTCTTAAACAATTTTGGTATTACAAATATCCTTTTTGAATTATTGACTTCAGTTCTCACAAAAATTGGACTAACTAATACATAATAATCAAATATACTACTCATAATCCTTTCATAATATGATACACAAACTTGTGGATCATATGTAAGTGTGTAACCCATAACTGATTTTACATGAAAAATGGTTTCCTGCGGGCAGCGGCAAACGCAAGATTTTAACTTTGGGGGCGAAAAACTGATCAAGTTTATAAATTTAAACAATGAAAAAAATACTCATATATTAACCATAATTAATGGGTTTTTATATTGCAAATGACAACTATTTGAAGTTTTTATCAAATTTTTGGGGGGCAAAGTCATATATTTTAACTAAAAAAAATTAAAAATTTTAGGGGGAAAAAATGAAATTTTGGAAAATTTTGGGGGCAATAGCCCCCCTTGTCCCCCCTAGGACCGCCACTGCCTGCGGGAATCTAAAGAAGATGTTCCCTATAATTTTCCATTGCCATTCTTCTTCATTCTTAATTCTCGTGGTAGCAACCCCTGACACACGATACACATATGACCTAAACACGAATACGACTAATACGAATCTAACACGATTTTACCGTTTGATTTAATTATAACATAATTATCTTATATTTACTTAATTTTTCATTGATCCGAAGTTGAACACGAACACGACCCGATGACCCAAATTGCCACTATGTCGTAAGTGAATAAAAAATAAACAATCATAAAAAGATGAAATAAGTATATAAAGTGAAGATTTCTGCAGCAGACATGACTCTTTATACTTTAGGAGCACAAAGTGTACCGTGAATGATTAATACTATTCTGGCATTTATTTTTGATAGAAGATTCTTGCCCATCAACCATTCAATTTGGCATACACTCAAGCAGAAAGAATGTGTTATTTAAAATAATGATGATAAGGGCCACTAATGTATAGTTGGCTCATAAGCTATCATTCCCCAAGAACCAGATACTCTGATAATAAGTCTTCAGTGGGCACCCTCTTTGAATGATTTGTTTATGCAAAACATTGCTACAAATATGAACCACCCTTTTTAGTCTTCAACCCAACAACTAGGAATGCTGATAAATTAACAAAAGAAGTGCAATCTTTTGATTATAAAAACTGAGGGAATTTCATCTGTTTTGTCATCATGCCAAGAATGTTCACAAATTGTCTGTTACAAAACAATGGCCTTCACTCCATGAGTAGTTCTTTGGAGCTATTAGAAATTGTTGCAAATTTCTAGATAAGTCCAATTCTAGAATGTAATTGTATTGTAAACTAGAAAAATCTAGAGAAAGCATTATAAAGAGAAAACTCTAGACTAAAGGTAGTAAAACAAGAAAAATCTAGATTAGAGAAGAACAAATCTAGAAGCATGTAAATTACAAAGTGAAACTAGAAAAATCTAGAACAAGTACTAGAAGCCTCCTTAGACTAGTATAAATAGATGTGGAGGCATTCTTGTATGGAAACAAGCAAAATCAAAAACCAAGCAATAAACTTCTACTTCAAAGTTCAAACCTCTCCTTGCCTTAGTTCCTCCGTTCTTCTATAAACCAAATTTATCTCCTTCACTTACACTACATACTATATTACACCTACAAAAATAAGCCTCCCATTTCCAACCTTACTATAAAATAAAAAATCTAACCGAATGCTCAAAGACAATAATAAAGGTGCGGAATGTAAACAACACACGTCGATTTAAAGAGGTTCAACCCACCTAGGGCCTAATCCTCTACCACCCCAGTATATCCGGGATGGATTTCAAAAAGAAAAAAAGATTTTATTAGTTTACCACAAATTAATACAACACCGACTTACAACAACACCTTGAAGAGCACCACACTCTTCTTCAACACCACCTTTGAGATTACCACAATCTCACTTGAAGATTACCACAATCTCCAACGGCACCTTGTGAAGATTACCACAATCTTCTCACACCTAACACCTAGATCACCCAAGTGTGCTCTTACCACAAGAACACTCACAAGGATATCTTGTGTTGAATGATAACCCAAAAATTCAAGATTACAACTCGATAATGAATTATACAATTGAGTGCAAGTGTAATCAAGAATAGCCTAGACCTCAAGGATGTGAAAGTAAATAACTAGGCAAATTACAACAAGAAATAAGACAATATAAGAACAAGTGTATTCTTGAGTGTATCTTGTTGTGTTGTAGTTTTCTCTCATATTGTGTTGCTTCAATTCTTCCTCTATTTATAGGAGATGATTGATACTTGATAGGCTCCTCTTGGAATCTGATTTCTACAAAAAATTGCAATTAAAATCAAGATTATAGCTGTTAGAAATCAATCCCACAATTTAGGGAAAAGCTGTCTGCTGCACAACGGTTAGAATTTTGCTGTCAAAGCATAGGGCGACCGGTCGCACAGAAATAGACTTTGAAAAATCGTATCAACATTTACACGGGCGACCGGTCGACGTCTACCTCGACCGGTCGACCTATGCCTCAACCGGTCCCCCTCATGGGTTTGGAAGAAAGAAAACGCTCGCTTTTAATTTTTGCTCCCAGTGCACGGGCCGCCCAGGGGTCGACCGTCGACGGCACCGCCGTTGCCGCGACCAATTTCTCGCAAACATGAAGTTTTCTGTTTTCCTCAACTTTCAGTGCGGGTTGCCCTATACGGCGACCGGTTGACCTCAAAACAAAAGTGTTATCCAATTTTATATCGAAAATAAACTTCAAGAAATACTCTGAAAAATAGTGAAAACATTTTAGACCGATCGGGAGTATTAGGACAACATTTAGAAATATTGTTTTGGTGTAAAAATACATTAACAAAAAATCATTAAAAGTGTTGTCCAATTTTGTCGAAAATAAAACTTGAAGAAATACTCCGGAAAATATTAAAACCATTTTAAATTATTTAGGAGTATTTGGACAACCTTTAAAACCATTGTTTTGGTGTAAAATCAAAATCATCAAAATCATGATAAAACCATTTATCAAACAATGGGTTTACTTTCTACGAGAAAAATCGCAAGTATTTGATATTTTCAAGTAATTCAAGGCATATGTCGAAAAGTAAAGTGGTCACAAAATCAAAACAATAAGGAGTGACCGTGGAAAAGAATACACTTCTACTCAGTTCACAAAATTTTGTGAAGATGAAGGCGTGGAGCATCAACTCACAGTCGGATACGCACCTGAACAAAATGGCGTCTCGAGAAAGAAAGAATAGAACAGTAATGGAGACTGCAAGATCTATGCTAATGGAGAAAGGTCTTCTCAAATCCTTCTAGCGGAAAGTCGTAAATCTTGCAGTCTATCTACTAAATAGATGTCCTACCAAAGCTGTACAAGACAATACACCAGTCGAGGCTTGGAGCGGACGAAAACCATCAACTAAACATCTACGAGTATTTGGATGCATCTGCTATGTTCATATTCCACAACAAAAAAGGAGCAAGTTGGATTAGAAGACTGAAAAAGCTATATTCTTAGGCTATAGCACTCAATCCAAAAGTTATCGAGTTTATGGCTTAAGCACAAGAAAGTTGATCATCAGTCGAGACGTAATGTTCGATGAAGATGCTGCATATAATTGGGAGACAAACCAAGTAGAAAAGAGGAGTATCAACCTTCCTAAACTAACTCATGAACAAGAAAAAACCAGCAACGATCCGCCAGAGACGCCAGAACGAGCAGCAACTCGAGATCCTGACACATCTCAAGACTCAACACCAAAAAGGACTAGATCGCTCAGAGAAATATATCAAACATCCAATATGACGAATGTGGAGCCAGATAGCTATGAAGCGGCTGCTAAACAAGAAGTCTGGGTAAAAGCAATGGAGGAGGAAATAAAAATGATCGAGAAAAATGAGACGTGGGAGCTCACAGATCTTCCGCAAGATAAAGAAGTCATAGGAGTTAAGTGGGTCTATAAGACAAAACTTAACCCAGATGGTTTAGTACAAAAATACAATGCAAAACTTGTTGCAAAAGGATATGCACAACACTATGGCATCGACTACAATGAGACTTTCACTCCAGTAGCCCGACTCGACACGATACGAGCACTTATTGCATTAGCAGCTCAGAAATAATGGAAGATATATCAACTAGATGTGAAGTCTGCATTCCTTAATGGTTATCTTGAAGAAGAAATCTACGTCGAACAACCTCAAGGGTTCGTGGTACAAGGGAAAGAAGATAAAGTTCTCAAACTAAAGAAAGCACTATATGGATTAAAGCAAGCCCCGCGAGCCTGGTATAGCAGAATTGATGACTATTTCACTGAGCTTGGATTCAGGAGGAGCCAGAGTGAGCCAACACTATATATCAAGACCCAAGGTACGAACAATACACTCATTGTCTCTTTATACGTGGATGATCTCATTTTCATAGAAAACAATGAAAATATGATTATGGAGTTCAAAGAAGACATGATGAAGATATTCGAGATGACAGACTTGGGTTTGCTGCACTATTTCCTTGGTATCGAGATACATCAAAGAAAAGATGGTATCTTTATCTCACAAAAGAAATACGCAGAAAGCTTACTTAAAAGGTTCAAGATGGAATGATGCAAGACTGTAGCAACTCCACTTGACAACAACAAGGCACTCAAAAAGGAAGATGGCTCACTGAAGGTAGACAACTTACAATTTCGAAGCCTAATTTGAAGCTTACTCTATCTAACCGCAACTCGACCCGACATTATGTACGCAACTAGCTTCCTATCAAGATTCATGCAAAATCCAAGTCAAATTCATTACGAAACAGCAAAGCGAGTACTCCGATATCTGCAAGGAACAAAGAACTATGGTATTTGGTATGAATCTGTGACAAACTCAAAACTAATAGACTATACAGACAGCGACTGGGCAGGATCAATCGACGACATGAAAAGCACATCAGGCTATGCATTCACATTGGGTTCAGGAATATTTTCTTGGGCATCCAAAAAGCAAGCAACAATACACAATCATCATCAGGTTTAATATATAGCAAAGAAGAATGACTACTACAAGCAATATGGTTGAAAAGCATACTTGAAGACATGGGAGAAGTACAAGAAGAGGTTACAAAAATTTTCTGCGACAGTAAGTCTGCTATAGCAATGGCAAAAAATCCCGTGTTCCACAGCAGAACTAAACACATCAAAATCAAGTATCACTTCATCCGGGAAGCAGAAGCAAACAGTGAAATTGAGCTGAAGCATTGCAAGACCGACGAACAACTAGTAGATATTTTCACAAAAGCATTACCTCGAGGAAAGTTCGAGATATTACAAGATATGATTGGAGTCGCAGAAATATGCAACAAGGATGAGTATTAGAAATTGTTGCAAATTTCTAGATAAGTCCAATTCTAGAATGTAATTGTATTGTAAACTAGAAAAATCTTGAGAAAACATTGTAAAGAGAAAACTCTAGACTAAAGGTAGTAAAACAAGAAAAATCTAGATTAGAGAAGAACAAATATAGAAGCATGTAAATTACAAAGTGAAACTAGAAAAATCTAGAACAAATACTAGAAGCCTTCTTAGACTAGTATAAATAGATGTGGAGGCATTCTTGTATAGAAACAAGCAAAATCAAAAACCAAGCAATAAAACTTCTACTTCAAAGTTCAAGCCTCTCCTTGCCTTTGTTCCTCCATTCTTCTATAAACCAAATTTATGTCCTTCACTTACAATACATACTATATTACACCTACAAAAATAAGCCTCCCATTTCCAACCTTACTATAAAATAAAAAATCAATCATATCATAAAACTATTTTCATATGGAGAAGCCATTTTGGCATCAAGATGAGTCAACATTAGTTGCCTCGATTCGCATAATTTACTCGATACATTAATTTCTATTAAAACTTGTAATGTGATGTTCTGAACAAATAGTTTTCAGCACCCATAACTGTAATCCAACATAAACGAGGGATAATTACAAAAACTACCCTGAAGTGCAGCTTAATAACAAAAAACTCCAATTATCTTTTAAAATTACAAATTACAAATGCCTCTTAAGGTGTTACAAATGCCTGTTGAGGGCACATTTTATAAAATAAAACAAATGTCATGGGGATATTCGTAAGTTTGTAATTTAACTGGGTTTTTTTAGTAACTAGGGTAAACCTCAGGGGTTGTTTTTGAAATTATCCGAAAACATTAAGAGATTGCTGACACATTTATAGAACACGGGATATTTATCTCGCCCAATCAAAAATTGCCATGTTGGATTTTGTTAAAAAAATCCTTGTACATCTAGATTATTCTAAAATCAAATCAACTGCATGATCCTAATAGGAAGGGCCTTCAATCTAACAAAAATGGTACGTCGAATGCCCTCTAAGCTGCTCTTACAAAATTTTAATTGTCCAATCATCTGCAATTCGCAGATTAGGTTTGCGGAAAGCCAGGACAGACGGGCCCATCCCTCTTCGAAGCAGGAGTGGCCCCAATTCCATATATAACGCCCGATTTCCTGGTTCGACAAGGTCTGTTTTTGGTTCAACAGATAGACCTAAAAGTATGATTCTCTCCACAGTGCACTTAGATGCAAATTTGTGGTGGCCAGCTGTAGCAGGCCAGGGGCCATATTCGAAGAAGTAAGCCTTGCGTTTGAAAACGTAAAATGGTTGCTGGAATTCGAAGCTCTTTCCATCGTCAACATAGAGCTCCCCTTCTGCAGCCTTGGAACTATTAAGAGCTATAACCTGCCAGGCACATGCAACTGAAATCAAAAATATATATGCTTAATGTGAACAGGATCTATGCTGTCAATTGTGAATTGGTCTTCTTGATGAAATTATTTAGAGCCACCAACAGAATGCAGAATCAAAGTCCATTAACTAACTAAAACTAAAAGCAGAGAGTTTTTCGGGTAATCATTTAGCGCAAATTCCTGGAACTTTCTCGAGTCTCACTGCCTCATCATACTTTTGAAAAGCACAAGTGCAGTAATAGATGCTGATTTCCAAATTAGCCAATATATTAAATAATACCTAAAGGTCAAAGAATATATGTCAGCTCATTTGAAGCACGCTCAATACACATGTAGCTTGTTTTCCCAGTTTACAAGATGATTTACCTAACTCAAACATACTACAAAACTAAAAACCATTTTGTTTGACTGGTTATGTTTCTTGATTGACTCCGCTCATGGACACTAATCAATATATTAAAAATAAATTTGGTGATAAAAAAATGGAATTATGTTTGTTTGTGTGTTTTTTAGTAATGATTTCAAAATTTGATGTATAATATAATTTGAAAAGTTGATAATAGGGTGTCTACTATCAATATTTAATTTTGTATACATGATATTATATTTGTAAGATTTGCAGGTGGTGGGTCGATATATTTTGAAAATAGTAATATAATAAATAAATATAGGTGGTAGCAGGGTCCCACGAGGTTAATTTGAAGAAAAAATTGAGAACAATGATTGATAAGTGATTGCATTAGGGATTAAAAGTTGGAATTACAGGTTTGAGATGTTATTTTATTTATGTGAAAAATGGAAGAAAAGAAAAAATAGTGATTTCCAATGGAATTTTTTCAAACAAACATGATTCTATTTTTTATGAATAGTATAAAATTGAAAGAGGTGTTTGAAATGCAAGACCTTAGTTTTTCCAAACATTGTCACTTTACAGAGCAAGATTGCCCAGAGATAAAGAACCATTAGCCATGCACAAGATAAAATTATTGACCAGAGAGAGAGAGACAGAGATTTTATCCTACAATTCCAAACAATTTCACGAGAGGGGTCAACAAGAATTTTAAGACATGCCAGAGTGTAAGGATCATTTTCCATTTGTGTGGAGCTTCTACAAAATCTATCTTTTCTTGGTATGATAGTACCAGCCCGTTAGAAAGAAGGTATATATGTTGTCCTCTGATACTTCCAACTTATGAGTTATTCCTCCCTTGTAAGCAGTTCCAGTTTTCATGTCATACCAAGGCTGATCCCCAGGAAGATACACCGACACGTGTTTGGCTCCCTGTTGAAAATTCTCACATGTATTTAGTGGAGACACAAAAGGAGGGGAGATGCCTGAAGGAGGAGAAATGGAAATATAAGGATAAAAGTTGCAAAATCTTGTTAGTGGCACCTGAGTGTATATTCCTTGTACCAGGAGACTGTTTCCAACCATAAACGCCTCGTCATTGCTGAATGTTTTCTCATCAGAAGGAAATTCCATCCAAAGAGGACGAGCGACAGGGATGCCACTGGCATTTGCCTCTTTGAATATAATGTGTAAAAATAAGGGAGCAACATATAATGTACATGTATGGCTTCCCTCATGAGTTCCATATTTCGTTCGCTGAAAGCAAAACAACCACAAAAGCATCATTATCATTATAGTTTTGCTTAAACCAGCATCTAGTCCTACACGCAAAAAAGATATCATACCCAAACAACCAAGGTTCCCGTCTTTTGGTGTCAATGATGTGCATGTGCTCTAAAGAAGGGATAATAGGCACCCAGCTGATACCAGCGAACCAATAACTCGGTATCAGGATTACCAAAAAATCCACCAATATCTGCACCTGTAAAGTGCATACAGAATTATGGAAATATATAGATTAATATACCCATTATGATGCTACAGGCAATTTACTAACCAGAGAATGATATTCCGGTGAGACCAAGTGTCAAGATCATGGGAACTGAAACCCTTAAGTGATCCCATTCAGCTGAATTGTCTCCGGTCCAAACTGATCCATATCTTTGACTTCATGGGAAAAAAGCTCTCGATAAAACAAAAGGCCTGTCTTTTCCTTCACCTCGCTTAACAAGCCCATCTGCTGTAGCCATGTGGAAGTAATAGCCTTAGGCATTGTGTGACTCTCTATGTTCAACATCTCCATGGTGTAAAGCATCTCTCGGCATTGAAACCTGAGGCATAAAAAAAGTTTTTATTTCATTAAACTAGGGCTAAGTAATGTCACAGCATTACTTTGACGAAAATAATTTTGGAAAATATACTTCCATCGACTTTGAGTCTCATTCTGCAACCAATTTGGGATGACAGTATAACTAGTAGATTTTGAACACTTCACAGATTTAACAAGTTTCTGCAGGCAACAAAGAGCTATTCAATTATTTACTAGAAGACCACATGTTTGGTGAAACAAGAAAACAACATAGAAGTGATCATCCCTCAAATTTTGTCTTTTTTGGTGCTACAGTGAATGCCAAAGTTCTTGCTACGTATAGATATATCTCGTATTATCATAAGAACTGTCAATCCAAAGTATTGGATAATTCATTCTTAAAGGTATGAGAATTGAAGCACCTCTTATTAGATCACGAGACATGGAAAGTTAGCTATTGGTTCCTCAACACTAAAATAGAGAAAAAGACATCAGTTTATCTCCCTTACTCCAGGGTAGAACTCTGTTAGTGTACTTTGAAGCACAAGTTCACATGTTGAAGCAAACAGATTATGACCACAGAGAAGGCTTTATCACTGGTGAACATTGTCAAAAAAGGTAATTTGTAATTAAGTTGAGAAGACACAAGGGATGCATGCATGTTGCCAAGAGTTTTCTAGAAGGTGACCCATCAACTCACCAAGTTCATTGCATGAATTATGCATGCATGCATGGAGCAAGAGATTATTCATCTTCACCTTGAAAATTGGATAGGAGGCTGCCGAATCATTTGATCAATTTAATATAGCATCTTTTCATCTAGCCTTTGTAAACCTATAAATATATGTGTGTGTCAGTATAGTGAGGTATACGAGTGAAGTGAGGATCAATAGAATACTACAGAAAGCATCAGTGAGGCTAGATTATAAAAATAAATTTGAGTGTATCATCCAAAGGAATTTAGTGCATAAGCTTTGAAAAATCATTGTAATTTTTGCCATCAATAAAATATTAAGCCTCCAAATTATTTTATCTTCTTTTTTATCTTAATACATTATGTTCAGTACTTCAGATAGTAGCCAATCACTTGACATCCTTAAGATATTATTGCACCCAAGGCATTTGAAACTCCCAGCTTCCCCGAGCAGCTCTATAGTGGATCATATTTTACAATAAAAAAGGGGGAGAAAGTGCATAACTTACTACCTAAACCAGTCTTTACACAAGAACATATGATTCCTTATTGATGCGTAATTCAGACTTCTGATGATCTATTTCAAGCTTCAAATATATGAAAAAGGTATATGCATGGAAAAGCAGCCTTAAGATTCTCTGAACCAAAAATGATATTATAGAACATGATAAGAGTGGAACTAACAGAAAATATGATTTAGCAAGACATGAATACATCTACGCTATTGTTATCTCTGTAAATTAACAATAATTAGACATGATTAGTTGATCAACCGAGCTACAGTTATTTTGCCTCAAAGAGATGAAACCAAAATGACTAGCTGTAATAAAAACAATTAGCATAATCTATCTATCTATATCTATATCTATCTATCTATATCTATTCTATATCTATACTATCTTAAAAGTGTGGATGTTTCTTCGAATTTTTGATTGGACAAACATATCCTTTTGACATAGTAGATTTCAAGGGTAACCAAATAATTTAATATTTATTTTGCTTTTACTTTTTTCATTTATAAGACAAGTGACTTTTTATATTCTACACTTCAAAAATATTGATTCTTTTGTGTAACTCTTAAAATATTTTGAAATTTCAAATAATATTAGTTTCATATTAAACTAGATTTCGAGAGCTTTCTAACAATATGTTATAAGCATATGTAAGGACTTCACATGATATAAAAAATTTAACCATTAAAATTCAACACTATGTAAAAAAATGGAATTTATGTTTGTTATAATTTTGATAGTTGATTATATAAGAAAAGGGAAAAAGAAAAAATAAAGATCATTTAAAAGTAAAAATATAAAAAGAAAATAATTTTAAAAAATTAGGTGTTTTGATGCGAAAAATTGCACGTAAGAATACATAATTTCCTTTACTTTATTTATGTATCAGATACCTCATTGAACTAACAAATGTATTATTTATCCCTCAAAACTAAACAAGATAACACTTATATTTCTATTTATATATATTTAAATATATATGTATATATTAATATAATTTATACCATTGATACAAGTGCATGCATGGTTTATCAAAACCTTTAATTTTACAAAAGTATCATTTCACATAGTTATTTTAAGGACAATTAAGTATTTTGTTATTTATTTAAACTTTGTTTGTTTAATTATAGGATAGACTTTTATTTAACTAAATAACACACACACACGCACACACACACATATATATATACAATTAAAAAAACAAGTGCAGAACAGTGTTTCAAAATTGTAAATCTTTGTTTGTTTAATTATATGATAGACTTTTATTTAACCAAAGAACACACGCACACGCATATATATATATATATATATATATATATATATATAATTAAAAAAAAAGTGCGGAACAATGTTTCAAAATTATATGCATATAATTAAAAAAAATTAAAGGCAAACTTAATTAAAAAAAAAATTATATGTATAAACTCACATTTATTACAAAACTTGAATGTCGTTTGAAAATTGAACCCTTAAAAATTATAAAATTAAAATATCAATATGATATTTATAATAAAAAAACATGTACCAAAATAATTAAATTTTAGTAAAATAATGTAAAAGAGTGAAACATCAATTAAATTTGGATTTAAGCCTAAAAATCAGGTATGCGACATAAGGCAAAAAAATAATCTCACTCAATATGTAACAATTTAACACTTGCAAAAAAACTACTATATTACTTCAATCATATGTTAATTATCAAATCTAATATAAGATTCATAGCAAAATAATTTAAATAATTACAACAAATTAAAGTGAAAACTAAGAATAAAAAATAATAAAAATTAAATGATTATACTTTTCATTAAAGAGTGGAGAGCGTCAAAAACAATTTGGGGGTTAATCTCAAAGATAGTTTATGATCAAACCAAATATAAATATTATAAAAAGCTGAAAAATTAAATGACTTATAATATGTGTAATTTGACAATATTTTATAAATTTTTGATTCATTTAAAAAGTACATCTTTAGAACATATTCAAGCACAAAAATAATAATTATTATAAGATTCAGTACAAATTATTCTAAATTTTATAAACTGAAGTATTATGAAAAAAAACTAAACAAGAATCGGACATGTAAATTCGCTATGTGTATATGAAATTGATAATAAATAAACAACAAAAACTTATTGAATATGAAATAATTTGATATTTATGTACATGTTTAATATTTCTTAAATTACATATTAATTCAGATACCAATAAATTTAATGTCTCTTCAAGAAAACAAATGTACATTAGTTTTAGTATATTAAGAATACTTAGAATTTTCAAAAATATATGGCTTACAAAAGAATTACAACTATGTAGATATTAATATAAACCAAAATAGTCGAATTCAATTGCAAGTAAAATAGTATAATGTATCTTTTTAAAACTTTATGCAATTAAAAAAACTAAATTAGTTTTGGTGTATTACAAGAAAAGTTTAAAAACTTAAGTTTTGCAAAATAATTTCAAAACATAAATGTTAATTTGTATTGTATTTAATTATATTGGTACATGAAAATTGGTAACTTGTTTTTTTTCTTCATAAAACTATCTTTGATTTTGTTGTGTATTATGTGAAATGTTTTGTGTGCAATTAAATAGAAGTTTTCAAAATTGATATTTTGACTTATTATTTTTAATATTTTTATTTAATATATGACTCTCAATGAAATAATGGATTAATCTTTTTAAATATTTGGTTAAGGCTTATTATTTTTAAGACACTGAAACAGGAGGGTTGCAGATTTTAAGTTTAAGTGTTATGAAAAAATATTGACTTGGTTATTAGAAATACAATAATATATGAAAAGTTTTTTTACAGATAATTTTATATTATAATTTTTTATTTTTGCATTTCTATAATAAAAAAAAACTGAGAGATAATAAAAGAAGTGAGCACAAGATGTATAAGAATTTGACTAACCTTTATTATTTATTTTTGAATTAAATAACAATAATAAATAAAAATTTATTGATGATATTATGTTGGATTTTGGTATACAACTTATTTATTTAATTTATTTTAATGCGATAACATGTGATTTATTAATTAGTATCTTATATAATAAGCTAAATTTCTTGTCTAATTGTGTAAAATGCATCCAATGCTTCAAAAATTGATTAAGGAAAAAAAAAGACTTTTCTAGCCATGAAAATGAAAAAAGAAAAAAAAAGATAAATGAATGTGATCTCAAGCTAATATAAGAAATTATTTTTTTAATAAAAATTTTAAATTTTTTGGGATTGAGTTCTTTAAATAATTTCATACGATATCGATCTATATTATTAGTAGCCCAAAATATATATTAAAATACTTTTAAATTTAAACTTAGATAAATTTGAGCATTTCGTTGATATTTATTTCTTCGTTAATACTTTCAAACATTTTAATATTAATCCATAATATTATTAAATAATATAAATACATTATTAAAGTCAAGTGGATCACGTGCGACGTACGTATTTCTTACTAGTACCTTAAAAGAATGTAGAATCAAAATCAAAGGTTTACCTCTGGACCATTCAATACAGAAGGTTCATTCATGTCATTCCATAGTACAATGACGGGGTAGAACCAACATAATTCTTGTATGAGAATTTCTCTGCCCACCAGGACCTAATCTCTGGATTCACCGTATCCAAGTACGATAAGGAGCCAGGCCAACACCATCCATCATAATCCTTCCCAGTTGCGTCCTTTACATATGTATGAAATACGATTCGTCCCGCTTGATGTGAGGATCCACAATAGTTACCATGTGCCTACCTTTTGCGGCTAACTTCTTCTGCATCTCTTCAGGGTTAGGAAATAGAACCATGTCCCATGTAAAATACTTCTTCCCATCCGTATGCTCAATATCAAGCCACAAAACATCATAGGGAATATCATGCTCGTCAAATTGGGTGTCAACATTATAAACATCCTCCTCATCCCTATAATTCCACCTACACTGATGATAGGCAGTGGCAAATAACTGAGGCAAGGCCGGTGGTCCTGTTGCACTAGTATACTGCCTAACTACATCTTTTGGCCCTGGACCTACAAAAAAGAATGCATCCACCACACCAGCCTCTCTCATTCAAAGGGTATCAACCCTCTTCTCATTAGAAGTCGAAAACAAATTCCATCCAGGGGCAAGAATGTCAATCTGCATTTCGGCCAGAAAAACCCGGAACTCCCCCGTGATTTACCGTGTGAAATCATAAAAGGAATGCTCCCATAAAATCCAAATGGCGAATCATGGATGTACTCGAAAACATCGAGATTGAAAAGCCTATAGGGCTCAGAATCCTCAGTTCCAGGCCCTCTAGTTGGCTTTAAGGCTAAATTAGTGGCATGTTCTGGAATGCCATAAAAAAAAATCAGCATCATAAAACGACACGTCGAAGCTAATACTCTGTGGTCCATAGGTCCTTGTATCAGTATAGCTCTTAAACTTCTCCTTCCAATCCTCATTTTCCTCTTTTTTCTCCCTAGGCTGTTCAAAATCAAACATGCCATTTGAGTTCAGAGACAAAACCTTTTTTCCCTTTTTACCGCTCTCCCTCACAAAAACCTCGAAAGGGTCATGCCTAATAACACCTTCATAACCGTCAGAAAGATATAAAATAGATAATATACCTCAACCATCCTCATTTTTCTCCTCTTTCAACCTCTGTAGCCACAGTTTTTTGTCAAAAAAATCACATCAGGAACCTCAAATCTCTTCTTGCGCGTGCCTAAACTTTGTTCCTCATCAATTTTGAGCCTCATCACACCATCTTGATAGGCCGATATTGTGAGAACCAAAGGCTTTATTGGTTTCTCTTGATTTTCTGAATTTTCTTGATTATTCTCATTTGGGATGAGTTTAGCCACAAGATCACCTTCAGTAATGGAGACATCGGTGGCGATTAGTGAGCAGGAGCCCGATTTCCGATAACGGGCACGTTTGCAGAATGGGGTCTGATTGCAGCCTCTGAACTCATCTTTTTTCCAAGAAAAACCACAGTTTATGAAGAGGAGAAGAAATAAAAAAGAGCACAGCGGTTTTTCCATGGCTTCTTAATTAATTTCATGTGAACATAAATCACTGTGAAGAGAAATCGTGTAATTGGAGAAATGGCTTAAAAGGCCAAGAACTTTTATGAAATGTATGGAAGTTAGTGTCAGAAATGAGCGTGGTGAGTGGTGAGTGAGACCAGGGATGGGTATGTTTATTATTTTCATCTCAACCCCTCAATCTTACACCATTCTCATTTACAGATTGTCAACAAATTACAAAGGCACCCAACATAAGTAAATTTATCATTTAGGATTACAATAGGAATTTTTTCACTAAGTATAATAAAGCATTTTCTAGTGAAAAGGGTTATCACTTTTTTTGTTTAGGGGAAAAGGGTTATCACTTTTCAAGTTATACTTTTGACATATTATCTAATTTATGATTGAAATAGGGATTAAAAATAATGTTTTGCATGGACATTTGGTCAACTTATATAATTACTTTTACAAAGTAATATTTTAAATATCATTTTACATTGATCGTCCACAAAGTTGGAGAATCATATTTAGAATGTAACTACAATTAAAAAAATTATTTAGTGTATTTGTATTTACAATATCTTTCGATTTGATATATTGAAAAAATCATTTCAGATATAATGTTTCTCATTTTTTTAAAGTTTAAACATGTAATTGTTGGAACGTGTGGTTTTACACGTCCACAAGTTTTCTTGTGTAAAAATTTGATTTTATCATTTGTTTTTCCTTTCTAGATTATTTACATGTAATAGAATTTATTAAATAAGAAAAGTTTGTGTAATACCCGTAATTTATTTTGGGCTTTTATTAAGAATTGTAAATTTTTAGTTAGTTTTATTTAGGGGAAAAGGGCATAAATGCCCGATTTTGGATGCTCAATACCAGCACGATGCCCACCCGGCCCGCCTGTTTCACAAATATACCCGATCTGGCCCAATTGTTCCCAAAAATACCCAGCTCAAATAAATTCCGGACAAATGTACCCGATCTTCAGCATCTTCGGTGAATTGCGGATTTTCCCTCCAAAATCACGCTCGATCACAAGAAGATCTCTCGATCAAAAATATGATCCTCTCATCCCAAATATTAACCAAAACCAGAGGGAACGCAAAGATACGAGGAAAACAAATCGAGGAGAAAAACTGGACTGTTAGAGATCACAATTCAAGCTCAAAATCAAGAGGAGGAGGAAGAACAAAACAGGTAACAAAACGCGATTTGTTTATCTTGTTCTGATAATACCTTGTTTAGATATATTTGATGATTTTACAGATTGTAATTTAGGATTCAATGTGTATTGACTGAGATTGAAATTGAATTGAACCAGTAATTTTGCATGCAAATCCGAAAACCTGGCAGTTGTGAGATTCAAAATGCTTATTTTGTTCGAATTATGATCCAAAATTCTACAAAAATTGCTTCTCGTGATTATCTACGAATAAAACATGTCAATCTGGAAAACACTGAATGTAGTACATTACGTGTTATTTCAAATATATTTCTTTCATGTTTCACAATTGTTTCGTTCGCCTAATACAGCACATTGCTTCTTGACGTACATAAACATTGTTTCATTCATGTTTCATATATGTTTCTTTTATGTTTCACTTAGCCAACTATTCATTGAAATCCACAGTTGAATGGAGCAAATCCCAACTTTGTAGTATACCACAATGGACAATGGGGAGAAAATGGAGAGTATAGGAACTTTGAGATAACAGGAATACTCATTCCAATGGACAACACATTCAGCACACTAAGGGGAATCTTAGAACAACAAATTCAATACAAAAATGATATAGAAGCTATGCAGATTAGATACAAATTGACAGAGACTTTGCCACCATTGAAAATAGAAAGTGATTACAATCTCAAATTCTACCTGGAAGTGAAAAGCAAAGAAACGGACTGCATGAAGTTCCCTTTGTGCATAGATATAGTAAGAAACGAACCGAGCTTGGAAATAACAACACAGCAAAATGTAACAGAAGGAACCAATAGCATGTCTATAGAGAGATCACTGAAGGAAAACAATGGGCCAGAACGTGATTGACTACATCGACTATGCAAACCTCATTAGCAGAAATGTGGTCGGAGAAGAAGACACAATGGAAATTTGAGTATATGGGGAAAAACTACACCATTTCACTAAATTTAAGGGTAATTTAATGCAAATTTTCATCAGTTGGTACATTGTTTCAAACATGTTTCTTATATGTTTCATTTATGTTTCAGGTGAAGCGATCAAATGACTTTATCTTCAAAGTCACAGAAGCTGAGAAGATATTTGTTGTAGACCTAGAAAAAAGGACTTGCACATAGAACAAGTTTCAAATGGATGAAATTCCTTGCCCACATGCTTTAGCGGTAGTAAACGATTTGAATGCAGATCCGTACCAATACTGCTCGCCATACTACATGAAGGAAACAATAGAAGCGGCTTATTTGGAAACAGTGTACCCAATCCCACATGAAGGTACCTGGGTCCTGCCAGAAGAAATCAACACAATGATGATTCTACCGCCGGAGGGCAAGACAAAATCTGGAAGGCCAAAGAAAAGAAGACACAAGGCAGCTTGAGAGAAAAGCCCCAAAACCAAATGTGGTAAATGTGGGGATCCTGGTCATAATAGAAAAACATGTAGGAATCAACCAAAACCAAAATAGGACTCATAGTAGAATGTTACTATTACGAATATACGTGTAATTGATACAGCTTCCACATATAGAAAATCAAAAGCAAATTGTTTCTATGTTGTTTCAAATATGTTTCTTATAATAAGATGACAAAACAAATGTTTGTTTTTTGAATGTGTTTTGATATGTTTCTATTGCACAACGAAACCATTTACCGGATGGAACAATAAAAACGTAACACAAAACGCACAATAATTTGAATCCCAAACCAATCAACATCAATACATTAATTGAAAGACATCTCATAGCTCGTCTGCAAATTGTTCAAAAGCATACAACCAAGAAAATATAATCGATAATCAAAATAGCAAATACCGATCTAAATCATCCAAGGAAAACTATTATAAATACCAAATATACCATAGTACTAAAAGTAACAAAATTAAGACAAATCTGTTCAGGTGATTACACAATTTATCAGGATTTTTGTAACAACAATTCCCTAGAATCCTTAGGGAGTGGAGGGAGAATTTCAATGTCGTTGTCGTCCTCGTCACCATTTTGTTGCTTCAGCTTCGCGTGATTGTAGAGGAAATGACTAAACCTTGACCGCTCATTCTCTACGTCAAACGCCTCAACATCCATTTTCTTCCCCGCAACAAAATATTCAGCATAACAGGCAACAAAAACACCACAGTAACTATTCAGCATAATAGGCAACAAAAACACCAACAAAAACAAATGAAACATAACAGAAACAAATAAGAAACAACATCGAAACAAAAAAAAAAGAGTACAAATCAAAATACACAAAACTCATACCTCAGCAACATCGGTTTCTTCAAAGGAAACCTTCTCCTTCCCAGCAGCTTTCACACCGGCATTCGATTTCACAACTTTGGAAGGAGATTTAACATCCAGAACCGTTTCTTCCTCAAAAACTTTTTCTACTTTCCTCTTCTTAGAATCCATAGAACCAAAGAACAACCTTCCAACTTTTCTCTTTTTTGAGGAATCTGCTATCTTCAAGAACTTCTCAAAACTCTCTTATGAGGTGAGTTTTTGGAGCGTTTTTAGGAGCCATTAATAACACGAATACCAGGCGGTTTGAAAAACAAACTAACCTAGGAATAACGTCCTGAAGCTCGAACGACGAATGAAACTAAAAGCACTAATGGAGAACGTGGCCACGAACACCTGAAGAATCGCAAGAAAAACGGGCGCGAACTCAAGTATGGAATGAAGAAGACAAACCAGTAAGAAATTTGATTTACCTAGGTTAAGAAAGTGGAGGGGGGTAAAAATTGAATAGCAGCGTAAAGTGGGCGGGTATTTTTGGGGAAAAAAACTAGCGGGTCGGGTAGATTTGGAATAGGGTGGCATTTTGGTCTTTTTTTGAAAAATGAGGGCATTTTGTGTAATTTCCTCTTTATTTAGGGGCTATATTATAAATTCAAGCCCATTCTTTCAGTCCAATTTTTAAGTCATTAAGTCAGGCCCAATTCCAGGCAAAGCCCTAATTATTTTTAAGCCCAACATTAAAATCCTTCACCAAATAAAACACATATGTCCAATTCTTTTGGAAACCCCATGAACGTCCTGTAAGTCCAAGCGGCTACGATAATTTAGACAGGGGGTCAATAGATTATCTCCATCTTTTCGATTATGCCCTCTTTTTCGAATCAAATAAGCCAAGAGAAGAATAAAGGTGCGAAAAATAAACAACACACGTCGGTTTATAGAGCTTCACTCCACCTAGGGACTACGTGCTCTACCACCCCAATATATCCGGGATGGGTTTCGAAAAAAAAAAAATTATTAATTACCACAATTAATACAAATTCAACTTACAACAACACCTTGAAGAGCACCACACTCTTCTTCAATACCACCTTTGAGATTACCGTAATCTCTCTTGAAGATTACCACAATCTCCAACGACACCTTGTGAAGATCACCACAATCTTCAATCTTGAAGAACACCAAATTCTTCAACACCTCAAGAGCACCACACTCTTGAAACACCTATTACCTAGATCATCCAAGTGTATCATTTCCACAAGAATACTCACAAGGATGTCTTGTGTTGAATGATGACCAAAATCAAGATTACAACTCAATAATGAATAATACAATTTGAGTGCAAGTGTAATCAAGAAATAAAGCCTAGACCTCAAAGATGTCAAAGTGATAAGCTAGGCAAATTACAACAAAAATAATAACAATGAAGAGCTAATGTGTTTTATTGAATGTATCTTGTTGTGTTGTATCTCAATTGTTTTTTGGTTGCTCCAAAAGTTCCTCTATTTATAGGAGATGATTGATCAAGCATAGGCTCCTCTTGGGGATTGAAAATCTACAGAAAAATACAATTAAAATCAAGAATATAGCTGTTAGAAATCAATCCCACAAATTAAGGAAAGTTGGTCTACTGCACAATAGTTAGAATTTTGATGTCAAGCAGGGGTGCGATCGGTCGCGCAGAGATAAGTTTAAAATGCAATTTTCTCGAAAATTACTTAGGGGGACCAGTCGTCGGGAGGTCCAACCGGTCGCCCCTATGTACGAACGGTCGAGGTGACCAAAATTGAAGAAACAAAGTTTCTGTTCTTCGAGGGGGTGCTCAGGCACCGGTCGCCCAAGAGCCGACCGGTCGCCCGGAGGTCGACCGGTCGCCCCCCTCAAATGTCCCTCCGTCCCTTTTCTATTCCAAAACTCAACACATGTACAGGTTGCCCTATAGGGCGACCGGTCGAGCCTGAGACAGAAGTTTTGTCCAATTTTTATCGAAGATAAACTTCAAGAAATACTCCAAAAAATTAGTAAAAATATTTTAAAACATTTAGGGATATTGTTTTGGTGTAAAAACTCATTTGAACAAAATCATCAAAATCATGATAAAAACATTTATCTAACAAACTCCCCCTTTTTGATGATTACAAACCAAAATAATTTTCGAGAGGACGATTTCGAAAACAAAACAATTTTATGAAATTTTAGAGGACGAATTTTTAAAGATCGATTTTCCGGTAAAAACAACTAACCGTTAAGAAGCGACCAATTTTCCAAAATAAAATAGCAACCATCTAAGGGAGTAAATATTTCCAAAAAATTAGCACAAGCTCCCCCTATCATCATGCACATCAAGAAAAATAGAATCAATCAACCAAAAGCTAAAATCTTTAGCTTTTACAATAAGAGCTTACGAATCAAGAGCTTATAAGTTCCCCCTGTCAACAAAACATCATTAGACATGTAAACAAATCCATATAAAACATCAATTGGACTAAGTATGAACCACAACTCATGGCTTTTACTAGTCACAGCTTATAGCTTCTTTTCACGAGCTTATTTTAGCTTTTATGAGCTAATGAGCTTATAACATGTTTCTCCCCCTTTGGAATCATCAAAAAGAATGTTAGCACGATAGAGGCATCATATATTCATATCAAAGAGCACGACCAAAATATCGAGCTATTTGAACATTGAAGCTTATAAACCAAATAGGAGGTAAAAGTCAATCATATGACTTGTAGAAGCTTTATGAAAACTCATATGATTTGCAAAACATAATCTCTATAATAATATAAGACTATTGAAATCGAGAGAATCATGTAAGTGATGAATTTTTCATTGAAACATTTTACCGAACACTTGGTGGGCATTAATAAAAACAAAGAATGTGTAACTCCTTTTAAAGATATGCCAAGGCCAAAAATATCATCACAAATTTGCGCAAACCATCTTTCAACCAAAAAGAGAAACATATTCTCAAGGGTTCAACCCAATTGAGAAAAGCAATAGCACAAATGATCAAGGCATTACAAATGCCATCAAGCAAAAATAAAGAAGCACTTTAACCATCAAGTACTTCATACCAAAATATCAAACAATGCAACCATGCATATAAGGCATTACAAATGCCACCAATTAATCATCTAAACAATATGGTCAAGATATTATCAATTCCATCAAAAAATTAAAGAAGCACTTTTACCATCAAGTACTTCATACCTATCACCCGAAAATATTAAACAAAGCATAAATAAGAGTATTTTTACCATCAAATACTCCATCACCATTACCATAGGCAAACAAAAGCTACTAGCAATCTTGCTAATACATCCCCTTTAAGAAAAACAACAACCAAATATCATTAGAGCATTAGAGTTATACACAAAAGTTCATTATATAAAAGAGAGATGACATGAAAAGTAAAGCAAGAAAAGTGATAAGATCATCATTCTTCATCGGATGAAAAACATGCATTCGGGAGGAGGTCCTTGATGAGTTTCTTCAATTTACCCATCGACTTTTTCAATCTAGAGTTCTCTTGACTCAACGCCTCATACCGATCATCTTGAAGAACTCTATATTCATCAAATTGGGTTTGAATGGAACCCCGAGATGGTTGAGCACCGGTATTACCCTCCGGATTGCTTGGTCCGTCACCCGTCGCCAATCTTGCGGCTTCGGCATCATCAAAAAAGTCGTTTGGATTTTGGGATGTAGAACCTTGGCTTCTTCTTTTTGCCATTTAGTAGGACGAATAGGCATGTTCTTGCGCATGTGAACTACTTGTGAGATATTATCAATATCGAAATCATTTTGAAAAATCTCCGAAATACACTCCGATGAGGGTAAGCCCGAGTTTATTAGAAACTTCTTCGTCCCTTGAGTGATAGACTCAATGATGCATTGAATTAGAATTGCACCAAAATTTAGTGGTTCCCTTCTAGCAATTTTATATGTCAAAAAGAAGTCCAAATTGCTAGGCATTTTTTCCGCTTTACCACAAATGCAATATGCGACAATAATAGAGATAACTCTATGCTCAAGAGTTGTAGGTCCCAAGGGGTGTGAGTGTAAGGTTTAGAAGGGGGTTGAATAAACCTTACCAACTTTTCACTTTTGGTCCTTTTTTTAAATTCAGAGTTGACACTATACAGTTGTGTCCTTGGTGGACAACCAATTTAGTTAATCAAGTGAGTTAGTCACTCAACGACTGATCGAGCCGTTGATAGAGTAACTCAACCGTTAAGACCAATTAGCTCAACTCGTGGTTTGTTTTTAGCGGAAGACTTAACACCCTTAAGTTTGGTTTAGTTATGATTTAATACTTGGTTTTAGTACTTAGAGATTATCGAGTTGGATAGCAAATATGTCGTTAAATTAAACAAATAAGATGCAGGAATTAAAGTCTTTGAAATGTAAATGACACGGTTAGTTTTTATAGAGGTTCGAAGATGGGGTAATTCTTCTACTCCTCTCTTCTCCAACTCCCGGAGGAATCCACTAAGTATTGATCGATACAGTGGTAATAATCCCGGATACAAGTCTTGATCACACAAAGTGACTTGATCCTTTGGGACTCGGGTCCGAGATGCCTTGGTCACTCACCGGCTTCTCGTCGACTCGACTTCTTCTTCACAGGGTACCGCCTTGCTACTACAAACTCACTTGCTCAAGCTCTTAGGATTTGATCACGAAGCCCTCCAAAAACTTGAGACCGGTTCGACCTTGAACCTTCCTACAATCCTTCGTGGAATGTAGACCCCTTTTCTTCTAAAGTGTCCTCTTCAACCGATTGAAGCTATCTTTCCTTCACGGTGAGTGTTGGATTGATTTTCTTCGTAGTGTAGGCTTGAGGATTAATCTTGAATGATTTGAGAATATCTTAGGTTATAGTTCAAATGTATACTTGAATATTCGTGTTCGAGTAACCTTCTCTCGAGTCATTCCTCGGCCTTTTATAGTGATCTTTTAAAAATCGCAAGAAGAGATAGGCTTATTTTTGAAAGTCACTTGTGGTCGTTGGCTTGTCTTGTTGCGATCCTTGGAATTGCCACTTCCTCGTATGAATTGTTCTTCACCTTTTGTAGTTCGACATGGTGCGCAGTGCTTCCCATTGGTTTATTCCTTTTACACACTTAAGGACTAAGCACTTCGAGAAAGGTAGCATGGAGATATTACTTGTTTAAGTAATTCTCTTGATTTACGTGCAACGGATCTCTTTCGATTATCTCGACTTGATCGCATTTCCTTGATTTCCCCGGGTGACTTAGAGTCGACTTCCAATCATTAAATGACTCTTCATCACTTCAACTAGAGACTTGACTATCTTGAGTTGACTTGACCGATGCTTTACTCACCGCACCTTGATCGAGTTCCCGTCTTCTCTTCTTTTGCCAAACTCGGCTATCTCGCACGGAGTTTTCTTACTAGTCTCCGCTGTCTTCTTGCATGTTTGGGCATAGTCGACTTAACTCACTTGACCAGCCTATTTATTACAATGCAGTTTACAACAAAAAATGGGGTGCCAACTTCCTATTCTAAGTTTTACATGGCATTCATCAAAATCTAAACAATAAATTTCCCAACAATTTCCCCCTTTTTGATGATGCCAAAACTTAAAACATTCAAAATGTAAATAGCAAAGATACATACAGATAGTGCATTCACAAAGAATGTATGCGTAGAATCAATCCTTTTATTGATCATAACATTCTTGTTCTTTTACACAATCATTTACAAGGTGCATCAAAGCAAACATTTATGTCTACGCAAAAAAATGGAGAATTTACTGATTTATTACGTAAGACTTACATAGTATGTATTTACATAGTAAAATACATGAAGGGGTGGACAAAGAACACTTCATCTCCTTCACGCCTCCTTCTTTCATCTTCTTCTTCTGTCATCTTCCTCGGTCTTCTTCTCTTTTTCTCATCTTCAGCCGCCTTCTTCTTCTTTTCATATGCCTTCCGGGCAGCTTCATCTCTTCTTAATCTCTCTTGTCTCTCCTCCCATAGCTGAGTTTGTCTTTTATTTTCTTCTTCGATTCTTTTCACATACTCAGCATTGTTTTTAGCCACTTGCAGTTGGCTACTTGGTCAAGACCACCCAGAGATCCCTCCTTTCTTGCCTGGATCTATGTACTCAATGTTTTTGGGCAGAGGCCTGGTCTAAAATCTCTTCCTCCACCATCGCTTCTTCCTCTTCCTCCTCGGGCGTGTATTGTCGGGGTCTTCTTCTTTCCAGGATGAGTGACCAGGAGTGACCAAAGAGAGTGACCAGTGAGCGATCACCGCCGTAGTTTCTCAGCTGTCGCCTTCTTCACATAACGTGAGACCCTTTTCCCAAGATAAGTCCCGTGCTTGAGCCACGACATGTTTGCGAAGTATCCTTCGGATGCGGCGTTTTAAATTCATCAACTAATCTTGGCTCGGTCCCGACATCCGAGATGGCATAAGTGTCTCTCGTCTTCACTGGAATGCCTCCATGTTGTTTCAAGATGTCCATAACTCGGGCATTCAACCTTCCTTCTTCCACTTCCTCCATCCCCGCGCTTCAATCGTCTTTTCTCTTTTCCCATAGATACAAAGCAGTGTTGGAGTGGCGAGTCACCGGGAGTTTGATGTTGATAATATCACCGTGACAAGACCTTGTTGGGGGTTTGTGCAATCATTAAGGTCACATCTCTCGATTCTTCCCCCTCAACATACTTTCCTTTCTTTTCCCTTGAAACTTCCTCACCGCCTTTTCCTTTCACAGCTTGCTCCCTCCTTCTCGCCTTCAGGATCTCTTTAGCGCTTTAAGGTATTCCTCTTCCCCCTTTTTGGCATCATCAAAGGAGAGAGGAACCCCCTGAAACATACTAGCAAGCGAAAAGTCGAGTCTGGCGATAGCCGAGTTCGCTTCGAGTCGATGTGGTGTATCTTTGCACGGAACTCGGAACGAGTAGCGTTGGATTCACTTTAAGCAACTTCATCTCACCAGAGAAAGAAGGCTGAATTTTCTATCCATGTTTTCTTCCATACGCAGAGCTCATTCTTATTTTGTTCACGCAGCGGCTTTATCTCGGCGAAGTGTGAGATTCATGCATGTGCTCAATGTGTTCTCTCAATTTCGTCTTTGCATCGGCGTTCTCGGCTCTCCCGGACATCAGCACTTGTTGAACAATGTTCAAGTATCTAGCTTGTTCCACGCGCATTGTTTTTGTTGTTGCCACCACTCCCGGATTCGACTATTATGCCTCTCAAGTCGCCAGAGGTTGGCATCTCTGTTATCGATCTCATGTCCATCGAGGCCTGGTGCCTCTCCATCCGCTTCAATTTCGCAAATAATTCTTTGAACACCTCCCGAACTTCAAATTTGTTCCCTCTCGTTGCGGTGATGGCCAAAGCAAAATCATAGTCGGCTAGAACGATGGTATCGATGGAATGACAGGATCTCGTCCGGGAAGCGCGAGATTGTTTTCTCGACTCTTCGGGAGGTCGGGTACCTCCAGAGAGAAGGGAAATGATTCTACAAAGGAATCATCACGGACAACTAGGATTTGTTCAATGATGAGTGGTGCGCGTGAAGTTCCTCGTGGAGTCGAGCCTACTGCAGCTTGGGAGCTGCGCGCAGTGGACTCTGTTTGTTGGGGTGTTGTGAAGTTGACCCGACTTTGCCGAGCCTCGATTGTCTCAACATCTTCATCGGTCTCGTGGTTTTTTCCAATTGAGTTGATCGTCCTCGGCCTTATCGGAGCGTCATCGGACGATGATGAGATTTCCATGTGTGGCTCATCATCAAAATTGAAAGTTTGACGAGTCGCCTTGAGGTCGACTTGCTCATGGTTGGAACATCCTTAGTCGAGTCTTTTGGATCGATCCAGGGGGATGACTCGGCTTCATCGCCTCTTCCGATCCCGGAAAGGTTACATCGGGATTATCCTGGGAGTCGTGAAGTGCGCTAATCTCCTTTTTCGGATGGATCAATGATAGCAGGAGGGATGTTCTCTACTTCAGCTTCTTTACCCCGGAAGTCTCAACCTCCGTTGGCCTTCATTACCTCCTGCCTCAATCTGCAAAGCAAGGCCTGGACCTCCCTTTCGACAGTGTCGGTGTCTCGGGTCTTTCGTGGTGGCATCCATTGGAGTCTCAACCCCATGGATTGCACTTTCATCGCCAGTGTTAACTCCCGGGGTTGTTCCTTCCTCGTGCCTCGATTTGCATCGGCCAGCGTCATTAGCCTTTAGAGTAGTTGGCACCTCACCGAGACAGTCTCAACTGCCTCGAGCTTCATTTTGATGGCAACTTGTTTGTGTATTTTGTGTTTGTACTTTCTCCACTTCGCCTCCTAGATTCGTTGTGGAGTCATCCCGACATCCTCCGACCTTGCCGCAGCGGTGGAGGGAGTTTCCCCTCGGTGGCGCACCGGTGAGTGACTTGGAATGGGGTCACTCGTCTCCAAACTCCCGGCTATTTCTCGAGTGTTCAGCCGTTGGGGCGGTGGTAAGACACTTTCATTAGGGGTTGGCTCGACCGGGGTCCCCACTAACCCGCTTTCATCGCCAATTCCCTTAATTCCTTCTTCCGAGTGAGTCAAAGTGGTGGCAAAGAACAATCGCGGGCAATATCTTTGCACCACTCCCATTGGGTCCAACTCATTGTGTTTTGGAGGACTCTCCGGTCCTCCATCATTCTTTTCTCATGAAGAATTCGGATTCATGCATTGCTTGTTGCATTTGCAACTCTTCTCGTAGCGGCCAGCAGGTCCGATCCTCATCACTATCCGATAAGACATCAAGGAGATGATGTGTGTGTTACGTGGTGCCGGTGATAGGGCGATGTTTGGCCTTCTCACGTGCCTCGGCTTCCTCTCGCCTGTCTCTCCTTCTCCTTTTCCTTGAAGATCCGCAAGATATATGTGCGATTTTTCTTCATCCAATGCTTGGACCACGATGGTCACTCCAAGAAAGTTCATCGTTCCTCTTCTTCGATAAACTCAGGCCGTTGGAACTGTTCCTGGATCGACTCAATTTCCATTTCCTCCACTCTCGCAGACGATTTTGGATGTCCGGATAAAGTGGGGATAGGATCATCACATCATCATCTCTTTCAGCTTCTTCTTTTGTGTCTCAATTGTCGAACTACTGGTGGGTCTTGATTTGCCTCTGTGACGCCTTTCAAAGAGACTTGGTCATTTCATCAATAATATCCGAGACTCTACTTCTCCAAGCAGTCTCTGTATGTCTGTTGCGGTGAGTGGTCGACTCGGCCCGGTTTTTCAAGTTCGGATTGCTTGATGATTCTTCTTCGTCTCTTAGTTCGCACTGAGGGATTTCTCGTTCGGAGAGAGTGTCTTCCGAGTCCTGGCGGCGGGGGTCTTGGTGTTTTCTTCCGAGGAGCAGCCGTCTTGGCTTATCGCTTCTCCTCTTTTTGACGACCGGAGAAGGTATTTGAGATTCCTTCTCGGCTTCTTCTTTGGGGGCGAGACACGGCTGTGGGGGCAGGCGACTTACATGCGGGGCGGGAGCGATTTGTTTTTCTTAGGCTGCAGGGGCAAAGATTCTCTTTAGCACTGCAGGGCAGCTTTCTTCTTTGGTGGAGAGGAAACAATCAGTATCTTGAGGGTCACCGATTCCCCCTCTCACTTGTATCGCTCTCTTGGCGTGGGCTCTCTTTCGTGCGCCGAGAGAGGTTTGATCTCAACATCCTCTTGTTTACATGGAACGCCTTTCCATGTCGTCGAAGAGGACTCCTTTCACCTCTATCACCGGCCAATCACTGGCCATATCCCGGGATCCTCCAAATGCACCATTCTCCTTGAAGGATTTGTTCCTACATTCTCGCAGCGAGTCTGCATGTAGACAAACTCAGCCTGTTTACTTGGTTTTCTTCAATGATCGCAGCCATTACGATCGGTTTTGCTTTAAACAGTTGGTCAAAGCCGCCAAATTTGATGTCTATGCATTTGGCAACTATGTCCAACAGTTTGTGGTAGTCCTCCTTCAAAGACCCCTTTTTGGTCAGACTATCTTTTCAAAGATAGTTGGTCTTGGCTACTTCCTTCCAAGCAAAGCGGCCCAAGTCTACGCGCTTCATTGATTTACGGTGCTCCTTCCGCCGGTAGTGAGCGAGTGTTCGCTGCATCCTTGGCGGATATGATGAACTCTTTCCCATGAACAGAGGATTTGATCCCCATCGTGAATCTCGGCGTTCACGTAGAACTCGCGTGCGACCTCTTTCCACATAGGTCATCGAGAACTCCATCGTCGAAATGGTTTCACCGGACGTTTGAGCTTTTCAGCGATTTTCTTTATGAGGGCATCATCGGACCCTGTTTGACCATTCCCTCGAAATCCACAGTAGACCCAGTGTGGATTTGATTCCCTAGCTTGATGAAATCATAAGTTGATGCCATTTTTTCAGTATTTCACGAAAAGAAACTTAGAATTTGATTTGAATATAGATAGGGTTTTGAGAAAGTTTTGTCTTTGCTTCTGAGATAGAAATGAACCGTTTTGGTAATATGTGAGAGAAAACAGACGAAAATGGTTTAAGTATGGTTTCTGAAAGGACGTGCGGGTGGTTTTTGAAATGTGATCGAAATCAACGGCTTAGATTTTGCACGCCGATTAGCATTTAATGTCTCGAATTTAATGCGGCAGCATTTATATCCAATCATAAGCTTGGTATGCATCTTTTTGTCTGTACACATCATCATTATGCTGACGTCATTCTTAAAAACATTCCCGCTTAGTAAAAACGACTGCGTTTTTGTCACTTTGCTCATAAATGACTCAGCTTATCCTTTAGCTGATTTAACTCTTCTCGTCGCAGATTCTCTCGGTGAAATTGTCATCTAATTGATAGTCATTGTCTTTCGACATGGTGATTCATTTAGGCGATTTTGAGAATTCATCCTTTTTCTCTTTTTGTGTTTCATTTCTTTTCTTTGAGTCTTCCGAGTGTCACCACCTCAATTAACCCTAACTCATGCTTGAGTTCTTCAAATCTTGATTCGATAATGGTTTTGTGAATATGTCGCCAACTGTTTATCGGTTGAAATATATTCCAAGATGATGTCCTTCTTTTCAACATGATCTCTTATGAAGTGATATCGACATCGATATGCTTTGTTCTTGAGTGCAACACGAGGATTCTCGAGTGATTGCAATTACACTTGTGTTATCACACATGATTGGAATTTCCTTTTCTTCAACTTCATAGTCTCTCACCGCCGCCTCATCCATAGGATTTGGGCACAACAAATGCCCATAGCTATGTATTCTTTGTAGAGGTGGCTATTGAATTTTGCTTTTTGCTAAACCAGAAATTAGCCTATTTCCAAGCATTTGACATGTGCCTCAAGTGCTCTTCTGTCAACTCTGCATCCAAAGATAGTCGAGTCTGAATAGCCAATTAGCTTGAATCCACCTTCCTTTGGATACCATAAGCCAACTTCTTGGCTTCCTTTCAAATATCTCAAAATCCTCTTAGTCATGCAAATCATATGGCTCTCTTTTGGAGCCGATTGAAATCTCGCACATACACCTACAAAAAAGGTGATGTCCGCACTTCTTTGTGAGATAAAGCAATGATCCAATAAGTGCTCAGATCTTGTTTGATCTACGAGGCTTGCCATCCGCATCCATGTCCATTTTGATGATGTATTCATTGGTATTTTCACATAAGACTTCTCCTCCATACCAAATTTCTTCATTAAATCTCCGGTGTATTTTGTTTGACTTATGAAGGTTCCATCCTTCACTTGTTTTACTTGGAGTCCTAGGTCCCAAGGGGTGTAAGTGTAAGGTTTAGAAGGGGGTTGAATAAACCTTACCAAATTTTCGATTTAGGCCTTTTAAATCTACTGAGTTCTACACACCGTGTCCTTGATGGACGATCGAATTAGTCACTCAAGAGAGTTAATCTCTCAACAGACTCAAATGAAATTAGCTTAATAGAGTAACTCACTTGTTGTCTATAAATTGACTCAACTGTGGCTTTGTTTTTATTGGAAGACTTAACACCCTTAAGTTTGATTAAGCAAGTTTTTACAACTTGATTTAGTACTTATAAATTATCAAATGGATAGCAAATTTATCGTGATATAAGCAATTAAAAGTGCGAGGAATTTAAATCTTTGAAATGTAAATGACACAAAGAAAGTTTTTATAGAGGTTCAAGAGATGGGGTAATTCTTCTACTCCTCTCTTCTCCAACTCCCGGAGGAATCCACTAAGTAATGATCGGTTTACAAAGTGGTAATAGTCCGGATACAAGTCTTGATCACAACAAATTTGACTTGATCCTTTGGGACTCGATGCGAGACGCTTTGATCACTCACCGCTTCTCGACGACTCGAAACTTCTTCACACAGGGCAAAACGCTTTGCTACTATGACTCACTTGCTTAAGCACTTTGGATTTGATCACGAAGCCCTCCAAGAGCTTAAGACTTGGTTCACCAACCTTTCTACAAACCTTCCGGAATGTAGACCCCTTGTTTTCAAAGGTTTCCTCTTCAACTGGTTGAAGTTCTCTTTCCTTCACGGTAAGTGTTGGATTGATGTACTTGAAATGTAGGCTTGAGGATTGAGTGTGTTTAAGTTTTTACGATGTGCTTGTAAATCTCACGTATGTGTCATTCATTCCTTCTTCTCAAACAAATTCCTCGGCCTTTTATAGTGAACTTTCAAAAATTTGCCCGTTGAAGAGATAGGCTCATTTTTGAAAGTCACTTTGCGTCGTTTGGCTTGCGCTTCTTGGAATTGCCATTTCCTCGTATGAATTGTTTTATCACCTTTTTCGAGTTCGACACGGTGTAGTGCTTCCCATTGGTTCATTCCTTTTGCACGCTCGGGACCGAGCACTCCAAGAAAGGTGATATGGAGATATTACTTGTTTAAGTAAGTCTCTTGATTTACGTAACGGTTCTTTTTACGCTTATCTCGACTTGATTTGCATTTCCTTGCTTTCCCCAGGTGACTTAGAGTCGCTTCCAATCATGGATGACTCTTACATCACTTGACTTGAGACTTGGCTTCTCTTGAGTTGACTTGATCGATGTTCCACTCACCGCATCTCACCGCTTCTTCATCGAGTTCTGTCTGCTCTTCTTTCTTTGTCACTTAGTCATTTGTCTCGGCCGAGTTTTCCTTCAAGCCTTGATTGTCTTCTTGCATGTTGGGGCGTGGGCGACTTAACTCGGCTTGGCTCTAATTGTTACAATACATTTTACGGCAAAAGAATTGGGGTGCCAACTTTCTATTCTAAGTTTTACATGGCATTCATCAAAATCTAAACAATAAAATTCCTAACAATTTCCCCCTTTTTGATGATGCCAAAACTTAAATCATACAAAGATGCAAATAACAAAGATACATACGAGATAGTGTATTGACATAGAATGTATGCGCAGAATCAATCTTTTTATTGATCATATCATTCTTGTACTTAACACAATCTGTTTACAAGGTGTATCGAGTATGTAATTGTCTTCACAAAAAAAAGAAAATTTATAGCTTTATTACGTACACTTACATTGTATGTATTTACATATAAAATACACGAAGGGTTGACAAAACAACACTTCATCTCCTTCGCTGTCTCCTTCTTTCATCTTGATCAAGATCTTCTTCTCTTCTTCTTCTCGTAAATCACCGCCTTCTTTTTCTTCTCATATGCCTTCTCCCGGCGGCTTCATCTTTCCTTGTTCTTTCTGTCTCTCCCCGCCATAGCTGAGTTTGTCTTTTGTTTTCTTCTTCTATTCTCTTTACATACTCGGCGTTGGTTTTAGCCACTTGCAAGTTCGCCACTTGGTCAAGCCCGGCCAAAGATCCCTCCTTTCTTTCCTGGATCTACGTATTCAATATTCTTTGCGGAGGCCTAGGTCAAGCTTCTTCCTCCATCACCGCTTTTCCTCTACCTCTGGCGTATCTTTGACTCTTGGGGCCTTCTTTCTTTCCAAATGAGTGCCCGGGGAGTGACCAGCAGAGTGATCCGGTTGTCTGGCATGTCTGTCGCTTTCTTCACATAATGTGAGACCCTTTTCCCGATCTGAGTCCCAAGCTTGAGCCATGGACATATTTGCAAAATATCCTTGATTCGAGCGTTTTGAATTCGTCAACCGATCTTGGCTCTGTCCCGACATCTCGAAATGGCATACGTGTCTCTGTCAACCGGAATGCCTCCGTGTTCTTTCAAGATGTTCATCACCCTGGCATCCATTCTTCCTTCCACCTCCTTCATCCGCTTCAATTGCTTTTCTCTTCTCGGCCATAGACACAAAGAGTGTTGGAGTGGCGAGTCACGGGGAGTTTCTTTGCTTATAATGTCACCGTGACAGGACCTCTGTTGGGGGTTTGTGCAATCATCAAGGTCATATCTTTTGATCCTTCCCCCTCGTGATTTTCCTTTCTTGATTTCAAAATTTCCTCGATTGATTTTCCCTTCTCACTTGTTCCTTTGTCACCGCTTCTCCTTTCTTTTTTCGAACTTGATTTTCTTTGCTTTAAGGTATTCCTCTTCCCCTTTTTGGCATCATCAAAGGATAGAGGAACCCCGGGAACATCTTTGGCAAGCATGAAGTCGAGTCTTGATGGTTGAATTTTGCTTCAAGTCTCGCTGCGTTGTATGTCGCTTTGAATTGAGCCGAGTAGCGTTGGATTCTCTTGAAATCGCTTCATCTCAAATGCATGAGAAGGCTGAATTTTCTTGTCATGTGTTCTTCCAAACGCCGTATATCATTTGCATTTCGCTCACGCAGCGGCCTTGATCTCGGCGGTGTGAGCTTCATGCATATGTTCAATGTGTTCCTCGGCTTCGTTTTTCGATCGACATTTTCACTCTCACACCAGCAGCTTGTTGAATAAGGTTAAGTATCTCACCTGTTCCACACGCATTGATTCTTCTTTGTTGCCACCATTCCTTATCCTTTGACCGTGATGCCTCTCAAGTCACCGTAAGGTTGGCATCTCTGTTGTCCAGCATGTCCAAAGAGGCTGATGCCTCTCCATTCGTTCAACTTCAGCAAAGAGTGCCTTGAACACTTCTCGAACTTCAATTGATTCTCCTGTTGCGGTGATGGCCATACAAAATGTCGAAATCAAAATCGGCCGGAACAATGGTGCCTGAGTGAAAAACAGGAGGTGGTCGTGATAGCGTGCTTGCTCATTTTCGACTCTTCGTGGAGTTACGTATCTCCAAAGTGAGAAAGGGAAAGATTCCACAAAAGATTCATCACCGCCAACCGGGATTTGTTCGATGATAAGCGGTGCGCGTGAAGTTCTTTTGGGAATCGATCCACGTAGTAGCATGAGGAGCCGGAGCGGTGGTTTGGTTTTTTACGGTTCAACTGGTTTTGGTTGTGAAGTAGACCCGCTTGCGAGCCTCAATTTGTCTTAATGAACCGTTGGTCTCACTGATTTTTCCATTTCGATGAACTTGTCCTCGGCCTTATCGGCGAATAAGTCATCGGACGATGATGAGATTTCTAGTGGTGGCTCATCATCAAAGTTAAAAGTTTGACGAGTAGTCTTGGGATCGAGACTTGCTCGTGCAGGAACATCCGCACTGAGTCTTTTGGATTTGTCAAGGGTTGACTCGGCTTTTCTTCGCTTCCCGATCCCGAAAAGTGACATCGGGGTTGTCCTGGGAATCATGAAGTGCGCCGATCTCCTTCTCGGATGGGTCGATGATGCAGGAGGGATGTTCTCTACTTGGCCTCTTTACCCCGGAAGTCTCAACCTCCCGTGGGCCTTCATTTCCTCCGGCGGTCTCTGTGCCTGCGAGGCCTTGGTCCTCCCTTTCGGCGGTGTGTCACTGTCTTAGGGTCTTCTACGATGGCATCCATTGGAGTCTCAACCCCATGGATTGCACTTTCATCGCCAGTGTTAACTCCCGTACATTCCTTCCCGTGCCTCGATTGCATCGGCGACGTCATTAGCCTTCGAGCGATTGGCACCTCACCGAGACGATCTCAATCGCCTCGAGCTTCGTTGATGGCAACTTGCTGTTCTTCTAGTGATTGTAATTTCTCTTCTTCGCCTCCTTGCTTCTTTGTCGAGTCATCTGCAAGATCCTCCGACCTTGCTGCGGTGGAGGGAGTTTCCCCTCGGTGGCGCACCACCGAGTGACTTGGAGTGGGGTCACTCGTCTCCAAACTCCCGGCTGTTTCAATTGATGGTTCAGGCCGTTGGGGCGGTGGTAGCACACCTTCAATAGGGGTTGGCTCGTGGGGTCCCCATTGTCCCGGTTCATCGCCATTTCCTTATCCTTCTTCTTCCGAGTGAGTCAGGGAAGTGGTAGCGAAAGAACAACAGTGGCTATTTGTCAACCACTTCCATTGGATCGATTTCGGTGTGTTCGGAGGACTCTCCTGGTCCCTCCATTAATCTTTGCTCGTGAAGGATTCTTGATTCGTGCAATTCTTTGCATTTGCAATTCTTTTCTCGTAAGCGGCGGCATTCTCTCAGTTCCTCGTCACTTTCGGAGAAGACATCAAGGAGAGGATGGAAGTGTTACGTGGTGCCGGAGATAGGGCGGATATACTTGCCTTCTCACGTGCTTCGGCATCTTGACTTGCTTTGCTCTCTCCCTGTCTTGTAGATTTGCGGGATGTCTAAGCGATTGTCCTCATCAAGTCTTTGGGAGCACGATGGTCGATCCAAGGAAATTTAGCGATTCCTCTTCTTCTTCTGAATTCAGCCGTTGGAACTGTTCCCTTGACTTGCTCAACTTCCATTTTCTCCACTCACGCAGACGATTTTGGATGTCGGGTAAGGTGGAGATAGGATCATTACATCACTATCTGCTTGGTGGTTCTTCTTGAGTTTCAATTTGTGTGAGCTACAAAAGTGTGTCTTGGGTTGCCTCTGTGATCACCTTCAAAGCAGACTTGGCTGTTTCATCAACTACATCCGGAGACTCTACTTCTCCGGTAGTCTCCGTATTTGTGCTAGGCCGAGTAACCGACTCACCGGTTTCTCTGTTCGACCGCTTGACGAGTCTTCTTCGTCTCTGGTTTGTACCAGGGGAATTTACTCGTTCGGGCGGTGTCCTCTCGAGTCTTGGGCGGCCGGGGCGTGCTTGTGTTTGTTTCGAGGAGCGCCGTCTAGGCTTGTCGATTCTCCTCCTTTTGACGATCGGAGAAGGTATTTGGGAGTCCTTCTCGATCGCCGCAGCTGGGGCGGTGACAAGGTTCTTGGGGCGGGTGACATGGTGGCCGGCGGGTGACTGCTGCGCAGGGCGGGAGCATGTTTGGTTTTCTTTCTTTGCGGGCGGGGGAGACTTCTTGGCAGTGCGCAGGGGCAGCTTTTCTTCTTGGTTGGAGAGGAGGCGGTTGTGTCTTCGGGGTCACCGATTCCCCCTCATCGTCGGCTCTCTTGGCGTAAGCTCGCTTCCGAGCACCGAGAGAGGTTAGCTCAACATCCTCTTGTTAACATGGAATGCTTTCCCATGTCCGAGAGGGACTCCTTTCACCTCCAATAGTCGGCCAATCACTAGGCCATATCCCGAGGATCCTCCAAATGACCCATCTTCTTTGAAGGACTTGTTCCCCACGTTCGGCGAGAAATCTGCTGTAGATAAACTCAGCCCGATTTATCTTCTTTTCCTCGATGATTGCAGCCATCACAATCGGCTTTGCCTTTGATAGTTGGTCAAAGCCGCCAAATTTGATGTCGATACATTTGGCAACTATGTCCAACAATTTGTGGTAATCCTCCTTCATCAGTCTTTTGTTTGTTTGTGTATATAATTTTATCGGCAAGGTCGGACTTGGCTATTTCTTTCCATCGTCGCCCAAGTTTACATCACTTCCTTAATCTCGATTGCTCCTTCACCGGGTAGTGAGCAATATTCACCAAATCTTGGCGGTGATAGTCGTTGCTTCCCGTGAATGAGATGACTTGATTCCTTCGTCGTGAATCTCGGCATTCACGTAGAATTGTGCCCTCCTCCACATAGGTCATAGGATATTCCAAATAGAAACGGTTTCAGTCCTGACGTTTCCAACTTCTCCGCGATTTTCTTCACCAGGGTGTCGTCGGACCCCTGCTTCACCATTCCGTCGAAATCCACGGTCGAACCGGTGTGGATTTGTTTTCCCAACTTGGTAAAGTCATAAGTTGGTGCCATTTCTTAGAATAATTTCAAGAAAAATTCAGAAATTGATTTGAAGGTTGATAGGGTTTCGAGAGTATTTGCCTTTGCCTTTTGAGAGAGAGAGATTGAACAGTTTTTAGAAGTGTGAGAGAGAAACGGACGAAAAATGGTTTAAATATGGTTTATGAAAGGACGTGCAGACGGTTTTTGAATCGTGATCGAAATCAACGGCTTGGATTTCGCACGCATATTGAGCAGTTCATGTCTCGTATTTAATGCGGCAGCATTTATATCCAATCATAGGCTTGATGTGCAGCTTTATGTCTGTACACATCATCATTATCTTTGTGTCTATTAAAACATTCCCGCTAAGTCAAAACGACTGCGTTTTTGTCACTTTGCTCATAAGTTATTCAACTTATCTCTTAGCTTATTAAACTCTGCTTCTCACATTTCTCTTAGTGATTCAAATATCGGTGACTTGGTATAGTGACTTTCCGATCTGGTGATTCTTCGAGCTTTTTTTGTTTTCACTCTTTTTCACCTTCTTTCTGTTCCATTTCTTTTCTTTGATTCTTCTTGTCTCAGCTTAGCTCAATTAGCCCCAACTCATGTTTGAGTTCTTCAAATCTTGACTCACATAATGGTTTTGTGAAGATGTCGGCTAGTTGTTTGTCGGTTGAGATATATTCCAAGATAATGTCCTTCTTTTCAACATGATCTCTTATGAAATGATATCTCGACATCTATATGTTTTGTTCTTGAGTGCAACACAGATTTTGAGTGATTGCAATGGCACTTGTGTTATCACACATGATTGGAATTTCTTTTTCTTCAACTTCATAATCTCTCACTTTTTGTCTCATCCATAGGACTTGGGCTACAATACTCCCCGCAGCCTATGTATTCTCGCCTCACTTTGTAGAGGTGGCTATTGAGTTTTGCTTCTTGCTAAACCAGGAAATTAGTCTGTTTCCAAGCATTTGACATGTGCCTGAAGTACTCTTCCCCGTCCACTCTGCATCCAAAGATAGTCGAGTCCGAATAGCCAATTAGCTTGAATCCACCTTCCTTTGGATACCATAGGCCTACTTCTTGGCTTCCTTTTAAGTATCTCGAAGTATTCTCTTAGGCTGATCATATGGCTCTCTTTTGGAGCGATTGAAATCTTGCACATACACCTACAAAGAAAGGTGATGTCCGCCTGCTAGCCGTGAGATAGAGCAATGATCCAATAAGTGCTCTGTATCTTGTTTGATCTACTGAGCTTGCCATCCGCATCCATGTCCATTTTGATGTGTTCATTGGTATTTTTACGAAGACTTCTCCTCCATACCAAATTTTTTTCATTAAATCTCTGGTGTATTTTGTTTGACTTATGAAGGTTCCATCCTTCACTGTTTTACTTGAAGTCCAAGGAAGAATGTCGACTCTCCCATCATGCTCATTTCAAATTTACTTTGCATGAGGTTTGAGAATTTTTCACACATGACTCTTTGTTAGTGGATCCAAAAATGATGTCATCCACATATATTTGAACAAGCGATACTCTTCTTGTCTTGAATTACTGAAAAGTGTTCTATCTACTTTTCCTTTTGTGAATCCATTTTCAATCGGGAATTGTGACAGGGTATCATACCATGCTCGGGTGCCTGTTTTCAATCCGTGCAGGGCTTTCTTGAGTTTGTATACCTTGTCTCCAAGAGTCTTATGCTCAAATCCTGGAGGTTGTTCAACATACACTTCTTCTTCCAATAAACCATTCAGAATGCACTCTTTACATCCATTTGATATACAATGAAATTCTTGTGAGTCGCATAGGCAAGAAACATCCTTATAGCTTCCAATCTTGCTACAGGAGTAAATGTTTCATCAAAATCTATTCCTTCTTCTTGGCAATATCCTTTGGCTACCAATCTTGCTTTGTTTCTTACCCACGTAACCTTCCTCATTCATCTTATTTCGAATACCCATTTGGTTCCAATAACATTTTGATGTATGGGTCTTTGTACTAATTCCCATACTTTATTTCTCTCAAACTGATTGACTCTTCTTGCATAGCTTGAATCCAATGTGTGTCGTCCAATGCTTGTGACACATCTTTGGGCTCTATTTGCGAGATGAAGCATGCGAACATTGCTTCTTGTTGGGTTACGATCTTGTCTTGACACCTTCTCTTATATCTCCAATGACAAGTTACGGTGGATGGTCTCTCGGCCATCTTACGTCGAGGTTGAAGTAAGTTAGGTGGATTCGATTGACTTGCGGTACCAGTATTCTTTGTGGTCGGCTCTCTCGTGATCACTCACCGCAGATTTTCCACCGCTTTTGAGATTCAAATATCTCATCTTCTTCGAATTGATAATCCCCGCTTCGGCTTGACATAGGGACTCTTACAGTAAGGTTGGATGATTCACTTATCACCGACTCTTCAATGTCTTCCCCATTTACATTTGACTCATCGAATACTACATGAATGGATTCTTCGTAACCATAGTTCTTTTGTTGAGTATTCGGTAGGCTTTGCTTTGTTGAGTATCTGAAGATACCCTCATCGCCTTTAGCATCAAAAGCCTTTAGGTTATCTTTGCCATTGTTGTGGATAAAGCATTTACATCCAAATATCCTGAAATATGCAACATTTGGTTTTCTTCCAGTCCGGATCTCATAGGGAGTCTTTGTCACCGCTATTTATCATACATCCTGTTTTTGGGTGTAGCAAGTGTGTTGATTGCTTGACCCAAAATCTTTTTGGTAACCCCGCTTGACTAACATGGTCCTTGCCGCTTCTTTGAGGTTCTATTTCTTCTTTCTCGCAACTCCATTCTCGTTTGTGGAGTCCTTGCTGTGACACTTCATGACCAATACCATTCTCAATACAATCTTTGAGTTATTATTCCATTGACAAACTCGGTTCCTCTATCGATCTTATTTTGATAATGGTTTGACTCTTCTCATTTTGAATCCTCTTCATCAGCTGTGGTAGTTTTTGTAGAGTTTCTTTCTTCTTGCACATGAATATTGTCCATGTATATCTTGAGTAGTCATCTACTACCACCAAGGTGTATTTCTTTCCACTTATCTGGTTGGTTCCACTGGGCCAAATAGATCCATATGAAGCAGATGCAATATTCTAGTTGAGGATGGGCATGTCTTTTCTTTGAACGACGACTTGATTTGTTTTCCCTTCTGACATGCGTCACATATACTCTCCTTCTTGTATACTGAGTCTGGAAGTCCTTCCACAAGATGACTTCTTGCAAGTTTGTTGATCGTTTTGAAATTCAGATGACTCAGCTTTTTGTGCCACAGCCAACTTGATTCAGCTGTGCTCTTTGCAAGTAGACAGGTGCTGGGTGTAGCAGTTGACCAATCTACTACATACATATTTTTCTGTCTACATCCTTGCAGTACCACTTCATTTGATTCTATGTCTTTGATTTGGCATATGCCCATGTTGAATCCAACATTGTAGCCCTTGTCACAGAGTTGACTGATGCTTAGTAAATTGAAGTTTAGTCCTTCAACATATGCAACATCTGTGATTTCTAATCCATTCCTCTTGATGGATCCAATGCCTCTTATTTCACCAGGAGCTTCATTTCCTCCAAATATGACTTTGGCTCCTTTGACTTCCTTGAATTTTGACAGATTTCTCTTATTTCCTGTCATATGTCCGGAAATGACCACTATCCATGTACCAGGTTCCTTGGCACTCAATTTGTTCCTTGAACTCCGCAATCAAGGAAATTAAGTTTTAGGTACCCATACTTGTCTGGGTCTGAGGGGTTAAATTATAAGATGATCCAACCAACCTATAGCCAAATGATTTGACTCTAAGAGGTTGCCATCTATCGATGCCATAATCATAATTAATCCTGGCAAATTGCTTGGGGAGTCTAGGTTCATACACAATTTGTCTCTTTTGTCGTATGCTGCATATGTGTTTTAGCAATTGCCTTTCTTGGGTAATTGTGGTGTCTTTGAGTGTAGTGCCTAGGTGCATATGTGTCTTTGATGAAAGCTCTTATGCTTTTGGAATGGCCTTTGTTGAGTTCTAGGCCTTTGCCATTTGGGCTTGTATTCCATAAGTCTAGGGCCGATAGTTCACATTATTCCGATCGGCTTGGCTTGGATATTTTCTACCATTCCCATCATATGTATTTCTTTTATGAGTTTTAAGGATTTTTGGTAGTTACGCTTCTTCTTTCTTTACAGAGTATTTTACATTTTGGAGTCTGTTTGAGGACTCATTGAATCTCTTCTCACTGTCCTTTCAAGACTCTCAACTCGGCTTTTTCCTTTTCCTTTGTAACCAAGGCAGTTTGCTTAGTATTGTGCTTTTGATTGAAAGTGTGTGCAACATTTAGAGTTTTGGATTTTTCGGACTCTTCATGACTTGAAGATCCTTTTTCCAAAATTACTCTTGAGTTTTGACATGGCACAAAGGAATTAAATCTAAGCTGTCTTGTCTCCACATTCTCTTTGACTCATAATAAGATCATCCAATAATTTAGATGCCTTAGTGAATGAGGCAATAACATTTTTGAGGTCATTCTCCCTCTTTTCTATAGCGGCAATTTCTGCTATTAATTTAGCATTTTCAGCCTTTAAACTTTTATTCTCATCACTATTTGACTTAGAGTATTGACTCCTTAGTCGGCTTTGAGTTTTGACTTTTGAGTAGGCTGTTTTCCTCATTCAATAGTGTGTGTGAGGTTTTAATGTGCTCAAAATCTTTCATCATTTTGCCTAATGAATCATAAAGATCGAGTGGGTGATGAAGTGTGTGTGTCACGATCACTATCACTAGTGTCTGAGCTTGTTGAGTTAGATTGTACCTCATCTTCTTGATCTTGTTCTTTGGCCATTAAGCGGATCAAGGCTTCTTCTTCGAGTCACTTGAGTAGTCGGCTTCACGCTCTCGAGTCACCGTCTCTCATGACTTGGCTTTGTCTCGGCCGATCTCTGCGACCATCATTGCCTTTTTCTTCTCTTGTCTTCTTTCTCTCAAGACCTTTCTTTCTTCTTCGTTTACGTCTTGTTGACTACGAGGATATGAGCGATCAATGGCATAGTGACCTGTTGTCTACAATTCCAACATAGATATTCAGCTTTTGATCGACTCTTTCTATTCTTGAGTTGTCGGCCCTTTGATACTCAACTTGTTGATGATCTCGTTCTCTTGGTTGGCCTATCATCCCTTGATTTGGAGGGAGCCGAGTGTCTTCGGAGGATTCACCCTTTCCTCTCTTGTAGTTCTTGTTAAAGAACTTGTTAAATCTTTTAACCATCGGGCTATTTCTTCCGGGTCAATTGCCTCTTTGACCTCGGCTCTCCTTCCATCTTTGACAATTAGAGCAAATTGTTTTGGGGTACATTTGTCTCTTCCTGGTCTTTCCTTCTCGGCTCAAACTCGTAGGCTTTGAGGTCCGAGAATAACTCATGATTGGATGTCTTTGATAGGTCCATGGAGTGTCTCAATGCCATGACCTTCATTTCCCATTCACCGGAAGACTTTTTTAGGATCTTCATACACATTTCCTTCTATGTATATTCCTTTCCAAGTGTAGACAGCTCATTTGTGATTTACGTAAGAAACCGAGCATCCAGTTGATCCAGGTTTTCTCCCGAGATCATTTTAAAGTTCTCAAATTTTTGTACAGACCACGATAGTTTGTTTTCTTTGATTTGCTCACGGCCTTCGCAAATCAATGTCGGTTTGTCCCATTTTCTTAGCCGTTTTGCAAGATTTCACTTTATTGAACATGGCTTTGTCAAGGTTTTGTAAAGGATGTCCTTGGCTACATTGTCGAGGTTGTATCTTTTTCTGTCATCATTTGTCCACTCGATTCTTGGTTTTCAACCATGATAGTGCAGGTCTTGCATCTTATTCCCCTTCAACGCAACTCTTCGTGCAATTTGTGTTCACCTTTAATATTTGCGAGAGGCCCATCTTCTATCACTATCCACATCTCATCATGTAATCTTTGATAGATGAGCACATACGAATTTTCCAATCATCAAATTCTTCAATAGTGAACATAGGAATGCGTGTTAGATTTGCTTCCATGATAATAACTTTTAATGATAGAAAAGAGTTTTGAAAGTTTAAGTACTAAAGCGAGACTTTTGAAAAGTTTGGAGATCTAGTTCATGAACTGCGGAGGGTTCAATGAACCAACCGCTCCGATACCACTTGTAGGTCCCAAGGGGTGTAAGTGTAAGGTTTAGAAGGGGGTTGAATAAACCTTACCAAATTTTCGATTTAGGCCTTTTAAATCTCTGAGTTCTACACACCGTGTCCTTGATGGACGATCGAATTAGTCACTCAAGAGAGTTAATCTCTCAACAGACTTCAAATGAGTACATTAATGAGTAACTTCAATTTATTGTCTATAAATTGACTCAACTTTGTGGCTTTGTTTTAAATGGAAGACTTAACACCCTTAAGTTTGATTAAGCAAGTTTTTACAACTTGATTTAGTACTTATAAATTATCAAATGGATAGCAAATTTATCGTGAGATATAAACAATTAAAAGTGCGAGGAATTTAAATGTTGAAATGTAAATGACACGATAAAGTTTTTATAGAGGTTCGAAGATGGGGTAATTCTTCTACTCCTCTCTTCTCCAACTCTGGAGGAATCCACTAAGTAATGATCGGTTTACAAAGTGGTAGCAGTCCGGATACAAGTCTTGATCACAACGGCCGACTTGATCCTTTGGGACTCGATCTGGAGACGCCTTGATCACTCACCAAGCTTCAAATGCGACTCGGCTTCTTCACAAGGCAACATTTGCATTGCTACTCTGACTCACTTGCTTAAGCACTTTGGATTTGATCACGAAGCCCTCCAAGAGCTTAAGACTTGGTTCAGCCTTGAACCTTTCTACAAACCTTCCTGGAATGTAGACCCCTTGTTTTCAAAGGTTTCCTCTTCAACTGGTTGAAGTTCTCTTTCCTTCACAGGTAAGTGTTGGATTGATGTACTTCGAAATGTAGGCTTGAGGATTGAGTGTGTTTAAGTTTTCTGATGTGCTTGTAAATCTCACGTATGTGTCATTCATTCCTTCTTCTCAAACAAATTCCTCAGCCTTTTATAGTGAACTTTCAAAAATTTGCCCGTTGAAGAGATAGGCTCATTTTTGAAAGTCACTTTGCAGTCGTTGGCTTGCAGTTCTTGGAATTGCCATTTCCTCGTATGAATTGTTTTATCACCTTTTCGAGTTCGACACGGTGTAGTGCTTCCCATTGGTTCATTCCTTTTGCACGCTTACGGGACCGAGCACTCCATGAAAGGTGATATGGAGATATTACTTGTTTAAGTAAGTCTCTTGATTTACGTACAACGGTTCTTTTCGATTATCTCGACTTGATTTGCATTTCCTTGCTTTCCCCCAGGTGACTTAGAGTCGACTTCCAATCATGGATGACTCTTCTCGTCACTTGACTTGAGACTTGGCTTCTCTTGAGTTGACTTGACGATGTTCCACTCAGTGCATCTCACCGCTTCTTGATCGAGTTCTCACTTTTTCTTTCTTTGTAGTCATTTGTCTCTCAGTAGTTTTCCTTCAAGCCTTGATTGTCTTCTTGCATGTTGGGCGTGGTGACTTAACTCGGCTTGCCGGCTCTAATTGTTACAATACATTTTACGGAAAGAATTGGGGTGCCAACTTTCTATTCTAAGTTTTACATGGCATTCATCAAAATCTAAACAATAAAATTCCTAACGAGTCCAAGGAAGAATGTCACTCCCCCATCATGCTCATTTCAAATTTGCTTTGCATGAGGTTTGAAAAATTTTCACATAGCTCTTTGTTTGTGGATCCAAAAATGATATCTTCCACATATATTTGAACAAGCGGTATGCTCTTCTTGTCTTGAATTCTAAAAAGTGTTATATCTACTTTTCCTTTTGTGAATCCATTCTCGATTAGGAATTGTGACAAAGTATCATACCATGCTCGGGTGCTGTTTCAATCCATACGAGCTTTCTTGAGTTTGTATACCTTATCTCCAAGAGTCTTACGCTCAAATCCTGGAGGTTGTTCAACATATACTTCTTCTTCCAATAAACCATTTAGGAATGCACTTTTTACATCCATCGATATACAATAAAATTCTTGTGAGTGCATAGGCAAGAAACATCCTTATAGCTTCCAATCTTGCTATAGGAGCAAATGTTTCATCAAAATCTATTCCTTCTTCTTGGAAATATCCTTTGGCTACTAGTCTTGCTTTGTTTCTTACCACGTAACCCTCCTCGTTCATCTTGTTTTTCAACACCCATTTAGTACCAATAACATTTTGATGGGTGGGTCTTTGAACTAATTCCCATACTTTATTTCTTTCAAACGATTGACTCTTCTTGCATAGCTTGAATCCAATGTGTGTCATCCAATGCTTGTAACACATCTTTAGGCTCTATTTGTGAGATAAAGCATGTGAACATAGCTTCTTGTTGAGTTACGGATCTTGTTTTGACACCTTCTCTTATATCTCCAATGACAAGTTACGGTGGATGGTCTTTCGGCCATCTTACATCGGTTGAAGTAAGTTAGTGGATTCAATCGTCTAGCAGCAATGTGTTGCTTTGATCGGCTCTCTCGCAATCACTTAGCCGCAAATTTTCCAGCATTTTATGAGACTCGGCTATCTCATCTTCATTTGAGTTTATAATTCCAACTTGACTTGACATAGGGACTTTTACGTATGGTTGGATGATTCAACTTATCGGTGACTCTTCAATATCTTCTCCATTTACATTTGGCTCATCGAATACCACATGAATGGATTCTCTGCAACCATAGTCCTTTTGTTGAGTACTCTATAGGCTTTGCTTTCACCGAGTATCCCAAGAAGATACCTTCATCGACTTTAGCATCGAAAGCCTTTAGATTGTCTTTGCCATTGTTATGGATGAAGCATTTACATCCAAATATTCTAAAATATGCAGACATTTGGTTTTCTCCCCTGTCCAAATCTCATAGGAGTCTTTGTCACCGTCTGTTTATCATACATCTGTTTTGAGTGTAGCAAGTGTGTTGATTGCTTGACCAAAATCTTTTTGGTAACCCCGTTGACTAACATGGTCCTTCTTTGCTTCTTTGAGAGTTCTATTCCTTCTTTCTCGCAACTCCATTCTGTTTGTGGAGTCCTTTGCTGCAGAGATAGTTCATGATCAATGCCATTTTCAATACAATATTGAGTTATTATACCATTGACAAACTCGGTTCCTCATCGATATTATTTTGATAATGGTTTGGCTCTTCTCATTTTGAATCCTCTTCATCACCGTGGTAGTTTTACGTAGAGTTTCTTTCTTCTTACACATGAATATTGTCCATGTATATCTTGAGTAGTCATCTACTACCACCAAGGTATATTTCTTCCCACTTATCTTTAGCTGGTTCAACTGGACCAAATAGATCCATATGTAGCAGTGCAATATCCTTGTTGAAGATGGGCATGTCTTTTCTTTGAATGATGATTTGATCTGTTTTCCCTTCGGCATCGTCACATATACTCTCCTTCTTGTATCTCGAGTCGGAAGACCTTCCACAAGATTACTTCGGCAAGCTTGTTAAGTGTTTTGAAATTCGGGTGACTCGACTTTTTGTGCCGCGACCAACTTGATTAAGCTGTGCTCTTTGCTAATAGGCAGTCTTTGGGTGTTGCGGTTGACCAATTTACTACATACATGTTCTTTTTGTCTGCGCATCCTTGCAACACAACTTCATTTGATTCAATATCCTTGATTTGGCATATACCCATGTTAAATCCAACATTATAGCCCTTGTCACAGAGTTGCACGATGCTTAGCAAGTTGAAGTTGAGTCCTTCAACATATGCAACATCTGTGATTTCTAATTCATTCTTCTTGATTGATCCAATGCCTCTTATTTCTTCTGGAGCTTCATTTCCTCCAAATATGACTTTTGCTCCTTAACTTCCTTGAATTTTGACAGATTTTCTTGTTTCTTGTCATATGTCCGGAAATGACCACTATCCATGTACCAGGTTCCTTGGCACTCAATTTGTTCCTTGAACCTACAATCAAGGAAATTAAGTTTTAGGTACTCATACTTGTGCAGGTCTGAGGGGTTAGTATTGTAAGATGATCCAATCAGCCTATAGCCAAATGATCGGCTCTGGGGTTGCCATCTATCGATTGCCATAATCATAATTAATTTTGGCAAATTGCTTGGGGATTCTAGGTTCATACAAATTGTCTCTTTTGTCTGTATGCTGTATATGTGTTTTAGCAATTGCCTTCTTTGGGTAATTGTGGTGTCTCGAGTGTAGTGCCTAGGTGCATATGAGTCTTGATGAAAGCTCTTATACTTTTGGAATGGCCTTTCTTTGAGTTCTGCATTTGCCATTTGGGCTTATATTCCATAAGTCATCTTTGATAGTTCACGTCGTTCCAATCGGCTTGGCTTGGATATTTTCTACCATTCCCATCATATGTGTTTCTTTTATAGAACTTTTGGGGTTTTTGGTAGCTCTGTTTCTTCTTTCTGAGTAATTCTGTTTGGAGTTTCTTTGAGGAACTTGGTGAATTTTTCTCATTTGTCCTCTCAACGCACCTTAACCAATGTTGTTTTCCTTTTCCTTTATAACCAAGGTCGGTTTGCTTGTAATTGTGCTTTGGAGTGAATGTGTGTGCACCATTTGGAGTTTTGGATTTTTGAGACACTTCATTGCTTGAAGATCCTTTTTCCAAAATTACTTTTGGAGTTTGACATAGCATGGAGGAATTAAATCTAAGCTGTCTTGTCTCCACATTCTCTTTGACTCATAATAAGATCATCCAATGATTTAGATGCCTTAGTGAATGAGGCAATCACATTTTTGAGGTCATTCTCCCTCTTTTCTATGGCGGCTATTTACGCTTATTAGCTTGCATTTTCGGCCTTTAAACTTTTATTCTCATCGGCTATTTGACTTAGAGTACTCGGCTCCTTAGTCACCGTGAGTTTTAACTCTTTGAGTAGGCTATTTTCCTCATTTAGTAGTGTGTGTGAGGATTTAATGTGTTCAAAATCTTTCATCATTTTGCCTAATGAATCATAAAGATCGAGTGGGTGATGAAGTGTGTGTCACGAGACACTATCACTAGAATCTGAGTTTGATGAGTTAGAGTGTACCTCATCTTCTTGGTCGGGTTGATCTTGTTCATTGGCCATCGAGACGGATCGGGGCTTCTTCTTCGAGTCACTTGAGTAGTCAACTTCACTTCTCTCTCTGAATCACTTGTCTCTCTTGACTTGGTTGTCTCGGCTGATCTCTGCGGCCAACATTGCCTTTTTCTTTTCTTGTCTTCTTTCTCTCGAAGACCTTTCTTTCTTCTTCATTATTGTATTTGTTGACTACGGGATATGGACAATCAATGGCATAGTGACCTGTTTGCCTCTGGTTCGGCATAGATATTCAACCTTTTGATCGACTCTTTCCATTCTTGGATTGTCGACCTTTGATATTCGACTTTTTGATGATCTGTTCTCTTGGTTGGCCTATCTTCCCTTGACTTGGAGGAGGAGGTAGTGTCTTCTCGGAAGATTCACCCTTGCCTCTCTTGTAGTTCTTATTGAAGAACTTGTTGAACCTTTTAACCATCGGGCTATTTCTTACGGATCAATGACTTCTTTGGCCTCGGCTCTCTTTCCATCCTTAACAATTAGAAAGGGCAATTGTTTTGGGTCTTGTTGTCTCTTCTGATCTTTTCTTCTCGGCTCAAATTCGTAGGCTTTGAGATCGAGAATAGTTCATGGTTGGAGGTCTTGATAGGTCCATGGAATGTCTCGGTGCCATGACCTTCATTTCCCATTCAAATGGGGAGACTTTTTAGGATCTTCATATACATTTCATTCGTGTATATTCCTTTCCAAGTGCGAGATAGCTCGTTGGCGATTTACGTGAACCGAGCATCCGGTTGATCCAGGTTTTCTCCTGCGATCATTTTGAAATTCTCAAATTTTTGTACGACCACCGATAATTTATTTTCCTTGATTTGCTCACGAGCCTTCACAAATCAATGTCGGCTTGTCCCGATTTCTTTAGCCGTTTTGCATGATTTGACTTTATTGAACATGGCTTTGTCGAAGGTTTTGTAAAGGATGTCCTTGGCTACATTGTCCAGGTTGTATCTTTTTCTGTCATCATTTGTCCATTCGAGTTCTTGGTTTTTCAACCATAGCCGTGGTCTAGGGGCAACATCCTCTTCACCTTCAAATTGTAGCTCTTCTTACAGTTGTGTTCACCTTTAAGATTTGCGGTGGCCCATCCTCTATCACTATCCACATCTCATCATGTAATCTTTGATAGATGAGCACTGCATCTGAATTTTCAATCATCAAATTCTTCAATTGTGAACATAGGGATGCGTGTCAAATTTGCTTCCATGATAATAACTTTTAATGATAAAAGGAGTTTTTGAAAACTTAAGTACTAAAACAGACTTTGAAAAGTTTGGAGATCTAGTTCGATGAACTGTGCGGAAGGCTCAATGAACCAACCGCTCGATACCACTTGTAGGTCCCAAGGGTGTGAGTGTAAGGTTTAGAAGGGGTTGAATAAACCTTACCAACTTTTCACTTTTGGTCCTTTTTTAAATTCGAGTTGACACTTTATCTGGTGTCCTTGGTGGACAGCCAATTTAGTTAATCAAGTAGAGTTAGTCACTCAACGACTTTCGAGGCGAGTGATTGATTGAGTAACTCAAATTGTTAAGACCGAATTAGCTCAAGCGTGGTTTGTTTTTATTGGAAGACTTAACACCCTTAAGTTTGGTTTAGTTATGATTTAATACTTGGTTTTAGTACTTAGAGATTATCGGTTGGATAGCAAATATGTCGTGAGAATTAAACAAATAAGATGCACGGGAATTAAAGTCTTTGAAATGTAAATGACACGATTAGTTTTTATAGAGGTTCGAAGATGGGGTAATTCTTCTACTCCTCTTCTCCAACTCTGGAGGAATCCACTAAGTATTGATCGGATACTGAGTGGTAAAAGTCCGGATACAAGTCTTGATCACCACGGTGACTTGATCCTTTGGGACTCGATCTGGAGATGCCTTGGTCACTCGGTGGCTTCTCGTCCGACTAGAACTTCTTCACAGGGCCGCTTGCCTTGCTACTCTGACTCACTTACTCAAGCTCTTAGGATTTGATCACGAAGCCCTCCAAAAACTTGAGACTGGTTCGACCTTGAACCTTCCTACAATCCTTCGTGGAATGTAGACCCCTTTTCTTCTAAAGTTTCCTCTTCAACTGATTGAAGCTATCTTTCCTTCACAGGTGAGTGTTGGATTGATTTTCTTCGTAGTGTAGGCTTGAGGATTAATCTTGAATGATTTGAGAATATCTTAGGTTATAGTTCAAATGTATACTTGAATATTCGTGGTTCAGGTAACCTTCTCTCAGAGTCATTCCTCAGCCTTTTATAGTGATCTTTTAAAAATCTGCCCGTTGAAGAGATAGGCTTATTTTTGAAAGTCACTTGTGGTCGTTGGCTTGTCTTGTTGCGATCCTTGGAATTGCCACTTCCTCGTATGAATTGTTCTTGACTTTTGAGTTCGACATGGTGCGATGCTTCCCATTGGTTTATTCCTTTTACACGCATGCCTGGGGTGAGCACTTCGAGAAAGGTAGCATGGAGATATTACTTGTTTAAGTAATTCTCTTGATTTACGTGCAACGGATCTCTTTTCGATTATCTCGACTTGATTGCATTTCCTTGCTTTCCCCCAGGTGACTTAGAGTCGACTTCCAATCATTAAATGACTCTTACATCACTTCAACTAGAGACTTGATTATCTTGAGTTGACTTGATGATGCTTTACTCACCAGTATCTCACCTTGCACCTTGATCGAGTTCCGTCTTCTCTTCTTTTTCCAAACTCACCGCCTCGCGGCGAGTCTTTCTACTAGTCTCCGGTTGTCTTCTTGCATGTTTGGGCATAGGTGACTTAACTCGGCTTGACCCACCTATTTATTACAATGCGAGTTTACAACAAAAAATGGGGTGCCAACTTCCTATTCTAAGTTTTACATGGCATTCATCAAAATCTAAACAATAAATTTCCCAACAAGAGTCATGGCCAATAACGAATTTTGTGGCCAAAAGCCCAAAAAGGTCTTAACCTCTTCCAAAGTGACACGCATCATTTCATCATTCCAATTTGTACATCCAAAATAATCCCAACCACCCTCTCGCACATGCAATAAACGACAAATATTATTCGGAGTCCATCGAAAATGACGACCCCTGACAAATGAGTTCAATGCAATCGGCTTCCTTTGAGCATCATACTCAACCCACAAGTTAGCATAAAAATGCAAGATAACATCATCATCATACAACACATAGGGATGCTCCCACAAATTCATCCATCCTTGTTCTTCAAAAAATCCACATATAGTCGGATATTCATTCGAAAAAGAAACAAACCGACAAATTTTTGTACGAGCAATAGATTTAGCACCCAAGTTCAAATTCTCATAATACCACTCCGCATATTTATTGACAAAATTAAAAGCATTCGCGGAACGAGGAGCTTGTGATATAAGAGATTTCTTACTTCTTGCCCAATGACAACTGTCGAGCGAAATGATCCCGCGAAGTTCATCGATTTGAGGCCGAGAAAGTAGGGGGTTTTGAATATTCTTGTGCTCTTGAGCTACATTCCGTTGGGTAGCTCGAATATCTCATTGTTCGGCCTCCTCTTGCCGATTTCTCGAGTTTCCCTCTCCGGCTCTTCTTTGCTTGGGATTGGGATTTTGATCGGTGGAATTTCTTGGAGGTGCCATAGAAGTGAGATTCTTGCAAAATGGAGTGGATTAGCAAAAGAATCACAAGATTTGATGAAGAATTGAGAAATATAGATAAAGGGGAAAATATTTCGCTGCTTCAAGGGTTTTCTCAAATGGAGTCTGTTTTAGTTCGAAGAGAGGCAGACGATTTTAAGAAAAAAAATTGTACTGGGCGACCGATCGGAGGTAGGCGCGACCGGTCGACATGCATGACGATCGGTCGGCCCTGCCTTGACCGTCCCAGTGCAATTTTCCATTTTCCAGAATTTACCAAAATACGATTTTTCACCCCAAAAGTTTTAAGAACTTGTAAAAAGATAATTTTGGACAATATCCAACATGTGCGAGTCAAAAAAGACTCGATTAAAACAAGATTTCGAAAAATGCCCCAAAAAAAAATCCGGCAAAACCATTTAATGGCACTTAAGAGAAATGCAATGAAATAGTTTGAAGAAAAGCGCATGATTATGATATGAAGAATATCGAGTTCTTAGGAATAATACGAGTAAACGTACATTGATAGTTTAAGGGTCTCTTGACACATTATATCCTACACAATTCTTAAGCAAGATTTGCACAAAAACAACATGATACAAGTGTAGGCTAAAAACAATATATTTCACAGGAATGCTTATGTCATAAAAATTCATAGGAGATTATAAAATACTATAGCCTTAGTAAATACACAACATTTTATTAAAACATCATGCAAGGTCTCCTTTAAAAAAAAAATTAAAGACACAAATATATTGAAGACCTTAATTTTAAAACTAAATTTTTGAAAAATCATTTCATAATAAAAACATTCATAATAACAAAATACAATGCATATTTAAATAAGGAGATACGGTTTACCAATTACGCCATTTCCATGGGTTGTGCCTTTCCCGTTGTTGATGATATCTTCCCCCTTGAAAATCAACTTGTTGATGATAGCTTTTCCAATTGTTCCATTTCCAAGGATTATGTCCTTCCCATTGTTGATAATGTCTTTCTCTTGGAGATTCATTGTGGTGGTGTCTTCTCCTTTGATCAAATGAGACAGTCATTTGATGTCTTCTTGGTGATATGAATTTTCCTTGATTATTATTCTGTCGGGTACCTAATATGACATTGTTTTGTGGTACCCTCAAGTGTTTGGGTCCTTTAGGATTAGCTTTGAGACTTTTAGGTCTCCAAAAATAATTAGAGCTATTTCTGGCCCGACAAGTATTTACCGTATGATCCTTTTTACCACAATAGAAGCATGTAATAATTTTGGAAGTATAATCACCAACATGCATAGGGACTTGATTCTTTCTCATATGATTAACAATATTAGGCTTATTATCAAGACTTTTATCACAATTATCAACAATCTTGGTCATTTTATTGGTACTCAAGTTGGATTTAGATAAATCATTTTTCATGCAATTAATATCCTCAACAAGAGTACTCTTTTCTTTTTCAAGGTTTCTAACCTTATCAAAAGTGGTGGTGTGAGCTCATGATTGTGATTCATAGGAAGTAAATAAACTATCCTTTTCATTTTTCAAAACATTGAATTCCTTTTTCAAATTTTTGTATTTAACAAGTAAGTTTTGGAATTTATTTTGAAGATCATCATAATCATTTTGAAAATCACTATAATCATTATGTAATTCATTATCATAGGAAGTAGAAGGTTTACTTACCTCGTTTTCTTCGAAGCCCATAAGACAACGTTCATTTTCATCGTCGTCGGAAGTTGTAGGAAGCTCATCCCAAGTTGTTATATCCCTTTGAGAAGTAGATGCTTTTGAGTTGCTCCTTTCATTTGCATATACTTCATAGATGGCTTCTAATTTTTGCCATACTTCATGTGCCGATCGAATTCTTACAATATGATTAAATTCCAAAATGGTAAGTGAACAATACAAAATATTTAGAGCTTTATCATTTAAAGAGATAATTTTCTTCTCTTCATCATTGAGCTCCTTGAGGACTTTGGAGGTGTGTGGTGTATCTTTTATCGGGATAGATTCTCCATTGACGATCGTGTTCCAAATATCGAACCCACAACCTTGTAGATAGCATTCCATTCTTTCTTTCCAAAATGTAAAATTTTTGGAATCAAATAGTAGTGGCTTGGTGGTAGAGGCGCCGATAAGGTAGACTTCATTCGTAGCCGTTGATCGTTCCTCTTTACTCGCGATGTGGAACGAGCTTGCCAAAGAGTTTGGCTTTGATACCACTTGTAAGTCCAAGCGGCTACGATAATCTAGAGGGGGGTGAATAGATTATCTCCATCTTTTCGATTATGCCCTCTTTTTCGAATCAAATATGCCAAGACAAGAATAAAGGTGCGGAGAGTAAACAACACACGTCGATTTATAGAGCTTCACCCCACCTAGGGACTACGTACTCTACCACCCCAGTATATCCGGGATGGGTTTCGAAAAATAAAACTAATTTTATTAATTACCACAATTAATACAAATTCAACTTACAACAACACCTTAAAGAGCACCACACTCTTCTTCAACACCACATTTGAGATTACCACAATCTCTCTTGAAGATTACCACAATCTCCAACGGCACCTTGTGAAGATCACCACAATCTTCAATCTTGAAGAATATCAAATTCTTCAACACCTTAAGAGCACCACACTCTTGAAATACCTATCACCTAGATCCAAGTGTATCATTTCCACAAGAATACTCACAAGGATGTCTTGTGTTGAATGATGACCAAAATCAAGATTACAACTCAATAATGAATAATACAATTTGAGTGCAAGTGTAATCAAGAAATAAATCCTAGACCTCAAAGATGTGAAAGTGATAAGCTAGGCAAATTACAACAAGAATAATAACAATGAAGAGCTAATGTGTTTTCTTGAATGTATCTTGTTGTGTTGTATCTCAATTGTTTTTTGGTTGCTCCAAAAGTTCCTCTATTTATAGGAGATGATTGATCAAGCATAGGCTCATCTTGGGGATTTGAAAATCTACAGAAAAATACAATTAAAATCAAGAATATAGCTGTTAGAAATCAATCCCACAAATTAAGGAAAGTTGGTATGCTGCACAACGGTTAGAATTTTGCTGTCAAACAGGGGTGCAACCGGTCGCGCAGAGATAAGTTCAAAATGCAATTTTCTCGAAAAATACATAGGGGGACCGGTCGCCCCTATGTACGAACGGTCGAGGTGACCAAAATTGAAGAAACAGAGTTTCTGTTCTTCGAGGGGCTGCTCAGGCACCGGTCGCCCAAGGGCCGACCGGTCGCCCCCCTCAAATGTCCCCCCGTCCCTTTTTCTGTTCTAAAACTCAACACATGTACAGGTTGCCCTATAGGGCGACCGGTCTATCCTGAGACAGAAGTTTTGTGCAATTTTTATCGAAGATAAACTTCAAGAAATACTCCAATAAATTAGTAAAAATATTTTAAAACGATCGGGAGTATTTGGACAATATTTAGGGATATTATTTTGGTGTAAAAACTCGTTTGAACAAAATCATCAAAATCATGATAAAAATATTTATCTAACACGTCCACCTCTTACCAAATAGATTTCAGTTTATATCAAACTCTAACTCTAAGAGTCCTACTGTAACAAGCTTTTTATTAACAATACACTTTAACCTTAATCAAAGCCTATAAAAATAAATAAACAGTCTTAGAAAAATTGACGTGCTCTCTTACTTTAGAAAACAACAAGGTAAAAATTGGCGCCGTTGCCGGAATACCAAAACCCGTAACCCATCGAACACCCAAATCCAACATTATCAGAAATCCAAAATAAACACATTCGCTTGTGAATTTTTCTGCATCTTCAGATTCATTTTGTTCATCTCTTTTCTCTTCTGTTCCCCTTTCAAATCCAATCTACGAGATGGAGTAAATATGTGTTTATCCATTGCCTTCAAAGCCAAAAAGAGAAATTCAAATTAAAGGACATTATTCTAATACTAATAAACATAAATAAACAAATACACAATTAATAGTACTGTTGTTTAAGTCCATGCAATATCACAAATTACCACACATAAATCACTTCGAAACAAGAGAATATTTATAAAAAAATGCCCAGGAATTTTTCGAAAAGTAAAAATCCATTATTCTACCTACTGTACCGACTGAATGGAAGAAAACTAGAATGCACTTTAAATTAGATGTATCATTTTTTTAAGATCATAATTAGAAGTAGTATCATTAATTAGTTGGAAGGACTTGAAAACTGTAGAAAAACAAAAATATATTAATCACTACCAATTTTTTGTTAATACAGTTTTCATGCAATATTACCTATTTAATGATCTTAATTTAATAAACTCATCCACCAGATCACATTTTTAAAACAACTAAATACAAATAATACATGCATGAATAAACACACATTCGTATATCATTAAATACGTATTGTATAAAGCAACTGGGTGATATTCAAATATGATACGAATACCAAAGGTGTTTCCGAGTTAATTTCTGACGTTTTTTCTTAAGCTCGAACCTTGGAAGGAGCTGTGTTAGATTGCAGAACTTAAATTAATTTCAAAATGAGTTTTAATTAATTGGATTTGTTCTTCTAATCCTTTAAGAATGAGTTTTAATTAATTGGGTCTGATCTTCTAATCCGAATGGGAGAGAGACGGTGGGGTAGTGATCAATATGTATGGTATTTGGTTGGGACACGTATTCTCTCTCCTCTGGTTAAGGAAACGGAAATTTAATGGAGTTTGGAGGAGAGAGAGTCTAATTTTCCACTAAACAAAATAGCTATAATTTCAGGGACACGTGTCGTCGTATTATGGGTGCAATAGGAAGTGGAATTGGGATAGTGGAATAGGAAATCCGAACACGTACATATGGGGAAGAGAGGAAAAAGGGGAAGGAGAATTTTGGAATGTGGTCCCTCATAAACTATTGACAGAATTGCCCTCAACCCCAAAACCATCCAAATTAGCCTTTGATTCCAATTTCTACTTTCAATTCCAATTTAGCCTTCAATTCTATTTTTATTCTATTCCATTAAGCCCCTAAATTAGGATTTTTAGATTATTATTTTTAGGTTTAAGTTTAGAATATTCGAGGTTTTGACTAGTATTATTTTCTATTGATTAGGCGATTTATCGAGCGAGGATTAGGCGTGCTTGCATCCGACACTTCTAGGCTCTACTTATTTTTCAAAGCTACGTTCAAGGTGGGGTTTGTTTTCTAAACTTTATTGTCCTTGTTAAATGCTTAGATTATTTTGCATGAATGTGTAGTACAGTTGCTTAGGCACCCGATGAGCCGAGGGGACTCAAGAGGTCCGGGGTCGATGTATCCCTCAAGTGGAACCCCTGCAGTGCAATCTATGTCTATGTCTACGGTTTTTCAAAAGATCTATGCTATGTCCTATTGGATTGTATTTGCATGCCTATGTGAGATATCTGTGTTATTTAGCTTGGACAATTGATACTCCACTGAGCTGTATCGCTCACCCCACATATAACCAACTTTTCAGGTGAAGGAGATGGTGCTGGCTAAGAGCGGTGGATATGACAAGACATAGGAATTTATTTATAAATATTATTTTTTAAAAAAAATATTGAACTATTTACGTCTTTTTAAGTTATTAGTTTTATTTTTCAGTTCATAATTGACACGATTAGACGATTGTTAAATTTTATTCATGAAATGTTTTTCTTCCGCTACAGTTGACGCCGTTTAATTTTATTTTTAAATTATCCATGTTTCTTTTCATCGTTAAAATTAAGTGTATGCTCGTTTATTTTATTAGAGAAATTCTAGGGCATTACAGTTTTATTATGGAAGGATTGTATTGTAACTTGGCTATCAAAACAATATTTCAGATATGGAAAGGTATTATTCTTTTTTATTTAAGATCATATTGATAAGGAAGGATTCTGGAGTCGTACCTTATATGAGATATGAATCTTGTTGTTGTAGATATTTCTTTCCATATTTTGTAGGGATTTTGAGACTTGGAGCAAGCCTATATAAAGAGGAGTCGTCCCTTCATAATTCCATACACAGAGAAGAGAATACACGAGTCTAGAGAGAAAATACACAAGAGATTTAGAAAATTCGAGTTTGAGAGTGAAGAAACAAAGATCGAGGTTCTACACAGTTCGGAGTTGTAACACCCAAAAAAAAGATGTGTATTTAATTAGTTATATAGCTCACTAGTGAACTAATATTATTATTGGATTTATTATCCAATTACAGGGCCCATGAGGAATCATAAGGTGCTTGGAAAACTAGCTAGGGTAATTATATTAGGAGTCTTTCGTTATTAGGGTTTTATTATACCACATTAGAGATGACCAAAAATAATTCCAGATCTATTTCTCTGTGCCATCACACCTCAATTGTCTTCCCTATTTCATCCTCAACTCGTAAGGTAATTTACTTCTAAATTTCGAAACCCAAGCTATAATATTCGACATTTTCCTAGATTTTAATATGTTATTTATCATAAAGTTTTTATCGTACGGTTACAATTTCATACTAATCCGATAAGTACTTTTGTAGTTATTGAATTTTCAAACTAAGATGCGAATTTATGTTATTCGCTATTTTCGTTTTAGAAAATCCAAAACCCTACTTATATATATCCAAAATTCGTGAAATCTTACTATGTTATGTTAGTATACGTATATAATGTTAATTTAAAATTTCATATACGTTTGAGTTGTATTTTATTTTATATAAAATATTCATTCACGCTTTCTAAATCTTGAATATACTCTGTTTCTGATTTATAAATCCAAACAACGATGTATAAAGACCTTCCAAATATCTGAATTTTCGATATGTTATGTATTATAATGTATACTACCTTGTTATAAAATATCAGGTTATTACAACTTATATTTATTTAAATATTAACTAGTTTCTAAAATGTTACAGTTTTAGCTATGACAAAAAGTTAAGTTTATGAAACTCAAAATCTAATGTTAACGAAATTTAAATATTATGATTTTTAGATATGTTATACTATGGTATGTATATTATATGTCATTAAAATTCCAGATCCTATAGTACTATATTTATTTAAATATGACTTTTTTCCATAGTTGTGCAGGATTTTGTGTTACAACAATTTCAGTTTTACAAATTCAAAACCAATAGCTAAACATTTCGAATATTCGTGAAATTTTATAAGATATCTATTTTTGAGTCTATTTTCTACTGTAAAAATATTGAATAATTACAGTGAATGTTTTATGAGAAAATATTATTCAATCCAAAGTACGCAAAGATTTAGTATTGTTCAAACCTACCAAGTTAAACCCTAAACCTTAGGAAAATACCGTAAACTTCCATGAATGTTATTTTAGTGCTTCCGATATCGAGGTTAATACTTAAGTTTTGACTTTTATTAACTAAGATGTATGTATATGAATATATCCATGTTAGGCGTCGAGGAAGGCGAGCTCTGAAGTTCAATAGGGATATTGCATCAAATCATTCTACTATTTTTCAAGCAAAGTTTCGAGGTGGGGTTTGTTTTTCTAAACTTTATTGTCCTTATTAAATGTTTAGATTATTTTGCATGAGTGTGTAGTACGGTTGCTTTAGACATCCATGAGCCAGGGACTCAAGAGGTCCGGGGTCGATGTATCCCTAAGGTGGAATCCGTGCAGTGCAATCTATGTCTATGTCTATAGTTTTTCAAAGAATCTATGCTATATCTTATTGGATCGTATTTGTATGTTAATGTGAGATATCTGTGTATTTAGCTTGGACAATTTTAACTCCACTGAGTTGTGTCGCTCACCCCAATTATAATCCACTTTTCAGGTTAAGGAGTTGGCGGTGGATAATTGATGGTTTATGAAACTAGTGAAGTAATGTCTATACTTTTAAAATGTATGTTTCAATTTAATAAGGAATTATTTTCTAAGTATTTATTTACGCTGTTAGACTTAAGGTGGATTATTGATGATCTATGAAAGTACTGGAGTAGTGTCTATATTTGTAATGTTTTTCAATTGAATACTAAATTGTTAAACAAATTATTATTTTCTAAGTATTTACCTACAATGCTAGACTCTGTGTGATAATTGATTGGTGTTGAGAACAAATATTCAGTTTCTAGAAAATTTTCGAGTTGAGATAATTATTGATGAATTACTATGATTTTCTAAGTTTATTTATGCAAACAGACCAAAAGGGATATTTTTTTATTATATAAATTAGTAAATGTGCGAATTTCTTAGAAATAAATGAATATATGAATTTTCTATACTTTATAATTTGCTTCCGTTGTTGCTACTGAATTTTGAATGAAATATATTTACAGGTTTATTTTCTCTTATAAAATAAATGTATGTACGCGATTTTTCAAGGTCTTTCACTATCAAATGTTCTGTTAGAATTATATGTATATGTCAAATTTTATTCAAATTATTTTATGCGATTATTTCCACTGTAATTATTGTTCATTTGAATATTAAATGGACCTCATAACGAGATGATTTTCCTATGAAATAAAGTATTCGTCAAAATGAATGTCGCCTCTAGCGAACATTTCCCTTGTTTACGACAATTTGTTGTTGTTTGATTGCGAACATTATAAGAGTAGAATGTGCAATTATAAGAATTATTGGTTAAAGGACTTACCCGATTTAGAGTGTCACTATGAGGAGAGTCGGTCATGTATATCAAGACGAATGATGGGTCTATGGAGTGTATTGACTACATGAAGGATTTATTTGATTATAAAACAAGTACCCGTTGCTATGATAAATGATTCATTTGATTACTTAAAGGAGCTAATGTCTTATTCAGGATCGATTTGAGGTCTCGATATCACCCCTGAATTGTGGTTAGACTGTGTAATAATTGTTGGTTAGGTTGTTACCGCATGAGGAATATAAGTTGATCTAGTTAAAGTCGAAGTTGTTAATAATGACATCTATGATTGCGAACGAATTTTGGTGTTTAATGTGACTCTCTAGGTATTAAATAAGGTTTATATAAAATTTTCCTTTTTTTGGAGATGACAATAGCAATAACCGGATTGACAAGGAAATTTGAGAAGTTCCAAAAACATAAAAGTGTGATGAAGAATTCCAATAACTTAAAGGAGAGTTGACCAGGTTATCTACATAACAAGAATAATTAGTGAGAGAGTTTGCTAAGTTGATAATCGAGGTTGCCACACCTTCTTTTAGATTGAAAGCAACGATAGTTGAACGACTTGTACTTAGAGATAAGATTAATGAGACACAAGTGACTTATAAGTTTTATGCAAGATGAGTAACAATGATCTAATCGAAAACCTCAACATATTTGTTTTAGCTTCTAATGGTGTTTTAGCCTACGAAGGAACATTGGTTATACCCAAGGATGAATAACTAGGGATGACAATTTCGACCCGGCCCACGGATACCCGCCCCGTTTGGGTTGTCCCGCCCCGGGTGGGTCTGGGTATCACTTCCGCCCCGTGGGTACCCGCACCGCCTAGTATTTTTATATTTAAAATATATTTAATATATATTTTGTATATATAATATATATTATAATATAATTTTTATGTATTCTTATATTTTATCTAATATTTATAAATTGATAATAATAAATTTTGTAAATAATATTTTATAAATATATATGTTTTTTCATTTTTTTAATTTAATTTAATTTAAAACAGGGCAAAATGGGTCGACCCGCCCTGCCCCGCGACCCGTGGTGGGTCCCCCCTCCCCCCGTTCTAGACACGGGGCAGGTCTGGGTCCTGGCCGCCCCGACCCGACCCATTGCCATCCCTATGAATAACTAAGAATGAGATATTAGAATGATCACATGATACATCGTACACCGCTCACCCACGAGTTACGAAGATTTATCAAGATATGCGAAATATATTTTTGGTGAGAAAAATAGTGAGATTGTTGAATATAGACACTAGATTCATCTTAAATATTTGGAGAAGCTCGAAAAAATTTCATGGGAATAGAGTTAAGTTGTACTACAACATATCATCCACAAACGGATGGACACACTGAAAGAACAATGCAATTCTATATGATACGTATTTTGGTTTTGAGGGATGATTGAGACGCATATTTACCTTTAGTGGAGTCTGCTTATAACAACAATTACTAGGACACAACTGAGCGAGGACAAGACAACTTGAGTATGAGAAGATGAGATTTTAGCAAGATATTTAGACGTCATTGGTTTTGGTAATTAAGTTGACTAAATTTCGAGGACGAAATTTTTTTAAGAGGGGGAGTTTGTAACACCCAGAAAAAAAGATGTGTATTTAATTAATTATATAGACCATTAGTGAATTAATATTATAATTGGATTTATTATCCAATTACAGGGCCCATGAGGAATCCTAAGGTGCTTGGGAAACTAGCTATGGTAATTATATTAGGAGTCTTTCGTTATTAAGGTTTTATTATACCACATTAGAGAGGACAAAAAAATGTTTCAGATCTATTTCTCTATGCCATCACAGCCTCCATCGTCTACCATACAACCACGGCGAAATTTTTCTTTAACGCCATGATCCCTCAATTGCCTTCCTTATTTCATCCTCAACTCCTAAGGTAATTTATTTATAAAGTTCGAAACCCAAGATATACTATTCAAAATTTTCCGATATTTTAATATGTTATTTATCATAAAGGTTTCATCGTACGGTTCAAATTTCATACTAATACGATAAGTACTTTTGTAGTTATTGAATTTTAAAACTAAGATGCCAGAATTTATATTATTCCCTATTTTTATTTTAGAAAATCAAAAACCCTACTTATACATATCCAAAATTCGTAAATGTTTTCTATGTTATGTTAGTATACGTAAATAATGTTAAGTTAAAATTTCATATACTTTTGAGTTGTATTTTATTTTATATGAAATGTGCATTCACACTTTCCAAATCTTGAATATACTCTGTTTCTGATTTATAAATTCAAAACACCATGTATAAGGACCTTTAAAATACCTGAATATTTGATATGTTATGTATGATAATGTATACTACCTTATGCTAAAATATCAGATCATTCCAACTTATATTTATTTAAATATTAACTAGTTTCCAAACCGTTACAGTTTTAGCTATGACAAAAAAATCAGTTTATGAAATTCAAAACCTAAAGTTAACGAATTTAAATATTGTAGGTCCCAAGGGGTGTGAGTGTAAGGTTTAGAAGGGGGGGTTAAATAAACCTTACCAACTTTTCGATTTAGTCCTTTTAAGACGTTCAGAGTTAATACTTCATAGCTAAGTCCTTGATGGACAGCTAAGTTAGTTGATCGGCAGAGTTAGCCACTCCACAGATTCAACTGAGCTGTTGATAGAATAACTCAGCTGTTTTGACTAAAACTTAACTCGACTGTGATATGTTTTCAGCAGAAGACTTAACACCCTTGAATTTTGGTTTAAGTTTGTTTTAATACTTGATTATTGCACTTTGTTAATTATCAGATGGATAGCAAATTTATCGTGAGATATCAAAATAATATGCGATAATTAAAGTCTTTGAAATGTAAATGACACAATAAATTTTATAGAGGTTCGAAGATGGGGTAATTCTTCTACTCATCTCTTCTCCAACTCCCCGGAGGAATCCACTAAGTATTGATCAATGTACAAAGTGGTTATCGGTCCCGGATGCAAGTCTTGATCACACACGGTGACTTGATCCTTTAGGACTCGATCGAGATGCCTTGGTCACACAAATGGCTTGTCGTATGACTCGAACTTCTTCTTCACAGGGCATTGCCTTTGCTACTATAGCCCACTTGCTCAAGCTTCTTGGATTTGATCACGAAGCCCTCCAAAAACTTGAGACTGGTTCGACCTTGAACCTTTCTACAATCCTTTGTGGAATGTAGACCCCGATTCTTCAAATGTTTCCTCTTCAACTGATTGAAGTCGTCTTTCCTTCACAAAAACAGTGTTGGATTGATTTCCTTCGTAATGTAGGCTTGAGGATTGAGCTTAAATGTCCCGAGAATATTTCAGATTCTACGAGATATTGCTTTCTTGCTTGTAATGGTTTTCTCAGGTAATCAAGGTAACCTTTTCTCAAGGTGATTCCTCGACCTTTTATAGTGTTCTTTTGAAAATTTGTCCGTTGAAGAGATAGGTTAATTTTCAAAAGACACTTGTGGTCGTTGGCTTGTCTTGTTGCAGTCCTTGGAATTGACATTTCCTCGTATTGAATGAGTCTTCAGCTTTTCGGAGTTTTGACACAGGTGCAGTGCTTCCCATTGGTTTATTCCTTTTGCACGCTTCGGGATCAACACTTTAAAAAAGGCGAGATGGGAGTATTACTTGTTTAAGTAATTTTCTTGACTTACGTAAACGGATCTCTTTCATTGTCTCGACTTGACTGCATTTCCTTGATTTCCCCAGATGACTTCGAGTCAGCTTCCAATCATTGGATGACTCATCTGTCACATCAACTTGAGACTTGGCTATCTTGGATTGACTTGACTGACACTTTACTCAGCTGCACATTCAGTCGAGTTCCTGTCAATTCTTCCTTGCTACACTCAACTGCCTCACAGCGGAGTCTTCCTTCTAGTCTCCAGTTGACTTCTTGCATGTTCAGGCATAGCTGACTTAACTCAGCTCGACCAGCCCTATCTATTACAGTGTAAATTACAAGGAAATGGGGTGCCAACTTTTTATTCTAAGTTTTACATGGCATTCATCAAAATCTAAAAATTAATTTCCCAACAATTTTCCCCTTTTTGATTATGCCAAAACTTAAAACATGCATTCAGCAATTAAATAGCAAAGATACGTACAGACAATGTAGAATCACAGAATGTATGCGTAGAATCAATCTTTTATTGATCATAACATTCTAGTTCTTTACACAGCTGTTTACAAAGTGTATCAGAGCTTAATTAGAGCTTAAGGTAATCATGCTATTCTATATCTACGCAAGTATGGAAATTATACAATTTTATTCAATGTACAGAAGACTTACATACAAATGCATTTGCATAGTAAAATACATGAAGGGGTGGACAACAACACTTTATCTCCTTCGATGCCTCCTTCTTTCCTCATCTGCTCTGTCTTCTTCTGATCTTTTTCTCTTTTTCTCTTCTTCAGCTGCTTTCTTTTTCTCATATGCTTTTCCTCGCGCACTTCATCTCTTCTTTTTCTTTCTTGTCTTTCTTCCCACAGCTGAGTTTGTCTTCTATTTTCTTCTTCGATTCTCTTCACATACTCAGCATTGTTCTTGGCCACTTGCAGGTTGGCTACTTCATCGAACCCAGCCCAATAGATCTCTTCTTTCTTACCTGGATCTATATATTCAATATTTTTGGGCGGGTCTGTGTCCAAACCTCTTCCTCCCCATCGCTTCTTCCTCTCGCTCTCGGCGTGTATTATCTTGGGGCCTTCTCTTTCCAAATGAGTGACCAAGAGTGACCAGCAGAGTGATCCAATGAGTCTGTCGCTGTCGCCTTCTTCACATAGCTTGAGGCCTTTTCCCAATACAAATCTCAGGCTTGGGCCATTGACATATTTGCGAAGTAACCCTCGGATGCGAGCGTCTTGAATTCATCAACAGATCTTGGCTTGGTTCCGACGTCTGAAATGGCATCAGTGTCTCTTCCTGCCGGAATGCCTCCATATTGTTTTAGTATATCCATCACTCGGGCATCCATCTTTCCTTCCACCTCCTTCATCCCTGCTTCTACTATTTTTCGCTTTTCAGCCATGGGTACTGCGGAGTGTTGGAGCGCGAGTCAGAGTCACCGGAGTTTGTTGATGATATCAGCTGTGACAAGTCCTTGTTGGGGGTGTTTAGCAATCATCAGGGTCATATCTTTCGAACCTTCCCCCTCAACAGATTTTCCGTTCTTCTCTCTTCTTAGTTCTTCAGCTGTGACAAGTCCTTGTTGGGAGGTTATAGAAATCATCAGGGTCATATCTTTCGAACCTTCCTCCTCAACAGATTTTCCCTTCTTCTCTCTTCTTAGTTCTTCAGTTGTCTTCTCCTTCACAGCTGCGTCCTTCCTCTCAGCTTCAGAACCTTTCAACGCCTTTAGGTATTCCTCTTCCCCCTTTTTGGCATCATCAAAGGAGGAAGGAACCCCTGGAAACAAGCTAGCAATCATGAAGTCTATGCGGCTGATAGCTGAGTTATGCTTCGAATCTGCTGTGGAGTATGCTTCACAGAATTCGGAGCGGGTGGCGTTGGATTCAGCTGCCACCAGCTTCATTTCAGCCATGAGGAGGCTGGATTTCTTCTCCATGTTCTCCTCTACGTGCAGAAGCTCTTTCTTATGAAATTCACGCAGCAGCTGCATCTCTGTGTTGTGAGATTCATGCATTCGATCGATGTTTTCTTGCATTCTTCTCTTCATATCATCATTCTCAGCTCGCCAGACTAGCAATTTATTGAACAATGTTCTGAAGTATCGAACTTGTTCTACGCGCATTGTCTGTTGTTGTTGCCACCATTCCCAGATCCTGACAATTATTCCTCGCAGATCGGCAGTAAGATTAGCATCTCGGTTATCCAGTCTCATGTCCAGTGAGGCCTGGTGCCTCTCCATCTTCTCTATCTCTGCAAATATGGCCTTGAAAACTTCTCGAACCTCATCTCATCACTTCTGTCTCGGTGGCGGCAAGCAAATAAAAGTCAAAGTCTTGGGACGATGGTGTCTGTTGGAACAATGGGATCAAGTTTATGGAAACGTTCTTGATCTCTAGGCGATTCTTCAAGAAGGTCGGGTAGCTCCGAGAGAAAAGGGAAACGATTCTTCAAACGGATCATCACGCAACGGGGGAATCGCTCAATGGTAACTTATGCTCGTGATGTTCCCTTTCGTGTAGTCGATCCTGCTGCGGCTTGGGAGCCTGCGCGCAATTGACTGTTTGTTGTGGTTTGTTGTCCACTGGCCGAGCCTCACTGTCTCAACGGCTTCGGTCTCGGTTGGTTTGTCCATATGAATTGACGTCCTCGGCCGTGTCGCCGGGCGTCATTGGACGATGATGAGATTTGCATGGGTGGCTCATCATCAAAAGTAAAAGTTTGGCGAGTAGCCTTAAGATCGAACTTACTCGTACTTGGGAGAACATCCTCAGCTAAGTCATTTGGATCGGCAATGGGGGATGACTCAGCTTCGTCTTCACCTTCAGATCCCAGAAAGGTTACATCGATTGTCTTGGGAATCGTGAAGAGCACTTATCTCCTTTTCGGATGGATCAATGATAGTAGGAGGGATGTTCGTGCTTCCATCTCTTTACCCCCGGGAAGTCTCAACCTCCCGTTGGCCTTCACTACCTCCCTGCCAATCTCAATCTGCGCGAGGCTGGACAATCCCTTCGACAGACTCAACTGCCTTAGGGTCTTCAGAGGTGGAATCCACTGGAGTCTCAACTCCATGGATTGCACTTTTATCGCCCAGAGTGTTAACTCCCAGGGCATATCCATCCTTTGCCTCGACTGCATCATCAGCGTCATTGGCCTTCAAAGCAGTTGGCACTTCAGCAGAGACAGTCTCAACTGTCTGAGCCTCTTCAGTGACAACTTGTTGTGTATCCATTTGTTTTTCCTTCTCCACTTTGCCTCCAAGATTCGTTGTGGATTCAGCTGCAGCATCCTCCATCCTTGCTGCAGTTGAGGGAGTTTCCCCCTCAGCCGGCACACCAGCTGAGTGACTAGGAATGGGGTCACTCGTCTCTAGACTCCCGGCTATTCCCTTTGAGTGTTCAGCCGTTGGGGCAGGTGGTAAGACACCTTCATCAGGGGTTGGCTCGACTAGGGTCCCCACATTCCCAGTTTCATCGCCAGTTCCCTTAACACCTTCTTTTCTGAGTGAGTCGGGAAGTGGTGGCAAGAACAACAACAACGATGGCATATGTTGCACCACTCCCATCGGGTCAAGTTCACTGTGATGTGGAAGACTCCCCTGGTCCTTCCATTAGTCTTTGCTCATGTAGGATCCTGGACTCCCGTATGGCTTGCTGCATTTCCAATTCTTCTGTTGCAGCAGTAGGGTCCAGATCCTCATCACTCTCTGATAGGATGTCAAGATGAGGATGTGTATGATCAGTGGTTCCAGTAAGGGGACAAATGTTGGCCTTCTCACGAGCTTGACTTTCTCTCGCGATCTCGCTTCTCTTTGTCTTTAAAGATCTGCAAGATATCTGTGCAGTTTTCTTCATCCAGTGCTTGGACCACAGTGGTCAATCCGAGAAAATGCAACAGCTTCTTCTTCTTCTTCAATAAACTCTGGTCTTTGGAACTGTTCCCTGGATCGACTCAACTTCCACTTCCTCCATTCTCGCAAACGATTTTGGATGTCTGGATATGGTGGGGATAGGATCATCACATCATCATCTTCTTTATCATCATCTCCCTGTTGCCCTTCCTTCTCAGGAATAGAAGGCAACATACTCTGTTTGCTCAACTCCTTCAAGAAAGATCGTGGGCAGTGTAGATATAGTCTGTCGGCAGGAGAGTCTCATTGTCTCGCTTGCTCCTTGTTCTTCAAATTATTGTCCTATCCACACCGGGTCTTCGACTTGCCTCTATTGATCGGCTTCAAAGAGACTTGGCGATTGCATCAATAGTCTCGGAGACTCTACTTCTCCAAATTGTTTCGCGATCTGCTCGGTGAGTGGCAGACTCAATGTTTTCTCAAGCTCGACCGCTTGAAGAGTCTTCTCCGCTTGGTCCTTACCAGGGAATTTCTGTTCGGATGCGCTTTCCTCCGAGTCCTGGGCGGCGGGGCGTGCTTATTATCCTTTTCTCGAGGAGCGCCTTCTCGGCTTATCGATCCTCCTTTTCTTAATAACTCGGAGAAGGCATTTGGGATTCCTTCTCCATCGCTAACTGCTGAGGCGGTGACTCGGCAGTGGGCGGGTGTGCGTATTTCGTTTTCTTTATCTTTGGGGCGCAGATCTTCTTTGCGGTAGGGCGTCTTCTTCCAGGGGAGAGGAGGAGACAATTGTTTCTTCAGGCCAGTGATTCTCCTCACTCGTGACGCCCTCTTAGATATGCTCTCTTCTCGTGCTCTAAAGGTTCGACGGAACATTTTCTTGTTTACATGGAACGCCTTTTCCATGTCGAAGACGGACTCCATTCACTTCCATCATCCGCCAATCACCAGGCCATATCCCAAAGATCCTCCAAACGAACCATCCTCCTCAAGGATTTATTCCCAATATTCTCGCAGAGTCCGTTGTATACAAAGTCGGACTCAGTTCACCTTTTTCTCTTCCATGATCGCAGCCATCACGATCAACTTGGTTTTGGACAACGATTAAAGCTTCCAAACTTGATATCTATGCATTTGGCAACAATGTCTAACAAACTTGTGGTAATCCTCCTTCAAAAAGCCTTCTTATCACCGTGTAGACAACCTTTGCAAAGACGGGTCGGGTTTGGCTACTTCCTTCCATGTAGCAAACCAGTTAACATCACTTCATAAATCTTCGGCACTCCTTCCGCCGAAAAGTGTTGTTCCGCCGATACTTGGCAGTGATGGTGAAATCTTTCCCATGAACAGAGGACTTGATGCCCTCATCGTGAACTTCAGCGTTCACATAGAACTGTGCGATCTCCTCCACGTAGGTCATCTGAAACTCCATCGACAAAGAGGGTTTCAGTCCTGATTTCTCCAACTTCTCTGCTATTTTCTTCACAAGGGTTTCGTCTGACCCTTGTTTGATCATGCCTTCGAAATCCACAGTAGATCCCGTGTGGATTTGCTTTCCCAACTTGACGAAGTCGTACGCAGAAGCCATTTCTCAAAGATTTACCGAATGAAACTTTGAAACTAAGCTTTGAAGATTTGTAGGGTTTTGAGAGTAAAAATGCTTTCTTTGCTCTTGAGAGAGATGAACAGTTTTGGTAAAGTGAGAGAAAATCGGACGAAATGGTATATGTATGGGTTATGAAAGGACGTGCGGGTGGTTTTTGAAATTTGATCAAGATCAACGACTCAGATTTTGCATGTCGATTAACATTTTAGTTCTCGCATTTAATGCGGCAGCATTTATATCCAATCATAAGCTTGGTATGCAGCTTTTGACTGTACACGTCATAATTATGCTGACGTCATTCTTAAAAACATTCCCGCTTAGTAAAAACGACCGCGTTTTTGTCACTTTGCTCATAAATGTTTCAGCTTACTCCTTAGCTGATTCAACTCTTCTTTCTTTTCACATAGGTACTTAGCTGTCAGCTAACTTGATGCAGCTGATTCTCCGATACGGCTGATTCACTTAGCTGATTCAGGAGTTCAGCTCTTTTTCATCTTTTCATGTTCCTTCTCTTTTCTTTGAGTCTTCTGAGTGTCAACTCAGCTCAATTAACCCTAATTCATGTTTGAGTTCTTCAAATCTTGATTCACATAATGGTTTTGTGAATATATCAGCTAACTGCTTATCAGTTGAGATATATTCCAAGGTGATGTCTTTCCTTTCTACATGATCTCTTATGAAGTGATATCTGACATCAATGTGCTTTGTTCTTGAGTGCGGACAGATTCTCGAGTGATTGCAATTGCACTTGTGTTATCACACATAATTGGAATTTCCTTTTCTTCAACTTCATAGTTTCTCACTTTGTCTCATCCATAAGACTTGGGCACAACAACAGTGCCCGCAGACTATGTATTCTGCTTCACCATGGAGGTGGCTATTGAATTTTGCTTCTTGCTAAACCAGAAATTAGCCTATTTCCAAGCATTTGACATGTACTGAGGTACTTTTCCTGTCAACTCTACATCCAGCATAGTCATAGTCTGGGTAACCAATTAGCTTGAATCCACCTTCCTTCGGATACCATAAGCCAACTTCTTGGCTTGCTTTCAGATATCTCAAGATTCTCTTAGCTGCAGTCATGTCGCTTTCTTTTGGAGCAGATTGAAATCTTGCACATACACCTACAAAAAGGTGATGTCCGCCTGCTTCCGTGAGATAGAGCAATGACCCAATAAGTGCTCAGATCTTGTTTGATCCACAGCTTGCCATCTGTATCCATATCCATTTTGATTGATGTATTCATTGGTATTTTCACAGAAGACTTCTCTTCCATACCAAATTTCTTCATTAAATCTCTGGTGTATTTTGTCTGAATTATGAAGGTTCCATCCTTCAGCTGTTTTGCTTGGAGTCCAAGGTAGAATGTCAGCTCTCCCATCATGCTCATTTCAAATTTGCTTTGCATGAGATTTGAGAATTTATCACACAACTCTTTGTTTGTGGATCCAAAGATGATGTCATCCACATATATTTGAACAAGCAAAGATACTCTTCCTATCTTGAATTAAGAGGGTTCTATCCACTTTGCCTTTTGTGAATCCGTTCTCGATCGGGAATTGTGATAATGTATCATACCATGCTCTTGGTGCCTGTTTCAATCCATATAAAGCTTTCTTGAGTTTGTATACTTTATCTCCAAGAGTCTTCTGCTCAAATCCCGGAGGTTGTTCAACATACACTTCTTCCTCCAATAACCCATTAAGGAATGCACTCTTTACATCCATTTGATATACAATGAAGTTCTTGTGAGCAACATAGGCAAGAAACATTCTTATGGCTTCCAATCTTGCCACAGGAGCAAAAGTTTCATCAAAATCTATTCCTTCTTCTTGGCAATACCCTTTGGCTACCAATCTTGCTTTGTTTCTTACCACAGAACCTTCCTCATTCATGTTGTTTCTGAACACCCATTTAGTGCCAATAACATTTTGATGGGTAGGTCTTTGAACCAATTCCCACACTTTGTTCCTTTCAAACTGATTCAGCTCTTCTTGCATGGCTTGAATCCAATGTGTGTCATCCAATGCTTGTGACACATCTTTTGGCTCTATTTGTGAGATAAAACAAGTGAACATAGCTTCTTGTTGAGTTCTGGATCTGGTTTTCACACCTTCTCTTACATCTCCAATGATTAGTTCGGTGGATGATCTCTCGGCCACCTTACATCGAGTTGGAGTAAGTTAGTGGATTCATCATCTTGCAAAGTGTTATTTTTGATCAGCTCTCTCATCATCACTTAGCTTGGATATTTCCCACTGTCTTTGAGACTCGCTTATCTCATCTTCATCCGGGTTTATAATTCCCGGCTTGACTTCAACATAGGGACTCTTTTGCATGATTGGCTGATTCAGCTTATCAGCTGACTCTTCAATGTCTTCTCCATTTACATTGGGTTCATCAAACACTACATGAATAGACTCTTCTGTAACCATTGTCCTCTTGTTGAGCACTCTGTAGGCTTTGCTTTCAGCTGAGTATCCTAAGAAGATACCTTCATCAGCTTTAGCATCAAAAGCCTTTAAATTATCTTTGCCATTGTTATGAATGATGCATTTGCATCCAAATATTTTAAAATATGCAACATTTGGCTTTCTCCCTTTCCAAATCTCATAGGAGTCTTTGTCGGTTGTAATACATTTATCATGCATCTATTTTGAGTATAGCATCTTTGTGTTTATTGCTTGATCCAAAATCTTTTAGGCACCTGCTTGACTAACATGGTCCTTGGCCGCTTCTTTGAGAGTTCTGCTTCTTTTTCAGAACTCCATTCTCATTTGTGGAGTCCTTGATGCGAGATAATTCATGACCAATATCATTTTCAACACAATATCGAGTTATTATACCATTGACAAACTCGGTTCCTCTCGATCTTATTTTGATAATGGTTTGACTCTTCTCATTTTGATTCTCTTCATCGATTGTGGTAGTTTCTGCAGGTTTATTTCTTCTTACACATGAAAATTGTCCATGTGTATCTTGAGTAGTCATCTACTACCACCAAGGTGTATTTCTTTCCACTTATGCTAGTTTGGTTCAACAGACCAAATAGATCCATATGTAGCAGGTGTAATATTCTTGTTGAAGATGGACATGTCTTTTCTTTGAATGATGATTTGATTTGCTTTCCCATCCGCATGCATCACATACACTCTCCTTCTTGTATCGAGTCCGAAGTCCTTCTACAAGATTACTTCTTGCAAGTTTGTTAATAGTTTTGAAATTCGGGTGACTCACTTCTTGTGCCACATCCAACTTGATTCGGTTGTGCTCTTTGCTAGTAGACAAGTGTTTGGTGTTGCAGTTGACCAATCCACCACATATATGTTCTTTTGTCTGCATCCTTGTAGCACTACTTCATTAGATTCAGTGTTCTTGATTTGGCACACTCCCATATTGAATCCAACATTATAGCCCTTGTCACAGAGTTGACTTATGCTTAGTAAGTTGAAATTGAGGCCTTCAACATGTGCAACATCTGTAATTTTTCTTGATGGACCCAATGCCTCTTATTTCTCCAGGAGCTTCATTTCCTCCAAATATGACTTTTGCACCTCTAACTTCCTTAAATTTTGACAGTTTTTTCTTGTTTCCTGTCATATGTCCGAATGTACCACTATCCATGTACCAGGTTCATTGGCACTCACTGCTCAACCCGTAATCAAGGAAATTAGGTTTTAGGTACCCATACTTGTCTGGGTCCTGAGTGGTTAGTATTGTAAAATGATCCAACCAACCTATAGCCAAATGATTTGACTCTAAGAGGTTGCCATCTATCAGTGCCATAATCATAATTAATTTTGGCAAATTGCTTGGGGTTCTAGGTTCATACAAATTGTCTCTTTTGTCTCAGTATGCTGTGCATGTGTTTTAGCAATTGCCTTCCTTGGGTAGTTGTGATACCTCTGTGTGTAGTGTTTGGGTGCATATGTGTGCTTTGAGAATAGCTCTTTTGCCTTTGGAATGGCCTTTCTTGAGTTCTAGGCCTTTGCCATCTGGCATGTATTCCATAGGTCTTTTTGATAGTTCACATTATTCCAATCACTTGGCTTGGATAATTTCTACCATTCCCATCATATGTGTTCCTTTTATAGAATTTACTCTTTTTGTAGTTCTGTTTTCTTCTTTACTGAGTACTTTCTGTTTGGAGTTTCTTTGAGGAACTCGGGCCGGATTTCTTCTCGGCTATCCTTTCAAAGATACTCAAATTTGGTCATTTTCCTTTTCCTTTATAACCAAGGCCGATTTGGTTGTGATTGTGCTTTGGAATGAATGTGTGTGCACCATTTGGAGTTTTGGTTTTTTGAGATGCTTCATTGCTTGAAGATCCTTTTTCCAAAATCACTTTGGGAGCTTGACTTAGCATAGAGGAATTAAATCATAAGCTTCTGTCTTATCTCCACATTCTCTTTGGCTCATAATAAGATCATCCAAAGATTTAGATGCCTTAGTGAATGAGGCAATCACATTTTTGAGGTCATTTTCCTATTTTCTATAGCGACTATCTCTGCTATTAACTTAGCATTTTCGGCCTTTATTTCTTTATTCTCATCGGCTATGTGACTCGAGTACTCGGCTCCTTAGTCACCGTGAGTTTTGGCTTTGAGCGAGTTGTTTTCCTCATTTAGCAAAGTGTGTGTGAGGATTTAATGTGCTCAAAGTCTTTCATCATTTTGCTATGAATCATAAAGATCAGTGGATGATGAGGTGTGTGTGTCACGATCACTATCACTAGTGTCTGAGTGAGATGAGTTAGATTGTACCTCATCTTCTTGGTCAGGTTGGTCTTGTTCTTTGGCCATTAAACATATTAAGGCTTCTTCTTCAAAGTCACTTGAGTAGTCAGATTCACTACTCTCTGAGTCTGTTGTGTCTTTTGACTTGGTTTGTCTCGTGATCTCTGCCTAACATTGCCTTTTTCTTCTCTTGTCTTCTTTCTCTCAAGACTTTTCTTTCCTCTTCATTCCTGTATTTGTTGACTACGAGGATATGGGCAATCAATGGCATAGTGACCAGGGTTGCACTGCGGTTCGGCAGATAGTTTTCAACTTTTTGATCGATTCTTTCCATCCTTGATTGTCAGCTCTTTGATACTCAACCTTTTGATGCTCTGTTCTTTTGGGTGGCCTATCTTCCCTTGACTTGGAGGGAGCTGAGTGGCTTCTGGAGGATTCACCTTTGCCTCTTTTGTAATTCTTGTTGAAGAATTTGTTGAACCTTTAACCATCGGGGCAATCTCCTCTTGGTCAATGACTTCCTTGACCTCGATTCTTTTACCATCTTTAGCTATTAGAGCAAATTTGTTTTGGGCACAACTGTCTCTTTCTAGGTCTTTTCTTCTCACTCAAATTCGTAGGCTTTGAGATCCGAGAATAGCTCATGGTTGGATGTTTTTGATAGGTCCATGGAGTGTCTCGGGGCCATGACTTTCATTTCCCATTCACCGAGACTTCTTAGAATCTTTATACACATTTCCTTCGTGTATATTCGTTTCCAAGTGCGACATGACTCATTGGTAATTTACGTGAATCGAGCATCCAGGTTGATCCAAGGTTTCTCCCGCAAGCATCTTAAAGTTTTCAAATTTTTGTACAACAACGATAGTTTATTTTCCTTGATTTGCTCGTAGCCTTCACAAATCAGGGGTTAGCTTATCCTGATTTCTTTTGCGGTCTTGCATGATTTGACTTTGTTGAACATGGCTTTGTCGAGTTTTGTAAAGAATGTCCTTGGCCACGTTGTCCAAGTTGTATCTTTTTGTCATCATTTGTCCATTCACTCTTGGTTTTTCAACCATAGCTGGTGCAGGAGCAACATCATCTTCTCCTTCACCAGCAGCATACTCCTTGCAGCTTGTGTTCACTTTTAAAATTTGCAGTGGCCCATCTTTCTATTACTATCCACATTTCATCGTGTAATCTTTGATAGATGAGCACTGCATACGAATTTTCCAATCATCAAATTCCTCAATTGTGAACATAGGGATGCGTGTCAAATTTGCTTCCATGATAATAACTTTCTTTGAATAAAAGAGTTTTGAAAGATCAAGAGCTATAGCAAGCTTTGAGAGATTGGAGATCTAGTTCGAAGAACCGGTGCGGAAGGCTCAATGAACCAACCGCTCACGATACCACTTGTAGGTCCCAAGGGGTGTGAGTGTAAAGGCTTAGAAGGGGGTTGAATAAACCTTACCAACTTTTCGATTTAGTCCTTTTAAGACGTTGAGTTAATACTTCACACTAAGTCCTTGATGGACAACTAAGTTAGTTGATCGGCAGAGTTAGCCACTCAACCAGACTTCTGATTGAGCCGTTGATAGAATAACTCACTATTTTGACTAAAACTTAACTCTCTTGTGATATGTTTTCATTGGAAGACTTAACACCCTTGAATTTTGGTTTAAGTTTGTTTTAATACTTGATTATTGCACTTTGTTAATTATCGGATGGACAACAAATTTATCGGCAGATATCAAAATAATATGCGAAATTAAAGTCTTTGAAATATAAATGACACATAAATTTTATAGAGGTTCGAAGATGGGGTAATTCTTCTACTCCTCTCTTCTCCAACTCCCGGAGGAATCCACTAAGTATTGATCAATGTACAAAGTGGTTATCGGTCCGGATGCAAGTCTTGATCACACAACCGACTTGATCCTTTGGGACTCGATCCGAGATGCGCTTGGTCACACAATCGGCTTCTCGTGCGACCCGGCTTCTTCACAGGCACCTTGCTACTACAGCCCACTTGCTCAAGCTTCTTGGATTTGATCACGAAGCCCTCCAAAAACTTGAGACTGGTTCGACCTTGAACCTTTCTACAATCCTTTGTGGAATGTAGACCCTTGATTCTTCAAATGTTTCCTCTTCAACTGATTGAAGTCGCCTTTCCTTCACAGTGAGTGTTGGATTGATTTCCTTCATAATGTAGGCTTGAGGATTGAGCTTAAATGTCTTGAGAATATTTCGGTTACATATATTGCTTTCTTGCTTGTAATGGTTTTCTCGTGTCAAGGTAACCTTTTCTCAAGGTGATTCCTCGGCCTTTTATAGTGTTCTTTTGAAAATTTGCTGTTGAAGAGATAGGTTAATTTTCAAAAGACACTTGTGGTCGTTGGCTTGTCTTGTTGCGATCCTTGGAATTGACATTTCCTCATATTGAATGAGTCTTGACTTTTTCGAGTTCGACACACAGTGCGGTGCTTCCCATTGTTTATTCCTTTTGCACGCTTCGGGATGAACACTTTAAGAAAAGATATGGGAGTATTACTTGTTTAAGTAATTTTCTTGACTTACGTACAACGGATCTCTTTCATTGTCTCGACTTGACATTTCCTTGATTTCCCCGGATGACTTGAGTCGACTTCCAATCATGGATGACTCATCCGTCACATCAACTTGAGACTTGGCTATCTTGGATTGACTTGATCGACACTTTACTCAGCTGCACATTCAGTCGAGTTCCTGTCAATTCTTCCTTGCTACACTCAACTGCCTCACAAATGAGTCTTCCTTCTAGTCTCCGAGTTGACTTCTTGCATGTTCGGGGCATAGCCGACTTAACTCACTCGACCCCCTATCTATTACATTAACAAATTACAAGGAAAATGGGGTGCCAACTTTCTATTCTAAGTTTTTCATGGCATTCATCAAAATCTAAAAATTAATTTCCCAACAAATATTATAATTTTTGGATATGTTATACTATGGTATGTATATTATATGTCATTAAAATTCCAGATCCGATAGTATTATATTTATTTAAATATGATTTTTCTTCCATAGCTGTGCAAGATTTTGTGTTACACCAATTTCGGTTTCACAAATTCAAGACCAATAGCTAAACATTTTGAATCTTCATGAAATTTTTATACGATATCTACTTTTGAGTCTATTTTCTACTGTAAAAATATTGAATAATTATAGTAAACGTTTTATGAGAAAATATTATTTAATCCAAACTGCGCAAAGATTTAGTATTGTTCAAACCTACCAAGTTGAACCTTAAACCTTAGGAAAATACCGTGAGTTTCCACAAATGTTATTTTAGTGCTTCTGATATCGAGGTTAATACTTAAGTTTTGACTTCTAGTAACTAAGATGTCTATATATCCATGTGAGGTGACGAGGACGGCGAGCTCTGAAGTTCAATAGGGATATTGCATCAAATCATTCTACAAATTTTCAAGCAAAGTTTCGAGGTGAGGTTTGCTTTTCTAAACTTTATTGTACTTGTTAAATGCTTAGATTATTTTGTATTAGTGTGTAGTACAGTTGCTTTAGACACCCATGAGCCAGGGACTCAAGAGGTCCGGGGTCGATGTATCCCTCAGGTGGAACACGTGCAGTGCAATCCATGTCTATGTCTATGGTTTTTCAAAGAATCTATGTTATGTTCAATTGGATAGTATTTGCATGTTAATGTGAGATATCTGTGTATTTAGCTTGGACAATTTTAACTCCACTGAGCTGTGTCGCTCACCCCAATTATAATCCAACTTTTCAGGTTGAGGAGTTGGCCATGGTTATTGGTGGTGGATAATTGATGGTCTATGAAACTAGTGAAGTAATGTCTATACTTTTAAAATGTATGTTTCAATTTAATAAGTAATTATTTGTCTAAGTATTTATTTACGCTGTTAGACTTAGGGTGGATTATTGATGATCTGTGAAAGTACTGGAGTAGTATCTATATTTTGTAATGTTTTTCAATTGAATACTAAATTGTTAAACAAATTGTTATTTTCTAAGTATTTACCTACGATGCTAGACTCTGTGTGATAATTGATTGGTGTTGAGAACAAACGTTCAGTTTCTAGGAAATTTTCGAGTTGAGATAATAAATGATGAATTACTATGATTTTCTAAGTTTATTTATGTAAACAGACCAAAAGGGATATTGTTTTATTATATAAATTAGTAAATGTGCGAATTTCTTATAAATAAATGAATATATGAATTTTCTACACTTTATAATTTGCTTCCGTTTAGAGATGGCAGTGCGGCGGGGAATCCCCGTTCCCCGTGGGGATCCGCCCCGAATGGGGCGGGGATTCCCCGAAAGTTTCCCAGTGGGGACGGGACGGGAAATTTTCTCCCCGTTGGCGGGGACGAGGCGGGCGAGGGAACGGGGATCATACTCCCCGCCCTTCCCACGGAGAACCGCTTATTATATATATAATATAATATTTATAATATTTATAATATAATATAAATATATCCACATTAAATATGAAAAATAACAAAATATTTAATTTATTTTATTAATGAGTAGTTTATTAGTTTTTTTATATAATTTATTAATATAAAAATGATTATTTTTATAAAACAATTGAATTTTTGCAAAAAAAAAAAAAGAAATTAAAGCGGGGAGCGGGGAATCCCCGCGGGGACGGGGATGGGGGGAAATTTTTCCCCGATTGTCTCGCGGGGACGGGGACAGGGATTCCCCGCGGTCACGGGGACGGGGACGGGATTCCCATGATCGCGAGGATGGGGATGGGGATCGCTCCCCCGCCCCCGCCCCGCCCCGTTGATATCCCTACTTCCGTTGTTGCTACTGAATTTTGAATGAAATATATTTACAGGCGTATTTTCTCTTATAAAATAAATGTATGTACGTGATTTTTCAAAGTCTTTCACTGTCAAATGGTCTGTTAGAATTATATGTAGATGTCAAATTTTATTCAAATTATTTTATGCGATTATTTCCACTGTAATTATTGTTCATTTGAATATTAAATTGACCTCATAACGAGATGATTTTCCTATAAAAAAAAGTATTCGTCAAAATGAATGTATGTGTATATTTTTATAGTCCAAAATTTCGGGACATTTTAGGAGTATTGTTGGAAGTATTGTTGAGTCTCTAGTATAACACCTGCGAAGTTTGATTTAAATCTAAATAGTCTATATTCAAATTGATTTTGGACGAGCTGTTTTACATTTCATAGATATACTCCTAGATATAAGTTTTAATAGTATTTTGTACTAGTTGAGTCATACATGTGAGTTCTGTAAACGATTCAATCAACTAGTTAAGTTTTTCGCCTTGTTGGCACGTTTGCAAGTATATTTTTACTTGCAGACAAATTTTATTTTGCATTAATGTTGTTAATATGCTACGAGTTGGTATAAGTATTACTGACACTTATAGCAACATTTTATTATGTGCGCTTTATCCTTGAATATGTGGGTCTTTAAAACTTTCAGTAATGGTTCTCGTTAGTTAATTCTATCCCACACAAGTTAACTTTTCATGCATGCTAATTATAAGTTTCATTTTTTTTGTTTAGAGTTATATTCTTGTGGTATTTATTAATAGTTTTTGAAATCTATTAGCTATTTTGGTTATTTCACAATCTAAATAGACTATATTGAGACTTATATAAAACATGGGGCACCAAAATAAAAAGTGGTTTGCATTGCATTAACAAATTTATAAAAATTAAATATTTTATGATCTAAATTTTGAAAATAAAATAATAATAATTAAAGCTGCCCAAAATTAACATTTTTTTCTGTAATTACTCATATGACTATAATTTAAATTTTTTATAATAAGATATTTAAATCTAAAATTTCAAACTTGAGCATATATAACATTTAAGTTTAACATTTAAAGTTAATCTTAAAAAAAGTCATGCATGTTTATATTTACGTTGCATCAACAAAATTATAAAATTAGATTTGGCACCATTTAGAAATATAATTTGTATCCTAATTAATCTAATAAGACTATGTAACATTTTCTTATTCAGAATAAAAATGGAAAACTAAATTAAGTAATAAATAAAACAAATAAAAAAAGAAGCTTTTCAAGAATTTATAGCTTGTTTAATAAAGTTAAACTTAAAGATGAGGGAGATGTGAATTTGAAAAATAAATTTACTAGTAATAGGTAATAAAGTAAATATAAAATATTATAATTATATTTACTTTTTAAAAAATAAAAATTAGCGGGCTAACGAGCTAGCCCGGTTAACCTTCGGGCTAGCCGTAACGGGCTTCGGTTTAAACGGTCCGGGCCAAAAAGACCCTGATTTAAACGAGCCAAAATAATTCGGCACTAACCCTCTTTTTTTTGAGGAAATACCACAAAATACCCTGATTTTTAAAAAAAAGACAAAAATACCACCCTATCACTAATCTACCTCACCCAGTCCTAAACTTCCCAAATATACCCACCCTGTTACTTTTCTTATGCGGCAAAAAGTCATCTTGATGCATTGATCGTCATCTCCAAGGCCCACTGGGACAAGCTGATTTCCTCCTGAAATTAGAAAGGCGTGAGAAATGAGAAAAATAGAGGGCAAGACTATGGATGAGCCAACGTGGAATATATATGATATGTTATTGACCTTTCATCACAAAACGTTAAAACTAGCTTTTTTGGGAGGTAACCTAATTTTCAATCGCCTTTGTCCATTTTTTTTTCTAACTTCGATTGTTAGTTTTATTTGTTTTGTTGTGAGTTTATGTATATGAGGCGTCATGACAATCTCTGGTTTTGACAAAAAAAAATAGGAGCAAAACCACACGACCACAATTTATGTTTTAATTTTAGAAGCGCCATGTCTTCGCCGCACCACGTCATCGCACCATCGACGCCTAAGCGCTTTGGCGAATACTATTTTAGTGCTCCGACCAGTCCTTCTCATCTCTCTCAATTCTATCGCGATTTTGACGACTTGTTCGTTGCTAGTGGTTAGTGGCAGCGCCGCCTCTTCTGGAGATGAGTTTGTGTTTGATTTGAGCGAAGATTGGGAAAAAGCATCGGTATCCGCTAATTTAGGGGAAGATGATAGAAATTTGATTTTAGGATTTTGACAGATGAATTGATTTTAGATTTTTGTAAAGTTTCTTTAGTTTTAGAAATTGAGTGTCGTTTTATGTCTTTTCTTGATTTTTGATGTTCTGTTCTGAGGAAATTTTGGATTAGGTAATAGTTGTGATCTCTTGCAACAAGTTCATCAATAGAAAATTCAGTAGTTGTGTTGCTGGAGAATGTAATTTTTGTGATGTTAAAAATAATCAAAATAGAGCACGGATTAGGAATTGCGGCCGTGTCGAAGAAGATGATGAATGTTTCGAACGAGCGACGAGGATTGGGGTGAAGATTTTGTGGTTGATTTCGAGTTTTCATCCGACGGGGTGAGGCTCTACAACTGTTTGATGAAATATCGAGCGAAGACTCAGAGGTTAAACCCAATTTTATGTGTTATTTCATTATTTTGTGATTTGAAGTTTTTTGTTTGTTTCGATGTTGTTTCGAAGTTGTTTCTTTTGTGTTTCTGTATTTCCATTTATTTATACTTTTTTATTGTTTTTTATTTGTTGTGTTATCTATATGACTGTGTATCTTTTTTTATTTCTTTTGTAGTGAATATGGGATTTTTTGTTGCTTGTTATGCCGAGCACTTTATTGGTGGGAAGAGCTATGGACGTCAAGCGTTTGAGATAGAGAATGAACAAGCAAGGCTCAGTCATCCGCTTCACAATCATGCTAAGGTGAAGGCTGCAAAATGGTGATGACTATGACAACGACATTGAGTTTCTACCTCCACTTCCTAATGATTTTAGAGAATTGTTGTTATGTAAATCTTAATGATGATGTAATCGGTTGAAACATGTAAAAACATAAATGAAACGTGTAAGAAACAATTGTGAAACAGGGGATCATGTGATAAAAGTTTGTAGTAAATTGCTTTTAAATTTAGAGAAATAGTGTAGTTTTTCCCCATATACTTTCTTTTTTTTTTTTCATCCTTGTAAATGTTGATCTTTGCTTCATTTCGATGTCTGCGTATGTCTAATCTTGAACTAAAGATCTCACGTACTCTAGCAAAGTTGTTACTAGTAAGTCTTTCCCGTTACGATTGATGCATTCAATAATTCTACGATGTTGGAAGTCAATACAAAGTATTTTTTGGTCCGACAGGTGGAGTCGTGTCCATTTCTCGTAGCCGATGATGGACAAGTAAGCTCAAATTTTCTCGAATTGAATTTGTTGTTCCAAGATTTTGTTTAGGGTCTTGAATGTGCGATCCATTGGAATCGATATTCTTGTTATTTCAAAGTTGGTATACTTTCTATTTTCTTCCCATTGTCCATCGTTGTGGCATACCACAACCGAGATTTTCTCTATGCAACTGTGGAATTCAATGAAAAGTTAGCTAAGTGAAACATATAAGAAACATAAATGAAACAGTGTGAACAACAAAAAACAACAAAACATGTTTGAAATAACAAAGAAACAAAAAGAAACAAACGCAAAAAAAATCAAAAAAATGGGTATTTTTGTCAAAAATCAAAAAATGGGTATTTTTGTCCAAATTCAATGGAAAATGGTATTTTTGTCCAAAATCGGCGGAAAATGGACATTGTGCAGGAATTGGGTATGAAAAATGGGGTATTTATGTCCTTTTCCCCTTTTTTTTTCGGTTTAAACGGTCCGGGCCAACAGACCGCGACCTTTTTAACATCTCTAGTTGGGGCCCCAAAGTGGGCAAAAATGTTATTTTTGAAGTACTGAGGACTTGAAAATCAAAATGATATATAAACGTGCGAGGGAGGAAAAAAAAACATCTGAAAATCATCGATAAGAATATCTCCCAGTGTTTCACACCCCCACACAGTATAGCTCTCTGAATAAGGGAAATGGCATTCTCTATACCCAGATTTTCCACTTTTGCTACAATTTCTCCCTGTACTTGGAAAAATCCCTCCAATATTCAGCAGCCTTTTATCAGTTTTCCTCAATCCAGTAAAAGAAACACAAGTTTTGGATATAGATACGGTTTATTATGTTGCTATGCAGCGGCGAAGCAGCAGAAAAGTGGCGCGCCGCCGGCGACGAAGAAGAAAAAGAAGCCTAGTAGCAAGAATAATAGTAAGAGAGTGATTCAAGATGATTTTGAGATTGAAAAGAGTGTCAGTGGTGGTGGTGGTGGTGGGTTGGAGGTGCTAGAGTCACCGTCACAGTTGGGTCAGTCACCATACTCGGCGCTGCCTATGCCAAAGCCACCCGCGGGTTTCGTGTTGGATGAGCAAGGAAAAGTTCTTATGGCTTCTAACAAACGCATTGCCACTATTGTGAGTTTTTACTGTTTTATTTATTCTTGCTATTCTATTTTGAGTTTATACTGTGTAAAATGTGCATTTATTTGTTCGTATGCTTGTATGGAATCCTGTGTTTTATGATTATAGCTATTCATAGCAAGCTTTGGCCCTGGGTTAGGCTGTGAATTTGGACTAGGTAGAAATTAGGTGTGAGAGACATGAAATGATTGTGAATTGCTGGGTCAAATTTTTTGTAGTGAAATTGGGGCTTTTGGTTGCATGAGAATTTCTGAATCCAAAGATTACGAATAAGTAGAATGCAGACACTGTTAAGTGCAGCAAGTTTGTAGCCGGAAAATTTTCCAGTTAGCTACTCTGACTTACTAGGAAAGTTTCTCAGATTTTGTCCTTTCTGAGAGAAACTTTATCCATTATACTGAATTTTGCTTTTTTCATCGTGGTGTCAAGAAAGACAAGTTTAACTTTTACAACGAAGTGATGATATTCGGAGTTCAAACTCCGTATGTATGCCCATCAACTTGTGTATGACCGCATATTACTATTTGCAGTTCTAGACTTATCCGGTTTCATGTACTACCAATTTTTCAGAACCTAAGAATTTCATTGTTGAGTACTTCTGGTTATTTTCACTTGTCGCTTAATTTGTCTTCTGTCATTTAGCTGAGATTCTCCTAGTAATATTATATCTGTTTTTAAAGTTTCTTCGAAGTTTCATACAGTGAGAATGAAGAAGTTACATTTTAATTTAGATTAACCAAACTTTTCAATATAGTGGTAACTATCTCCTCTAATGGAGATTTTTTGGAGGTTTATGAAGAGTGATCAACAAGTAGTCTATTTTCAGTATTTAACTTTGTGCGGGAAAAGAATTTCTATAAATCAGAATATATATGTACTCAAAAGGTCACTTCATTAATGTCCTTACTGTCACTTATGTGCAACTTTTATATGTTTTTCTCTGTTACTTCCATCTCATGTTCTGAGGATGCAGAAGTTGTTTTCATTGTATTCTTTACCCTTTTCTTGAGTTTATGGCACGCAATTGAGTGTAACAACGGGTAGCAATTTGGCTTTTTTTTTTTTTTTTTTCCTTATAGAATAAACTCTCGACTTAATCAAGACGTATTGTTTTATCAAGTATTTTGCCTTCCTTAAAGTGATGAGGCCTATTTCGAAGTACAAACATTTGAGGATACCCATATTAACACTGATAACTGAGGCTGGAATTCGACATTCGTCTAAATTGCTCTATAATAATGATTAATATATGGCGAACTTGCAGACATGAGCAATTTATTTTGGCTTTCTTTCTGTCAAATTACAAATTCAGTGAATTTAAATATTAAATTCTGTGGAAGTAGCATGATTGTCAGTGTGCTTACTGCTACGTGAGCCAGGGACAAGTTGTTCCAATTAAAAATGCAAGAAGAAAAAAAATATATCTCCATCCAGAATTCTTCGTGATATTGACCTATTGACCATCCAATATTACCTTTTCTTTCTGTATTTTTATAATAATGAAAAATATAACACTAATATTTGGAAATATTATTATTTCAGAATTTTCAAAGAATCATTACAGTATGTTGGCCAAAAGTTATAGGTATGACTTTGTATTGGAGCAAACTGTACATTCAAATGTGGATTTACAGAGTAGGACAAATCTGGCATGTAGTCTTTCTGGATGAATAAATTCAGTCTTTCCTTGTTACTAGTTTCCTTCTTGTGCTTGTATGTTCACCTTATTTAACACTTGCATCCCAGTAAATTATATTCTTCCTCCTTGTGCTTATGTTTGAGTTTGAGTCATTCTATTTCAGTCAGTGGATTCTTCTGTGGTTTATATTTATCTAAGAAGTCACTGACAGGTCGATTCTACCAATAACTTCCCGCTGGATTGTGTTATAAGGAGGGTATTTACAAACTCAAGGGGAGATGAATGTATGCTACTCTGCCCTGTTGATACGTAAGTTACACTGCAGGGTCCTCATTAGATGTATGTTTCTCCTGTAACACAAAAGTTAATTCATAAAATTGTTTGCAGGCCTGTTCAAATTTTGAAGAGTGTCAATGTTGAAGGATGGTCTGCGGTAAGTTTTTACTCATATAGCTCAATGAGATCCATTCCATTTTATCTAAAAACTTAAAAGCATATTTTGTATTCATTTTTCTGGGTACTAATTGTAATTTTTTGGTTGTGTCCTATCTGTGATTAGTGGAGCAATTTCCTCTATGGTTCATTTATGTTAGAACTTATGTATGAGGTGTTTGTGAGGATATGCTTGAGTTGCTAAATGAATTATTTTTGAATATATGCGCGTGCTCCAAAAATTTCATCCCCAGCTGTGAACTAGAGGCATAAATTTTGTAGGTCATTGCTAAATACTTTTAAGTGTACAACTGAAAGAAATTTACTTTCTATCATGTCCCATCTATGATTGTGTACGTGAGTGGAGCAATTTCCTCTGTGGATCATTTATTTTAGAACTTATGCATAATCAATTGTGGTAATATGCTTGAGTTGCAAAATATATTATTTCTTGAATATATGTGAACAACTGTGAAAGATATATATGCTAATGTCCTATCTGTGATTGTGGATGTGCGAGGAGCAATATCCTATATGAATTGTTTACTCTAGAAATTATGCATGAGGCTCTTGGTGATGATATGCTTGAGTTGCAAAATATATTATTTCTTGAAGATATGCTTGAGATCCAAGAATTTCATCCCCAGCTGTGAGCTTAAGGCATAAAATTTGGAGGTCAATGGCAAATACTATTCTGCGAACCGCTGTGATCAATTATTGCTAGTTGGTAACACTTGAGAAAGGTTAATTCTGTAATCAAAACTTGGTGATAATAGATTTTCAAAACACTACTAATTTATTATTTTTAAGCTTGAAAATGTTGCGTTGGGGCAGATTGTGGAGAGGGACGAATATCGTCGAAATAGGTGGCAGATTTGGGCTCATTCATTCTCTTAAGCAAGATTATTAAGTATTAACTGCATCTTTAGGATTCTTTTTGGTCTGACTTCACTTCGGGCGCTAGGGTTGGTTAAGATTTTATTTCGTGGTATATTAGAAGGCTGGAGTGTGGCATTACACATAGGATGCTAAGTAAGTAATTTGGTGAAGTATTAATTTGAACTTCATTAGTGACTATTTCTGATGGGCTGCTGGGGATCCTCAAAATCGTAAATGGAGCAAGGTAGATACTTGTGTCCTTTCGCTTTCTTGCTCGAGAAATATCTTAAAATGCACTCACTCGTGATCAATATCGAAGGTTAATTCTGCTCATAAAATTCCCTTGCTTGTCCTCTTCTTTATTCCCTACTACTTATTTTAGTAATCATGGATTAAAATCTTTCAGGATCATCTGCTTTGTAGGTTAGTGATGAAGAAGTTGAGGCTATTCTCCCCACTGCAGCATATGCCCTTGCCAAAATACATATGCATCTTGTGTACAGTGGGTATGATGAAGCACAAGTTAATTTTCAAGCATAATCATCGTTACCTTTTAACTTCTCTGAATCACAGACTAATGACATACTGTTTTTCGATAATGTCCCATGCTGTGGAACTTGTTCCTCTGCTATCATCAGATTTTGCTATACAGCACGTGGCGGTTTTTGCTACACTGAGGAAGACATATTTGAATTTAACATTGGTAAGACATTGTCTTGGAATCTGTAAAGCTTGACCCTTGTCGAGCTTTATTGATTTATCCATCTCATTTTACAGCAAAACATTGACGTCTCCATTATTGCTCTTCAGAAGTTTATTGTTTTTGTCGTGTATCAAGAAGTAAATAAACCTTCTGTCCCTCTGGTTTACACTCATCTTATGGTTCCCTAACTTGATGTGGTTATGAATTAGCTGCAATTTTTTTATAGTTTGTTGGTGCACAAATTTCATACGAGTCTGCCACCAGGCATAGTGATTTATGTGTTTAGGTTCTTTTAAGTTTCTATAACTTGTCATTTTCCCTGTGAAGTTAATTTTGACTTGATTTGGCACCAGTGACATCATCTACTGATATGATGAGGTTGCACTTATTTTTCTTGAAATATGACACAATGTGGCGCCACTGAACTGACCTATATGCAATCTCTCAACATGATGAGATTGCTCATATAGGCTACTCACACAAGCCTTCTCACAAACATGACTTATTGCATAAAACTGAACAAAACGGCACTTTTACCCACAATCTAAATGGGCTTCTGTTTTCATTCCACCGTAAATCAAACTTTTGGGCTGCCTTCTCTTTTCATTAAATTCTATGGAAAATTGGTGAATCATGTTCACCATTAGCTAGAATGAGCATCTGCTTTGCAGTATACTGTTTAAAAGTTCCTTGATCAAACCCAAGTTCTTTATCACAGAAATTTAACTTGTTAAGGTGGGCCTTATGCAGATAATGGTGAAGATGTAGATGGTTTGCCAACTGAAGGCATTGAAATTGCATGCTTCCATCTGGTACGACGTTAATTCTATTATATTGACCAGATATAACAACCTCAGGATGAGACAATCTGTTGCACTCCAGCATCTGGATCCAACAAAATGTCTGAATAGTGTGTGTAAATCTTAACATAGTTTTGCACGAAAAATTATTGGCTTCAAGTTTGAACACATTTGGAGGGTGTTTGGCTAAGCTTATTTAAAAGATCTTCACCTACATCTTATAAGATGTTTTTAGAGCTTATAAGATGCTAGATCTTATTTTAAGAATAAGTTGTTGAAGTATTTGGATAAAATAAGATTGTGGAGCTTTTAACATGTTAGTAATGACAATTTTGTAATTAAAATAGTCAAAATTAATGGAGGTTGTTAAAATAAGATTCCCAACTTTTTTAAAAACAGTGTATAAGCTTCTAACATCTTATTTTGGGAGCTTATATAAGCTCTTTTTTAAAAAAATTAACCAAACAAATTTAAAGAGCTTATAAGCTCTTAAACACCTTATAAGATGTAGGGATGTCAACGGGGCGGGGCGGGGCCGGGGAGCCATCCCGTCCCCGCGACGCGGGAATCCCCGTCCCGTCCCCGTGAGACAAACGGGGAAAAATTCCCCCATCCCGTCCCCCGGGGATTCCCGTCCCGTTTCAATTTATTTTTTTAAAAAATAACCATTTTTAAATATTTAAAATATATAAATTATATAAAATAACTAATAAAACACTAATTAATAAAATAAATTAAAGATTTTTGTCATTTTATTATATTTAATGTGTATATATTTATAATATATTATATATATTTAAAATATTATATTATATATAATATTCGGTTCCCCGCGGGGAACGGGGCGGGGATCCCCGCGGGGCGGGGAGTATGATCCCCGTCCCCGCCAACGGGGGGAAAAAATTCCCCGTCCCCGTCCCCACGGGGAAAAATTTCGGGGAATCCCCGCCCCGTTCGGGGCGGATTCCCCGCCCCACTGCCATCTCTAATAAGATGTTTTGAAGAGCTTATAAGCTCAGGCAAACACCCTCTTGGGAGTACAATGTGTTTTTCCTTTTTCCCTGGTATTAACTTTTGAAGTAAAAAAGTTGAAGAACTAATCAAAATGTCAAGAGAGTTGAAGAAGCAAATGGTCCCTGTATGTGGATGTTGAGGAAATTAATAAGACAGGCATTGGGAGATCAATGAAAAACTGTCTAATACGCTTTTGCTTTCCTGACATCCTATGCTGATGTTTTCTTAAACTCTCATACATCTTCTTCATGCAGGATGGTTCCCACTATATGATTTATACGCCTTCTGACCCTCTTCTGTTTGTTGCTGTGAAGGTAAAGTTTAGTAATCTTTTGTTGCTGCTCATAGTTCAATTTTCTTTCTATAGTATTATGTTTTTGCATCCGAAATATCGTTCTTGCATAATTCGATCCAAAGATGCCCTCTATGTAAAATTGATTTACACTCTCTTGTTGCAGGATAAAAATGGTGTTTTACAAATAGCTGACGATGTAAGAAAATTTAATTTGTGTATCTGCATCTTTCATCATTTGTTTATTTGTTTTACCATTGTGCTCGTTGAATTTAAATCATGCCAGAAACACGTAACATGGTTCAACGCATCTCTTTGAAAAGCAAAATATACTATAACAAATATTTGATTAAAATGACTTTACGATGCTTAAACAGGAATTGTTGGAGGATCCTGCTATAATCAGCGCCATAGATGAGGAGACTGAATTCAATGCCTTAGTGGTATGTTAGACTATTTAATTGACTGAATAATCAAGCTTACCATAGCTTACTGATTCTCCTCACATCCATTAATTTCATATTTTCAGGAAGAAGAGGCTGTTCTTCTCGATTCATTACTCGGAAAAAGGTGATTCAGTTATTTTATTATCGACCATAGGAGGCAGGTTACGGATGCTTGTCCATTTACTTCATAATTGTAGCTAGCTTATCAAACTAAACGTTGTATATAAATGTTTTTAATTAATTTTTTCAGTAAACAAAATGTTCCAGATTTGGTCAAATTTATTTTAAGCTGAAAAACAGTCGAGCGATGGTGGCTGCTTTTTGAATTTTGCTTGGAGATATGAAGAAAACAAAAGCTCCATTGATAGAAAAAGCTAAAAGCTAAAAGATAAAGAAAGCAGAGTATTTTAATATTCTTCCTAATGTTTGTTCAATGCTTTTTTGATGCTTTTGCAGCTACAACTCGTACACATATATTAAGCAAAAAAGAATCATGTAGTTTGACATTTGTCCCCGCAATTATTGGCCACACTAAATTCAACAAATAAATACTACTATACTAGCTCTCCTTTTAGCCGTTAGCTAGTGTACTACTATACTAGCTGCTTCTTTTAGCCGTTAGCTAGTGTAGTGTGGTGATGTCATTGATGACACACACAAGACCATGTTTGTTTTCAGGAGACAAAGGAAAATATTGAAAGAAAGTTGTGTAGACTTCCCACTTGCCGTGTAGATATGTATTAGAATGAATTATATGAGCTATTAATGCAAACTCGTTACTCGGCAGTAGGCTGCTCAAAATACTCATCCGGCTCATTGTTCTCAGCTAATATCGCAGGACATAAAACATTTTTGTCAGGCGAACGAGGCTCAAAACCTGGCGCCTTTGAACACCGAGGCGGTCAATGTTAGCCAGGCATGCGCCTCAGCTCAGCCTCGGTGAGGTGACCTCGGTCAGTGACAGTTTTGAAATGCCTAAATAAACTAACAAAACAATTTTATTAAAGTTTTTTGGTAGAAATTCTTCAGTTACTCTTATATCTCAACGTTCTCCAACCGGACTTGAAGGATAGCTTGCCCATCACATTCTGACTGCTGCCCACGGCAGCCATCGCATGTTTGTAATCAAATTTATCATTTAGCATCATGTTTGCGAGGCGCGCACTATCCAGCAGTTATTCAGTTCTATCCCCAGCAGAGAATTTAAATACAGTCCAACTCCATCACATTCTGTTTATCTTGAAACCTTCGGTCGCCCTGGTAGATTCCTCATAGTGAAAAAACAAAAAGCCTTACTCAACTTCAAAATTTTCATGTTCTTGCCTTCTCCTCCTCCTCAGAGTCAAAACTGGAGAACCTGATTTCTTGTTCCACGAGATGCAACTCTTTAGACACGAGTCTCTTTTTTATAATATGACCCTGGAAATCATCATCCTTTCGATTTTGTTTGGTTCAAACTTTCTTTCAAAGAAAATGAAAAAAACGGAATGAGGGAGGAGGATCTTCTTTGGTACATATTTCTTGTTCCTGTTTGGTCCTCTTCATTTTGAAACTTGTTTCTATTTCTACGTCATTCTTCCTCACTTTCCACCTTTTCTTTCTTTCAGTTTCTTAGAAAACTTGCATTATAGTGTTATGCCTAAATCGTAGACACAGGTGATACATAGGAGAATATGAAAAATCCTAGCCATAGAGCTCTCAATTGTACAAGGTACATCTTAGATCAAATGTACATACTCGATCAACCGGATTATTATTCGATCGAATGTACTTATTTTACGTGCAATGCACGCATTTTTTACTAGTATCTTAAATATCGTAGAGCAGGCCAACCCAAAGTCCAATCTCCATTTGACAGATTTGAACCATACACATCCATGGCTTGGGTCCGAATGAGATAAATCTTTTTCAGAATAGTTCCAGAAATAACTATTTATTTGTATTAGTACAATAACAAAGGAGACTAATGAAATAGTACGGTAAGATGTAGTAGGCCATAGAAAATCAATTTAAGAGCTAGCAAATGATTTTTCTACCATATATGAGCAGAAAACAATAAATCTTAAAGATATTTTATCTTATCTTAAAAGTATGCTCCACGTTTTTCTTTAAGTCGACCAGCCATATATTTAAACAAGAAGTAGAGAAAGCTGGAGGGTGTGATGAGTCATGAGCTTCTTACATGTCTGGTTCCGTAATATTTCTAATGATGACCCGAAGCTCTTCGTTCCCCATGGCCCTTTGTTCTTCTTCAATTTCTCTAGCAGACTCCACCAGCGACTTCAGGCACGTCCCTTGTACCTCGATCAACTGCAGCGTTGCGATTTCTCCGATTTCACAAGGAATCTCTTCCAGCTGGTCGCAATTAAACAACACCAATCGTCGCAAACTGGGGAAATGTTCGCTGGAATCGACATTCCATTGAGTGAGATGTATACTCTCCAGTTTCAACAATCTCAGCCGTTGAAATTCGCCGTCTTGTGTCTCCCAAGTTTCGCCCACAATTGCATTATGTGCTAATTTGAGAACCTCGAGGTTAGGCAATTTCCCAGTTATCGACATCTTTTCGCAAGACAAACCCAAACTTTCTAGATTCAGCTTTTTGATATTAGATGGGAAGTTAATAATGATCTTCGGCGTTTTAACTCCGTAGTAGTTTGTCATTTTGAGTGACTCAAGCTGATTGAGGAATGAGAGATCTGGATATTGATATTGAGATCCTTTTTCCTCTTCCACACATAATGCATCACATTCGCAATTGAGTTTGCGAAGATTGGGCAAACATTTCAACATCTCCATAACCTCGAGTTTGTATATGTAAACATTGGAAAGGAATTGTAGGTTATTTGTGTGGGAGCTATTATTGCAATCTTCCTGAAAACCTGCCATTGGGGTTATGTGAAGGTATCTCAACTTAACCATCTTTAGAATTGCCAAAGGTATATCGGTAAATATTCGATCATCATCACTCTGCACACGAAGATATTCTAGGTTCACTAGGCTGCTTATTGATGCCGATAAATCATTAATAACCAAGTATCTCAGGTGAATCAGAGACTCAATTCCAATCAAACGAGCACAAGTGTTTATTTGTTTAAAATCCATAACTCTTAGTAATTTCGTGCTGCAAACATAGAATGCTGATTCGAGACGATAGCCGTGAATAGAGCGAACATGGTGGCCGAAAGGTTGAGTTAGCGAATTCTGAAGTGATATTAGGCGGTGGCTTTTCTGGTTCATTGAGTAGTCACTGGAGAGTTACTCAAAAAAATAAAAACAAGAAAGGAAAAAAAAAATCAGATAAAGAAATTATATAGTTGAAAAAAAGATGAGAGTTATAGTGAGTAAACTTACTCGCACACCAATTTCAGGAAGTTTGCCTGTTCAGATATTTTCAAGGACAAGTCACGCAATAGATCATGAATAACACAAGCTTTGACTCCACCATCCCATCTTCTCTTGGCAACTATTACTAGGCTTTTATCAATTAGCTCCATTAAATATTCTTCCCCTACACTCTCTGCACTCTTCTTCTCTTCCTTACATATGAATCCTTCAGCGATCCACAGCCTGATCAACTTCCGAGCTGAAATTTCTGCATCCTCCGAAAATGCTCCAAAATAAAGAAAGCATGGTTTCAAATGTTTTGGTAGGTGTTTGTAGCTGAGTTGCAAAATCTGTGTTACGGAATTGTTTTGTTCTGAAAAAATATACGAGGCTAATCTTTCTCCCACATTTTTCCATGTACTTTCTTTCTTGTCCATAGTTGAAAGAATACCAGCTATAACAACCACTGCAAGTGGTAATCCCCAACAATTTGCTGCAATTTCCTTTCCAATACTTAGCAATTGTGGAGGGCAAGGTTTATCGTGGAACATCTTCTTCTCCAATAGCTCCCAACATTGGTCATTTGACAAAGATGGAAGTGCATTAGTTATGCTATTAGGTAGAGCAACATCTTTATTCCTACTTGTGAACAGGATTCGGCTTCCATTTCCATCATCTGGGAAACATCTCCGCAAATCATCCCATGCATTTGAATCCCATATATCATCCATTACAATCAGGTATCTTCTTCCCTTTAAATTTTTGTAAATGTGTTCGACCAAAACTTCTTCTTCCATATTTAAAATCCTATCTTTGTCGAGCTCACTTATTGAATTAATCAAAATGTCAATCAACAGACGTTTCCTCCGATATGTTTGGGAAACAATGCACCACGAGCGTTTGTCAAACCTATAGTCAACTGAGGGATGATTGTACAATTTCTTCGCCAAAGTAGTCTTACCAAGTCCAGCCATCCCAATGACAGAAATGATTTCTAGATGCTCTGTTCCTCCTACCAGTTGATCTAAAATATCTGTTGTGTTCTCCTCAAAACCCACTGTAATGTCATCCACCTCAAAAGTACTCTTAGCCTGTAATGATATTTCGGCACAACTGACATCCTCTGCAACTTTAAAGGCTCCGATGTTGTAATTACTTTTGAGTTCTTGTAGCACAGTCCCAATAAGCTTAATCTTGTGGATGACATGGGTGAGCCTACTGGTGAGATACCAAAGAGGAACATCTCCGACCAAAAACGAGTTGACAAGATATTCAGCTTCATATGCCACGTCTCTAATTCGCGCTACAGTTTCATTCAGTTCTTCGATCTCTGAATGTGGTGGCATGTTTATATCCTTTAGCAAAGACTGAGAAAGCATTAGCCCTTGATGGAGTGTTTTGATTTGGTCCATCACATTGACAAACGGACCATCCTCTCGGTTCATTAGATCCTCAAGATCATAAAGGAGTGAATCGACAATGAAGAGAGAGTCCACTGAAACAGTCTTGGGGTTCATACCAGCACTGCTTACAAATGGCAGCAGATTTAAGAATTTGGTGATATTAGCTTTCAGACATTCGATCTGCTTAAACAGAGCATCTAAGGCCTTATCCATTCCTATGGATTTGAATATTTGACGCGATACGAAAATGAAAGAATGCACTAAAATTCCAGCATCATTGGCCACAGCTTCAAACTCTGCCAACAGATTCTCTACTTGTTTGAGCTCAGCAGTATCTATGAATGGTGTATCCCCAAGAATGGTAACAAGAAATCTGAGCTCCTTCTCAAGACTGTTGATCCGATCCTCAAAAGAAGTCGTCGAAACTGTTCTGTGATATAATAGTTGAAGGAGGATATCGATGAAAGCTGCCACAAGTTCGTTTTTGTTGAGGGTGTTTTTGTTGTGATATGGCAACTCATGAAGCTTTGGCACCTCGAACAATATCAGAAGGTCTTGCATGAATGCCACAATCATTTCTGGGACTTTTTCGGGATTTTGAGGCTCAAAGTTGCGGTTCCACTCTAAAGTTTCACGCCTGTATGTGTTGAACTTGGATCTGGTAATGCCCTCCAATTTTAAGACATAATCAAGAAGAGCTGAAAGATGTGCTTCAGTCCATGCTACTTTGACTTCGTGGTATATCAAATCTGGTCTCAACTTCCATGTAATTATTTGTTGAAGAATTTTCGACCGAGTTTCCATAGAGGAAGAAGCCGTATTTTCCATCGTTTAATAACTTGGATAGAAAATTAAGAAATGAGAGAAGACATTGTGATATGTGTGTGTCGGCTTTGTAGCCGTGGGCACAATTATTGTGAAGACAAAAGCCAAAAGCTAAAATGTGCTGGCTGGCTGGTACAATGTGATCAAGTGTGAGTTTTATATTTCAATTGGTGGAGTATCATGATTCATGATTTTGATTTATGTTATTTGGCTTGTGTCATTATTATTTATTTTTTTGAAACGAGAAAAATATTTGGCTTGTCTTATTGAAGATAGTTAAAAGTAGGGGTGTAAACGAATCGAATTGAGTCGAATATCAAGATATTCTATTCGTATTCGGCTAATTTAGAGAATATTCTTATTTGTATTTTTTTAATACTCGAATACAAAAATCGATTCTTATTCTTATTTGATAATATATACGAATCAATTCGAATATTCATATTCAAAATCCAAACCTATATTTATTACTTTTCCGACACTATCTAATAAGATTGCAATAATAATTTAAATCTAAATATTTTTTGGCCTATAATCTCTTAAGATTTCACCTCTTTTTATATTTCTTTCTTTTACTTGTAACTACATATGGACTTAAATTATATATGGGCTTGCTAATTGTATATAGATTACTAGTTTTTATACGTAAATATATGGTTTGTTATATTTTAAGCTATTTTAAATGTAAAGTATATATAAATATATATAATTTCATTTGAATATTCTTTCGAATACTCGAATTGAATATTTTTTGAATACTCGAATCGAATATAATGATATTTATATTCGTATTCGCATAATATACGAATCGGAAGAAATATTCTTATTTGGATTCGTATTCTAAATTTTCGAATTCAAATGTCAATATACGAATTCAAATATCGAATCGAATAAAAAAGATTCACTTCTTTTACACCCCTAGTTAAAAGCATCTCTTTCTTTGATGAGTATTTGTATTTTATTCGATGTTAACGATGTAAATAATTAGGACGCTAAAAATATATTATGTCGTAATCAATGGTGGAGCCAACACACGAATGTAAGGTGAGTCGCAACACTTGAAAAGGGTGAGTTGGATCGAAAACTAAAAAGAAAAAAATCATATAAGGTCTACTAGTTTGTTTTTATTATTTGTTTCATAACGCTGCTTGGGCGGAGACAGGCCGAAAACCAATATGGGCCGAGTCTCAGCTATTGGTTGGAATGCTTCAGTCTTGAAATGAAAAAAGAAAAATCATTTTCTTCATAAAGATAGGCTTTTATAATTTTCAAAAAAATTATTTTCCTTTAATAAATAATAGAGATATACCATATTATCTAACTTATAACCGTCACAAAAACTGCACATTTAAATGTTTTCCAGTCTTATCAACTGGCATTACTTCATATACAATTAGTAATAGAACTAGAATATCACTCGTGCGATGCATAGAGTACAATATAATGAAGTATTGTAAGTTTCAATATTAAGATATTAATATATATAATATGAAATATAATGGGGGACATGACGGGTATCCCAAAACTCAGACTTGCCCCGTCTTTTGAACAGTGAAAGGGGTATAGATTGACACGTCTTGACTTGATCAAACTAATGTCTGATTTATTAAATAATAATTATTTAATAATTTAATATATTCTTACAGTATATCATGTTAAATATCCAATTATAAATTAAAATTAGAAATTCAGAAAAAATATTGATTTTATAATTTAGAAAAATAAAAAAATTAATTATATATTTGAAGCAAATTTATACATATCTTAAAAGTGTTTGTCGAGTTGTCTAAAACATTAAAAATTTTATGTTCACTTAATAATTTTCGATAACTAAATTAAATTGAATCAATAGAGAACTAAAAAAGATCACCAAATCACTATATACGTTAATTTAATAAATAAATGAGATTGTCATTTCATTTATCAATAACAATATCATTCTATTTATATGATTTAGCTAAGAAATAATTAATTATTAAATTTTATTTATAAATTCTCAGATTTGTAAAATGACTTTCGAATTTACTTTTATAATTATATTATATTTAAAATAAGTTGCGAGTAGTGGTTGGAGAGGAGTGGAAAATTTTAAAAAAGCGAAAAATACAGGGTTCGAACCTTGGTCAACACCCTTACAAAGGATGAACGATACCACTTGAGCTACAAGCTCGTGGTAATTATTTTATATTTAGATTATTTTAAAACTACTATAAATAGGATATTATTATTCTATGGGTGGTAAATATTAAATTCCAATTTTGGGCAAATAAGTTTAGTTATTTTTTAATTTGAAAAAGTATAAAATCGGCAACCAAACAATATATACCTTAATTTAGATTTAAAAAAAAAATCAACATTACATTCACATCATAAAGAAAATTAAATTAAATTAAAACATACCAAAGTTAAGGTCAAACACAAATTTTACCAAGATTCATAGCGTTATTATTACATCAAAATTTGGTCTATATATAATAGATAAAATTGCAATATTAGTCTCACAAGATTTCAATGATTGCAATTTTGATCCCACGATTCAAAATAGTCCAACTACAATGATTTTGTTGCAAAAATTAGTCCTGCCTAATTACAATAAGGATCTAAATATATTTCAAAATTACAAATATCCCTTAAATAACAAAATTTCTATTTTATAAATTGCACTTTTATTAGGATATTTGTTAGGTAAATACAAACTTGAAGGGATATTTATTATAATACCTTAAGGTGGTATTTGTAATTTTAAAAGATAAATTGAGTGTTTAATAATTTAGCTAAATCTTAAGGTAGTTTTTGTAAGTACCCCAAAAGTAACTATGTAGAAGGCATTAAATGAGATTCAACATCCTTGTATTGAGATTCGTTTATTATTAAATTTATTTTTAATCTCCACACATTTGGCCAAAAGTAAATTATGAAAGAATTATAAAAACTCTAAGTAATTTCATGCTGCCAAGATAAAGACAAAAACTCATATAGGACCGTCTTACAGGTCTCAATCCGTAAGACGGATCAACAGCAGTTGGCTGCCTTTTTTTTTTTTGTTTTTTCCTGTTTTTCTTCCTCAGTTAAAGTAACAATTTTATGAGAAAAAGTATCGGTTATTTTAGATAAAATATCAGATTTTTTAATATAGCCACAAATTATGATTACATTACATTGAAGGACAAATAAATCACAAAAACTCTGTCGGACCGTCCTAACTGGGTCCGACTGACTGACTTAATCGGACCGACCGGATTCGGTGGCATTTCCGTAATATTAGCAGTGGTGTTTTATTAGTTTTCAGGGAGCACATGTATTATTAGTCCTTCTTAAATGTATAAGTCGTCCTTCTAAAAAGTATTAGCAGTTCTTCTGAAATGTATTATTAGTTTCCTGAAGAGTTTTTTAGTATTTCTCCTGAATATACTCTCGAAATGTATTAGCAATCCCTCAAAAAAGTATTAGTAGTTCATCGAAAAAGTATTAGTAGTTCTTTGAAATAAATTAAAATTTTCTCACGAAATGTATTAAAAGTCCTTCTGAAAAGTATTAGTCGTCCTTCTAAAAAGTACTAGCAGTTCTTATGAAATGTATTAGTAGTTCCCACAAGAGTTTTTTTAGTATTTTTTCTTATGAATATACTCCCGAAATGTATTAGTCGTCCTTCTAAAAAGTATTAGCAGTTCTTCTAAAATGTATTAGTTGTTTCCCTGAATATAATTAAATTTTTATCCCATAATATATTAACAATCCTTCTGAAAAGTATTAGTCGACCTTCTAAAAAGTATTAGCAGTTCTTCTAAAATGTATTAGTAGTTCCCTTGAATATAATTAAATTTTTCTCCCAAAATGTATTAACAGTCATTCTGAAAAGTATTAGTCGTCCTTCTAAAAAGTATTAGCAGTTCTTCTTAAATGTATTAGTAGTTCCCCTGAAAAATATTATTTTTTCCCACTGAAATGTTTTTAGTAATTTTCCTGAATAGTATTAGTTTTTCCAATAAAATGTATTAGTAGTTCTACTGAAAAGTATTAGTTGTTACCTTTAAAAGTATTAGTTTGTCTCTTGAAAAGTAAGTTAAATAAAATATTCCTTAGCCCCTGTTAAATGAAATCCTCCTGAGCCCCATCTATAAAAATTCTTCTAAGAAAATGCATGTAAATTGACTTATTTATGTACTTATTTGTTGACTAATACACAATAATTATTGAGTTTTCTTCAAAATTCCATACAAGAGAAATAATGATTTTTTTAAAATAATGCACCTACTTGTTTTGATACCTCTATTTCTAATGCTCTGTTATTAAACTTGCGTCAAAACCTGGAATTGGCACTTGCAGCAATAGTTTGATATTGTTTTAGCTCGTTGGTGAAAATCAAGCAAAGTAGCAGAAAGGTAAAAGAATGATATGAGGAAGACTTTTAAGAGAGAGGAGGAGAGGAAACACGCAGGAAATGAGAAAGAAGGAAGGAGATTTGGAGTAGGCCTCGTTTTTTTTTTTAAAGATCCGAATTAAGGTATTGGGGATCCGTCTAACGGATTTAGATCCGTTAGACCGTCTGACAGGAGAGTAGCTCCAAATAAATATATTAGAGTTAAAGTAACACCTTTAAAAGTAAAAATATATATTTTTTTGAGACAAAATATCATGTTTTAAGAGTAAAAATATATGTTTTTTAAATAAAGTATTATATTTTTTAATAATAAATACAAAGAAAGATGAATAATAAATACGATAGAGTTAAAGTATTACTTTTATAAGTGAAAATATTTGTTTTTTGAGATAAAGTAACATATTTTTTAATATAGTCATAAATTATGAATATATTACAATAAATATATATAACAGAGTTAAAGTAACACTTTTATACGTTAAAGTATCTATTTGTTTAGATAAAGTATCAGTTAAAGTAAAACCTTTATGAGTAAAATATATATTTTTTGAGACAAAATATCATGTTTTAAGAGTAAAAATATCTGTTTTTCAAATAAAGTATTACATTTTTTAATAATAAATACAAAGAAAGATGAATAATAAATATGATAGAGTTAAAGTAATACTTTTATAAGTAAAAGTATTTGTTTTTTGAGATAAAGTAACATATTTTTTAATATAGTCACAAATTATGAATATATTATAATATATATATATATATATATATATATATATAACAGAGTTAAAGTAACACTTTTATACGTTAAAGTATCTATTTTTTGAGATAAAGTATCATGTTTTTTAATATAGTCACAAATTAGAAATGAAAGAAAGAAGCAAAAATAAAAAATAAATATGATATAGTTAAAGTAACACTTTTATAAGTAAAAGTATCCGTTTGTTGAGATAAAGTATCAAATTTCTTAATACAGTTACAAACTAGGAACAAAAAAAGAGGACAAATAGAAAAATAAATATGTTGTAGTTAAAGTAACACTTTTATAAGTATCCATTTATTGAGATAATGTATCATATTTTTTTAATAGACTTGGGTTCGATTCTTAGCCTCTTCATTTAGAGGCGTTTTTAATTTTTATTCAATTTACAGGCATATTTGTGAATGACTTTATATACATGGTTACACTGAAATTGCACAACAAATACTAGTGGCGCAGTGGTAGAACACCACCTTAAGCTTGTATAGGCCGCCGGTTCGAATCCAATCTAGTGCTGAAGCAGTTTTTTTATTTTTTAAATAACAGGTCCGTGGGCGAGTGGGTAGGGCCCGCGGGCGGGTGTATGTGTGGGCTGTAGGGCTGTAGGATCCGCGGGTGGGTGGACTGTAGGATCCGTCTTACGAAATCCTATTCCATAAGACGGTCCTACAAGAGACCTACTCCAAGATAAGGTGTTGTAGATGCTACACCAGGTCTACATACACTTGGTGGGTGGATGGATGACAAGTGTCCCACTACTTATAAGATTAAACACTTGTCATTCATCCATGTAAACAATGGGACACGTGTCAGTCATCCATCTACCAAGTGTAGTACGTCGGGTGTAGCATGGATAATACCCCAAGATAAAACTCTGATCCATGACATTCGGCATGAAAAGAGCGAACATGGTGGCCAAAGAAAGGAGTTAGCGGATTTTAAAGTGAGAGTAGGTGTTGGCCTTTATGATATATTGAGTAGTTCCTGCCGTTATTTATTTTTAAAGAAACAAAAAAGAAAACATCAGATAAACATCAGTATGAAAGCTTAAATGTAGAAAGAAGTAGTCCATCATTTTATGCCATCACGAGATTGTTGGAAATATTTAATTTGGACTAACATATGTTAATTAAATGTGCATAGCTCTCCTACGGTTTAATCCAATTAAAGTGATCTAATAAGGTTTTAATTTTGGATTAAAAGGGTATCAAATTATTATGGAATTAAATGTGTAGATACTATTAGGAGATTTTCTATTTGTTGAGGGACCAAATAGAAAATAAAGGCGATACTTATCCAAAACGGTTATGGTTCCCGGGCGACTGTTCTTAAAAAACAGAAACGTATGTTCTCCTTGGACATAACACATAACGTAATACATAACTCTCAATAGAACCGCTCGTTTGGAAGACCAAAACCAGATCTAGATTTTTCAAGCCCTGATAGATTTAGGTACGCTTCCGCGATTCAGTTTAATCTCTTCCTTTCTCGGATTATCATAGTAGATCGGTTGAAGCATGCTTTTATGGATTTCGTAAATTAAAGCATGTCCTTTTGTGATTTTAATTTCTAACAAGTGGTATCAGAGCCACTCTATTCATGATTTTCTGAGATTTGGAAAGAATTACGGTTTTTCGTTAAAAGGAAATTAGGGTTTTCTCAATTTCCAATCTGATGTTTGTTTCTATAAATTCAGTTTCCAAATTCTGTTTTCGATCTATAGCTCATGAATACAGAATACAGTATGTGGAATTTTGGAATTTGAGCTATGCATTTGGTTATGTGTTTGATTCGGTATCTGGATTTCTGGGTTAATTTATTTTCGAACCTTTAGACTTGGAGATTTTTCTTTTCGGATTAAACAATAGATTAAGAGACAGATGAGTTCAATCTGTTGTGGTAGGGTTTTGGATTTCAGAATGAATTATGAAAATTTGAAACTTCAAGGATGATGGTTTTTTTTTGTTGTTGGTTTCCAACTTGGGCATTGTCAATTGAGATTAAAGAATTTGGAAATCTTTAGTTTTTTGTAAATATATTGGGCCTGGGATCGGATGCGGTTACGGGTTCAACGGTGGAACAAACATGCATTTGTCAGATTGGAGTTTGATGATGATGATGGCATTTTAGTCATTTTCTTTGTATTTGAGGGCTTATGTAATATTTAAAGTTTACTTTGGGCCATTTACATATTTTAAGTATATAGTATATTTGGGGTTCAAGTAAACTTTGTGGAAATTTTAGATTGACCCCAATAAATAATGATATATATGTATTGTGTGCAAATACATAATTCAGTCATTTTATTGTAAATTTGTTTGGTGCATCTTATGTCCTAATTTATTTTGTCTGATATTTAAAATAAATTTATTGAAACAAGAAGTCACCAAAGTGACCTCTCTTGTATAGATTTATTTATTAAGAATATTGGATGTTTGTGTTTGTGTGTATTCATGCGAGTATTAGCCGGCCCTAAGGAAGGTTAATACTTGGCCCGAAATGCACAAACACCTGTGGTGGTAAAATACATGGCAATTGTAAGATTATTCATGTAAGTGATTTGTCGGGCCAAAGGAAGACAATATTGTTTGACATGTTTTATTGTCAGTGTTTGATCACTACAAAGAGGTAGCCACTTACAAGTTAATATTACTATCCAAAGACTTGATATTAATATGTGTTAGGTGCCTTTAGATGTTACCAACTTATTTAAATTTAATGATTGATTATTCGATTTAATGTGAGCATGATACTTTTTTGGTTTTGTTCTCTGTTCATATGATGTTATTATTTTCAACACCAACAACATTTCCATGCTCAATGGGTTGAACTTTAAGGATTGGAAAGAAAACATTCTGATCATTTTGGCTGCATGGATCTGGACTATGCGCTAAGGGTTGAGCAACCCCCTTCTCTTACGGATGCAAGTTATGCAGAGGAAAAACAGAAATTTGAGAAGTGGGAACGCTCAAATCGCGTTAGTTTGATGATCATTAAGCGCATTCCGTGCCTTTGGGAGTTGGATAGGAAGTTACTACGAGATGAGTACCTTGCGGAAATTGAAAAGCGGTTTGTTAAAAATGATAAGGCCGAGACAAGTACGCTTTTGGCTAACTTGATACTCAAATTTAAGGGCAAGGGAAATATAAAGGAGTACATCATGGAGATGTCTCATCTTACTTAAAAGTTAAGGGCACTAAAGCTTGAGGTGTCTGAGGACTTACTCGTGCATTTAGTGTTAATATCGCTTCGTGTACAATTCAATCATTTTAAGGCCAGTTATAACTGTCAAAGGGAGAAGTGGACTCTTAATGAGCTCATTTCTTATTGTGTGCAAGAGGAAGAAAGATTGAAGCAAGAAAGAACTTAGATTGCTCAGTTGGCCAGTACTTCTTCTAAAGATAAGGGCAAAAGGAAAATTGATGTTGAGAAAGTTGCTAATGATAAGGGTCCAGCACAAAAGAAACATAAAGGTGAAACTCGGGATGGCTGTTACTTTTGTGGCAAACCTGGACACAAAAAGAAGGATTGTACTAAGTATCGCGCTTGGCGTGTGAAGAAAGGTACATTTCTTGCTTTGTCCTCTCATTAATTTAGCTTGAGTTGGTGGTTAGATTCTCACTACTCACATAAGTGTTTCAATGCAGGGTTGCCCGAGCTACCGAAAGCCAACTGATGGTGAAAGATACATCTTTGTGGGTGATGGCAAATCGGTGGAAGTGGAGGCAATAGGGCATTTTAGGTTGTTATTAGGAACTGGTTTCTTTTTGGATTTGAAAGATACTTTTGTTTTACCGTCGCTTAGACGGAATTTGGTTTCTATTTCCTCATTGGACAAATATGGTTGTTAGGGCGTTAATTTTCGCCCAAGTAATTTCCTAAAATAAAAGATTGGATTTTGATTTGTTTTGCCTTTCTAGACTTATGGTAAGATTGAGTTGTAAATAGATTAGGAAAGATTTCATATTGATATGGTATAGATATATTAGGACTCTTTGATATTTATCTTGTTTCCTAACATAAGTGATATACTTGTCATATATTTGTATATATCTTCTTTCCATGTTTATTAGGACTCTTGAAGGGTTTGGACGCCTATATAAAGAGAAGAGGACGTTCATAATGGATACACAAGAAATACACCAGAGATACAAGAGTCTTGAGAGAGTTAAGAGTCATACAAGCACAAGGAGTCTCGCTGCCCTGGATACAAATGTGAATTAGAAATTTATAATATTTCCATTGGAGGAGTATGTAAACTTGTGTTATTTGGCTTTTCTTCCGTCTTTGATGTTTGTATTTTTTTTAACCAAGGTTGCATTCTTGCGCATTCACTAGTCCTCGAGTGATAGTCCTAGCCTCTCAAGATTGTCCCTGCTTAAATCGAGGGATATGTATGATAACAAGGAGCAAGTAAATAGTGTTTATCTTTATGTTTTCTTCCAACTCCATGTTGACCATGTAGTTAGGCACGCTGAAATAGTATTTCATCTCTTATTCCACCGTAATGATCATCACTTGCCTTATAAAAACCCATAATTATACTTTAAATTTAATATGGTAAATTTTATACGCGTGACAATCATTCGAATTAAAGAATAAGAGATGAAACACTATTTTGGAATATAACATCATATCCAAAAGTTGGGTTCAAATTGTGTATATCAACAAACATGTATATCAAATATATTAGATTTCTACACCATATTTTTGTGAAAATTGGAGCATAATAGCAATAGTTAATCGATATTCGTTGTTTCATTTACCTACAATAAATAAATTTCATTGGTAAAAATCTAAAATGCGATTCTAAAATTGTTGAGTTAGAAACCCAAAGTTTATGACACAGGAGCACTAGCCCTTCGGGAAGCAATTTTGTTGGCACACTCTTCATCTTACCGAAGTATCCTTTTTCGGGGGACTCATCTATTATTATCTCAGCGGCACAAAAGGAAAACTACTCATGCTAGTTTGTGAAAAAGTGCAAATTATCCTGCCTAATTATAATAAGGATCTAAATCTATACTTTTATATCTATATCTATATCTATACCTTATCTTAAAAGTGTGAATGTTTTGAGTAGACAAAAATATCCTTTTGACATAGTTATTTTTAAGGGCAACTAAGTAATTTGCTATTTATTTAGCTTTTATTTATTCAATTACATGACAAATGACCTTTTATATTCTTTATTTCAATTGTATTTATTCTTTTATTTATAACTCTTAAAATATTTTGAATTTCTAACTAATATTAATTTCATATTAAACTAGACTCCGAGAGTTTTCTAACCATATATCATAAGCATATATAAGGACTTCCCACGAGAAAACTTTAGTCATTTAAAATTCAACACTATATAAAAGTAAGCATGTATTGTTGTCTTCTTATAATTTTCGATAAATCCCACTTTGCCTCTTCTATACTCTCCTTGAGTATCACTTTATCACATTGTACTCCAATCGTATCACTTTACCCCTTTATACTCTTAATTAGTATCACTTTGCCCCCCTTATGCTCTAGAATATTATTTTATACTCATATACTCAAAATAATGACTATTTTATCCTTACCTATTATTTTTATTAAAATAATAAAATTATTTTAAAAGCATTTAATATTAATAAACATGTACTTATTTTCAAAATTAACTTTCTCAACTTGATTAATACGCTTAATATAAAATCTATTATATTTTACATTTAGTTGTTAATTATTTAAATTTAATATGGTTCATATTAAATCGATATATAATAAGATATTTATATTAGATAATACATTTATACTTTTAATTTAATATTCTTCACAAACTTAAAATAATATATATATATATAATACAATTTATCACAGATGTGAAATATTATTAGTAGTTTTTGAGTTATTTATTGAATAATCATAAATTAATAAAATGTATGTTAAATAGAAAAATAAACATTTCAATGGTTACCTTTTTGAATACAAAATATTATGTTTACAATATGATAATGATTTTATATTTATTATGAAAAAATGTATAAATATATTAGTTTACAGAAAATGGCCTACAATATATTTATTTAATAGAAACTATTTTAATTTTAATAAATAGCAAATAAGTTTTTCAAACGATTATGTGTGTTTAATGCCATAATTGTTAAATACAATAGTAGGGACAATATGTTAGGTAATATAATAAAGGAATAGAAGGGTTAAATGATATTTTAATTGTATAAAGGGGTAAGTGATATATATTGATAGTACAAGGAGGTGAAATAATATAATTGAATGTATAAGGGAATAAAGTGATATTCAGTATAAGTATAGAGGGGTAAAGTGAGGTTTACCCTATAATTTTCTATAATTAATTATATAAAGGGAGAAAGAAAGAAACATCAATTCAAAGTAAAAGTATAAAGAGTTTAAAAAAAAATAGTAAAGTATAAAGAAAAAAAAATATTAGATGTTTTGATAGTAAATAAAATGCATGGAAAAATACACAATTCTCTTTATTTAAGTTATGGTTTTTTTTCCCAAGTAAAGGTGCACAACCAAATAAACAAAATAGAGAAACTATGTATTATGTATATTAGAGCTGTCAAAATACCGGGCCGAGCCCGTCGGGCTTTGGAAAAAATCAGGCTGGTCCGACCCGGCCCATCAATAAAAAATACACTGAATAAACCGGGCCGAACGGGCTAGCCCATCGGGCCGGGCTTTTGAGGCCCGATGGTTTTCGGGCCTAGGATAATGAAGCACAACCCATTGAAATATCGGGCTGGACCGGGCCGGCCCGGAATTGACAGCTCTAATGTATATATCCCTTTAAACTAAATACCTGGATAAAATTCATGTTCTATTTATATTTATATCTTTATATATATACATATATATTAATATGCTTTATACCATTAATAAAAAATTGTGCATGTTTATCGAATATTTTATTTTACAAAAATATCATTTGACCCGGTTATTTTGAGGACAATCGAGTATTTTGTTCTTTATTTAATGTTTATTTGTTAAATTATAGGATCATAAATATTTATTTATAATCAAATTCTTTTCAAAAACCGAGAATATAGTATTTTTTAAATCATAACACTGAAAATACTTTAAATTTCGAATAATATCAGTTTTAAATTGTACTTGGTCTCAAAATTTTAATTGTTAATTGAGTATGATGAAATTTTTTATAGTAGTAATATTCTTTTGGATTTTCTTATCAATTAAATAATTCAATTATAATTGTACAGGAAAAATACCAAATTACAAACAATACAAGAAAACAACCATATTCCAACATAATAGTTCCAACTGATTAAGAGAGACATTGAAATTTTTTATATTCCAACGGATATTCCAATACCACAACAAACCTATGGAATATTCCAATAGCAATTCCAATGATTAACAAAACTATTGGAATAAATCGTTGGAATGTTAGTTGGAATTTAAAATTCCAACAGAAATTTAAACTACATAACAATTCATTGGAAAATTCCAACAGTAAACAAAAATATTGGAATAAACTATTGGAAATGATGTTGGAATTTTCAAAATTCTAACAAAATTTCAACGACAAATAAAACTATTGGAATAAACCATCGGAACTTTCATTGGAATTTAAGATTCTAACGACAAATAACACCTTTGGAATTTTCGTTGGACTAAATTTCAATGGTATAACTCTATTGAATTTATTGCTGGAGTTTTTTTTCCCAATGACTGAACATTGCAATAAATAAATACCGTTGGAATATATTTTTTCACTGGAATTTCCCATTGGGATTTCTCCATTCCAATGACTATTTTTCCAATGGCGCATTTTTCGTTGGAATCGGAAATTTCAAATAAAATTGGCTAAATTCCAATGGTTTTTTCCATTGAAATTTCAATTTTTTCTTGTAGTAATATACATGATAAGAAAAAAAAAATAGTGGGTTTGATGATGAATAAAAAGGAGAGAAAAAATACATAATTTCTTTCTGGTCACGGAATTCTCCCTCGACTAATAATATGTACTTTTAACATTACTTTTATTGATGATTGTTAAAGAAATAATATAAATAGAGTTATTTATTTTATTTCAATTTCATGCATATTTTATTTTCATATGCCATAATAATAAAATGTATAAAATTAAAAGAATAAGATAACATGGAGATAGAGAGAACCAAAATAAGTTTGTTGCAGCCAAAAAAATCACTTTTTGAATTTTCACTATTGTGTTAAAATGACTTTTACTTAATTTTCTATATTTTCTATTATAAGTTTTAGTTTCTATTATTCTTTTTTTTTTAGTATATTATGATTTTAAACTTCCAAATATTTTGTTTCTTACATGACGATGTATTGACATATATCTTAAATCTATGTTATTAGTACATACTAGATGAGACCCCCGTGCAATGCACGGGCTGTGTGATGCATCTATGACATGTCTATTTTCTTAATAATTTTATTAATTCTATCTCACTGCAGTGCAATAATTTTAAAATAACATCAGACAATAGGCGGAAAATACTTAATGTTTTTTAAACACCATTATAAAAATAAAATTTTGAGTAAATATATATTATTTTTTTATTTTTTTATATTTATTTTTATTTATATATGCAATATAGGTGTCAAACTGAAGATTATAAAAAGACAATTAATTTGATATATTATATATCAAAAACATATCAAAAACAAAAAAAAAAATTATTAAATTTTAAAAAAGATAAGGAAAAAAGACAATATATAATAATTGATGCAGTAAACACTCATATTTGGAAAACTACTTTGTATATAATGCTTTGTTATTATATATATATATATAGATTTTCCAGAATTAATTAACTAATTACCAAAATTGAAGTTACATGCTTCAAATATATTTTACTTTTTTTGGGAGGGTAATTTAGGCGGGAAAAAATTTAGACTACTATTTATAAGTGACTCTCTTATTATATATATATACTAGTATATCACCCGTGCGATGCACAGAATGTAATACAATAAAGTATTGTATAGTTTTGATATTAAAAAATGATATATTATAGGAATTGCAATGATGCGGAACATGATGGGCGTCTCAAGACTCAGACCTGCCCCGTCCTCTGAACGGGGAAAGGGGGTGCATGTTGACATGTCTTGACCAAACAAAATAATGTAAAATTTATTAAATAACAATCATTAAAGTAATTTATTAGATTCTTACAAAATATCATGTTAATTAAACATCCAACTATAAATGAAAATTTTAGAAAAATGGGAAGAAAAAAAATAAAGTGATTATATAATTTAGAAAAAATGAGAAAATATAAATTGATTATATATTTGAAGCAAGTTTATACATCTATAAAAATACTTATTGAGTTGTCTAAAACTTTAAAAATTATATGTTCACAATTAATGATTTTCCACATGTAATTTAAATTAGATCAATGGAGACAATTGAGATTTATACCAACAAATTACTATATTGTTACTTTAATAAATAAACTTATAGTGTCATTTGATTTATTAGTAACAATATCAATCTACTTAAATCTCGATTATTTGAAAAGATTATCTAACATAAATGAATGAACAATAATTTAATTATTTTTTTAGATTAAGAAACAAATATTACATAAATAATATAACAAACAAATAAAAAAATAGAACAAACAAATATATTATTTGTTCTATATTGTTTTTGTAAAAATAGAACAAATAAATATTTTTATATAATCAATATTTACTTATTTTATATCCAAAAAGTATTTACAACATTTATTTCTACAAAATCCATATATATGTATATCTGTTTTATTTCTAAAATCACTATGTAATGCAAAACCGAATATATATAAAAAATTCTTATCAATATTTAAATTTGAATATTTTTTTGTTGATTTTGTGTTATATATTATATTTATTTATGTTCTCTTAAGTTGATTTTGAAATTGTAATTTTATTCTCAAGGTTTGTAGTATATTATTCGAACTGTATAGTATATTGCTTGTATTTTTCATATTCGATAATTACCAAATATTTGGATATCCTTATCCGTCAAGAATTGTGATTTTTCATAATAAATTAAACAAAAATAAATACTAATATTTATGAAAAAATAAAATGAAAAAAACAAGATTAGTAACTATTAAATTCATATTCACATTATGTCTAAAATCCTACAAATTTTGAACCTTTGGAAAATATATGAAAATCTAATCTACTCAAAATAATAAATTTTAATTGTTAAATTAAGAAAGTATTAAAAAAACATTTTTTCCTTAATCATTAAAATTACCCAAATTATTTTAAGGTACAAAATAAATATACTGGAAATAGGGAATTATAATTTTTAAAATTTGGAAAATGTGATGTATTAAAAATTTAATATTTTATATCATAGTTTTTCATTTAAATAGTCAGATTTTATTTGGTAATTTTTAAATTCTTAGAATAATTTTATATATAATTGATTATACTTGAATTTATCCAATAATTTATATTTTATTATAGTAACCTTTTTGATTTATTTTAATGTTGTTTATATTTTTTCAGATTATTTAAAGACTTATCAAATAAATTTTAGTTTTATTTGATAATTTTTAGGCTTTATTTCATAATTTGTTTATTTATTTATATAATTCTTGTAATTCTTGGATAATTTTAGAATTATTGAATATTTTATAGATCTACTATGCTCTTTTAAATTTTTTTAATGTATTTTGTATTGTAAGTTTTAAATTTTATTTGATTAGTCTTATCAAATAATATTTAGATTTATTTTATAGTATTCTGACCATTATATAATTTTTTAAATTATAAATTATGTGAAATAGAGAAACTTAAGTTTTTAAATTAAGGAAGTATAAAATTAGTTGTCAAAATAATTTTGCCTTTATAATTAGAACTTACCCATATTGTGTTGATAGTGAAAATTCGACTTACTGAAAAAAATTATATTTTTTTAAATATGGAAAGTACATTCAGTTGTCAAAATAATATTACACAAAATCTTTAACATTTTTATTGCAAGTTGTTGACATAATTAAATTACTGTTTTTCATTACTCAATCTATTTATAATAATAATTTAATATTTTCTAGATTTAGAAAGGTGAAATAGGCCGGAAAATTTACATACTACTATTTATAAGTGACTCTCTCTTTATATATATATAGATATAGATAATTTGATTTAATCAAAGATAACATATATAAAACAATTGAAAAGACAAGTAAGTGTAAAATAGAGTTGAAAATTTTGTATATATATATATTTATAATAAATTAGAAGGCAAAGTTTATAAAAAGTAAATACATATGTATTAAATTGATATTTATGATAAAACTTCAATGTCGTTTGAATATTACACAATTAAAAAATTGTAAAATTACAATATCAAATATATATTCATAGTAAAACATGTACCAATTATATTTAATAAAATGATGTCAAAGAGTGAAGCATGACTAAAACTGGATTAAGTCTAAAAGATCATATATGCCATGTAAAAATAAATAAACTCAATAATATGCAACAATTTGACACTTTCAGATAAAGTAATATATTACTTAAATTATATGTTAATTTAAATACTAATATGACTTTCATAAAAAAAGATTAAATAACTACAACAATTAAAGTGAGAATTTAGAATAAAAAACATTGAAAGATAAAATGGTTATACTTGAAATTAATGAGTTGAGATTGTAAAAAATGATTTTTAGGGGTTAGTCTCACGATAGTTTATGATTAAACCAAATGAAAAAACATATATGTCATAAATTAAAATTTTAAAGGAAAATTACAAGACTATTTATTTAAAAGACTCTCATATAATATGTACAATTGATAAAAATTTCGATTCTCATCAAAACTACCACTAGAATTTATAAAAATTCTAGTATAAAAATAATAATTATTATAAAACTCACTATAAATTATTCTAATTTTTTGCAAAATGAGGTATCATCAGAAATGGAAACACTCTATGTGTATATGAAATTGTAATAAAATAATAAACAAAAGCCTTGTTTAATAAGAAATAATTTATAATTTATGTCAAAGTTTAGTATGTCTGAAATTACATGTTAATTCAAGTACCAATATAATATTCAAAATACTATTTATGCACCGAACTTGCCATGTTATATCATATACAATAATAAAGTGGAGCGAAGTGACCATGTTTATTGCCAAGTAATATAAATTCTCTCGTGCATAAGGAGGTGTAAGAGAACAATTATGGAGTTTTTTAATGCTTGATATCTAAATACTTGGTCCACTACAGTTTCTTGTTTCATCAAAAATGAATAAAAATTTAAATAAAGATTAAAGTATCATATACTTTTTCTCCATAAAGGCACTGAAAATTGATCAGTAAGTATATATTTTTTTATAATAAATAATATGATTAATAAATAAAATGAATGAGAGAAATTTTAAATTTAGGTCTCTTCAAACAAATCTAGATTAGTTTTAGTATATTAAGATTAATTACAATATCCATAACTATATAACTGACAAAATTACAAACTATGTAATTTTTAAATAAACCAAAATAGTAAAACAAAATTGCAAGTACCATCTCATCTAAAGCTTTATGCAATTTAAAAACAAAATTAGTTTTTAGTTTCTTATATAACTTTCAATAACTTAAATTTTTGCTAAATAATTTTCAAACATAAAAGTTAATTAGTATTATATTTAATTATTAAAGAGTGACTCCTCAAAAAAATTGATAACATATTTTTTCTTTCATAAGACTATATTTGATTTTATATTTATTAAGTGAAGATATTTTGTGTGCAATTGAATACAATTTCAAAATTCAGATTTTCGACTTATCACTTTGTTATAATTTTTAATACCTCATCACTCTCGATGAAAATAATGGGCTAATATTCTCTCTCACACACACATATGTATATATATATACACACACGAAATATGTTAAGTTTTATTAACTTTAAGACATTCAAAATAGGAGTATGCAATAACATTATCTTTAGGTGTTATTATAAAAATATTGACTTTGTTATTAGAATTAAATAATGTATGAAAAGTATTTAACATATAATTTATATTGTAATTTTGTATTTTGGTTACATTTGTTTAATAATTTATGATGGATTTTGGCAAACCATTAATTTAATAAATTTTAACTTTTGTTAATGCATAATTTGTGATTTATTAATCTTTAGCTTATGAATTATTAGCTAAATTACTTGACTGATTATGTAAAAATGCATCCAATGATAAATAATTTGAAAATCCATTAAGAAAAAAAGGACATTTCCAGCCATCAAATTGAAATAAAATTTATGAATGTGATTGTAAGTTAATATAACTTATCTTCTTGTTATACTGATTTTAAAAAAACATTATAGGATTGAGTTCTTTTAAAATTAAACTTATTTAACATCGATCTATAGTTACAGAAAAACAAAACATATATTAAAATACTTTGATTACTTTAATATAAATAATTTACGTATTTATTAATATTAATTTGTAAATCACTTTTAATATTGTAATATTAATCAATAAAAATATTAAATAATATAATTATTTAGTAAAGTCACGTGGATCACGTGCAATGCATTTGTTTCTTACTAGTATATATATATATTTATCTATAAAAGTGTGAATCACTTAAAAGTTTCTTGAAACTTTTGATATACTTATTATAACCCTAATAACTACGTATTAAACAGTGTGAGAAGGGGGTATAATTGAACTTATCTTTAATAATATAATTTAAATATAATTTCAAGTGTCCATTCATATACCAAATTCTTTTTCACTTACTAAAAGTCTATTTTTTCTATCATAACTTTTTGAGTAGTGAGATTTTTAAACAAAATCAAATTCATATGAAAATAGGATTTTATAGTTTTCCAAACATATCGCATAAGCATATATATAGAATTCATATGAGAAAATTATAACCCTTCAAAGTTTAATACAATACATAATGTATACTAATTTATAATACTTTCTAAACTAATGATATCTCTGTTGTATTTTTTTAGAGAAAACAATAAGATTAAATTGAAGTAGAAATAAATAAATAAAAAATTAACTCCCAATGCTTTGATTGTAAATAATAGCAATTTTTTAATTTGAGCGAAATATAAATCATAATATAAGATACTTTGGTATCTAAGTTTTGTATTAGTATTTATCTATTATTTATTTACAATGGATATATCCTTTGACCTTTTACGTCCTAAATTAGATTCAGTCTCAATTTTATTATTTTCATAATATATTCTTTTAATCGAATAAATAATAATTATGACAGTATAAATTCTAATTAATAACAAAAAATAAAAAAGTATATATATGTTTATATCATATAAAAAATTTAAATTAAATTAAAATATATGAAAGCTATATTTTTTACATAACGTGATTAAATAAAAAAAAATTAATACAAAAGTTTAAGAAAAAGAATAGAGAGGATTACTTTGTTTGTTAGAGTATTTTGTTGGCATATTTTGTATTAAGTAGAAGGAACTCACTTTTAAACCCAAGATAGAATTGATGTGTGTAAAATATACGTGCATTCTAGGGCTTAAAATGATATATATTTGATGCATTTGCACGCATATTTAGTATGTTTTTACTTGGTTTTCTTAGAAGGGCAAGATACTGCATATTCTTGTAACTTTTTACAGGAAACGGAGCTTAAAACGAAAAAATATCAGTTGGAATGCCCGGATAGGACTGACGAATGCGAAGAGAAGATCAAAACGACGAAGAAAATGGACAAAAACACTTCACACGGCCGGACTGTGTGAAGTCACACGACCATGTGAAAATGCCGGTGTGGAGTGACACAACCGTGTGAAGAAGGGGAAGAAACAAGGGACGAAACCTTACCGCACGGCCATTCCGTGTAGGCCCACACGAGCGTGTGGGAAAGGGCAGCGCAAGACACCACACAGCCAGGCCGTGTGGGACTCTGCAGACGTATTTTTTCGGAGTTCTTTTCTCGTTCTAACTCTACAAGTGATCTCTCCAAGTATTTATAAAAGGGACCCAGGGCTTGCACGAAAATTAATTCATTTATACACAGAAAACACATCAAATTATGCAGGAACTCAAGATTTGAAGGCCTTGTTTGTTTATGTTTCCAAGACCCTATTTCCAATTTCTAACTATTCATAGAAATAGAATCATGTTTGTTTCTAAAATTTCCAATGAAAATTATCATTTCCACTTTCAATTTTTCACATAAAACAACATCTCAAACCTACAATTTCAATTCTCAACCCTATATACTACCCTACATCACTCATCAATCACTATTCTCATTTTTTAATCCAATTATATAAGCGGGACCCTCCATTACCAACTCTATCTACTTAAAATACTACTATTTTCTAATATATCTATCTAATGGGACCCACCACCTACAATCTTACAAATATAATATTATATATTCAATTAAAATATTCAACCACTATCAACTTTTCAACTTATTTTATACATAAAATATTATTTCAAAACTACTCAACCAAACATAATCTCATTTTCAAATCTACATAAAACTCATTCTCACTCTCTCATCCAAACATAATTCCAGTTTTCACACGAAAACCAATAAATTCTCAAAATTCACTTTCCAACACTAGAAACTGGAAATGATCCATGGAAACATAACCATACAAGGCCGAAGTCTTCTGAGAGAGGAGGGCTAGGTCGCGAAGAACACCACAAGGCCGTTCGCATCTACGGGAGCACAAGAGCTTTGAAGGCTTAGGAGGGGAATCCATCCTGATAAGAAGGAGTTTTTTTCTACGCCTAGATCTTTTGTCTGTGCTTAAACGATGTCATAATATTGATTTCGAATTTGTCTATGAATTTGTTATCAATGTTTGGCTAATCTTTCGGATCTTAGGGGTATAATCAAAACTGTGGATTCATGTTAAATCTTGATTAATTGCTTTCTTAATTGATTCATGCTTTCTATTTTATGAATTCAAATGCTTATTCTTAATTGCTTTTTATTTGACCAATAATTTGCATGTCATATTTGTTAGTACAAAATTCGAAAGAGGAGTTCTAAAAAAGACGAAAATCGAATTCAGACATAAACGGGTGTATTGAGTGGGGATACCTACAACTGTTTGTGGGGAGTCATTCAATTCATAAATCTTTTGGGAGTTAATAATAGTTGTATCGAGTCGAGAGACCTTCAATTGTTATTAATCTACTGTTTATGCGCCGCCCGGGATGGTGAATAAACTATATTAGGAATTGAACTCATAGAATTGCATTTGGAAACTTTAATTGGATTTAATATTGAAGAAACATGTTGAGATTATATGCCTAAAGTTGCTCCTGTAGTTGTTGAAAATACTTGTGGGGTTTGCAAATTTATTTCATTTATTTCTTTATTTTCGCTTTTTACTTAAATTGGATATTCGGTCACTTCAATAAAATTGGAATGCGATGTTATTATAGCCTAAGTGTTTAACATATCAATCCCTGAGGAATACGATCTTGCTTGCCATTATTCTATAAACTACACTGTACACTTGCAGTTGTATGATCCTAATATTTTTGACGAATAAGTTTTTGGCACCGTTGCCGTGGATTGATAATTTCGACTTAGATATAGTTATAAGTAGTTCAATCTTAATTGAAGCGAAGATAGACAGGATAGAAGAACAGGTCACTCAGCTGAACACGAACATGAACGCAAGGCTGAAATCTCTAGAAACACAAGTAGCCCAGATCACAACTGCTGTGGGAGGCCAACATCAAAAGGGCAAATCCCCAAGCGATACTGAGCTGAATCCGCGAGAACAATGCAATGCCATTTGTCTGATGGATGGCACTGAGGGTTCACATATTTCAAATGAAACGGTTCAACGAAAGTGATTAGAAATCTGAAGTCTGGATGAATGTAAAACTTAGCGCTTTATGGGAGGCAACTTAAGTTTATTTTTGTTCATTTATCGCCTTCAATTTTAATTTCAATTTTATATTTATTTCTATTAACTTAATTTTTAGTTTTGTTTAGTTTTGTAAGTTGTTGTGTAGGAGGCGTCACGGCAAACTCCCGGTTATCGGAAAAAAAAGTACGAAATTATCCCACACGGGCGTGTGAGACCACACCACCAAGCCGTGTGAAAGGACGCAACGCCCATCACCACACGGCCAGGCCATGTGGACAAGGGCCGTAGGCAGGACGCTAGCAGACACGCCCTGGGCCACACGGCCAGCCCGTGTAGCATTACACGGCCATGTGGCCCATCGCACAAAATCGAGCAGAAACAGAAAACCCCCTATTTTTTCCCCAAAACCTCACTTTTTCTCCCACTTTTTCCTACCCAAATCCTAATACATGAAAATTCTCTCCCTAAATTCCCAAACTCCTCTCCAAATCTCTCCAAATTCACCAGAAATTTCAACCCAAAAACACAAATCCTTACTCCTCTCAAGAAACCCACCACCAAAGGTCTTCAAATTTCCAACTTCTCCAAGTTCTACACCAAGTTTGGGGGTCCTCCAAAACTCCAAAGTTCAGATTTTTTTTACCTCAAAAGCTTGGAATTCATGGCTTCTAGAGATGAAAGAGGAATAAGGAGAAACACAAGAACAAGAAGGGAGCCGACTTTGGAGCCCGAACCCGAGCCTCAACCAATATTCGACCCCAAAGAGCCCAAAGCTTCAAATGTCATCTTGCCAAACGACACACACCGGGCTAGATGGGCGATACTCTACTTTCGTCCATGGTTTAACACAAGGTATCCCGATGAACCTACTCTTACGAATTTAGGTTATGCGTGGTAGAATTGATTGGCATGAATTTTTGAATGGGCATTGGGCCACTTATTCGGTTATCACACTTGAATTTTTGAGTAGTTTTGAATTGGTGGTTCGAAAAAAAAACTTGATATGAATTAGGTTTCAACTGGGGAATGAGCCTAGGGAACTAAGTATTGATGATTTAAATGAAATTTACAAAAATCCGGCTTATGGAGTTGAGGAGCATGAGGAGTTTGATAAGGATAGGTTTTGGAAAAAAATAACTGAGAAACGAATCTACACGCCAGGTACCTCAAAGGCGTCTAGTATTCGAAACCCAGTATTCCGCTATGTTCAACGAGTCTTGGCTGAAACAATTTTTGCGAGGGAGGAGAGTAGAGAGGCATTGTGGGTAGATGAATTATTCATCATATGGTGTATGGAGTTGGGGACTTAAATTGTTCCAAACGCCGGGCTATGATAGCTCGGCAATTTGATAGGATAAGAAAATCTGAGAGGGGCGGAATTTGCATTGCGGGGATGATTACCCCTATTGCTGAATATTTCAATATTAACTTGGAGGGGTATGAGGAAGCCGCGGGGCCTAAATTGATTGATCTGACCGTTCTAACTGCTATGAAAATGATATAACTCGATCGAGCGTGATTACTAGGCTCAATCAAGCAGATAGAACAAAGGTTACGCTTCCTAACCCTGAAGCGACATCCATTAGAAATAGAGGTAATTAGCTGCTTAGAGAGGAACAGTGGGCTGCTGCTCAAGAAGAGAATGATGAGCCGATGAGGGAGATGCCGGAATCCTCTAGACAAAGGGGTGATCGACCATTGACTATGAGTGAGATGCTCGAAAGGATGGAAGCTGACGTGGGCAGATTGATAGATGACACGTATCAGTTGACGGCTACAACTAATGAGTATCACCAGGAATACTCACAACGATTCGATGCCATCACCCAACAGCAACAACATATGTACGAGATGATGTCTCGTATGGACCAGTGGCATATATTACAGGGCTACTACCCTCCACCTCCACCACCACAATGACCCATGTAAGTACTTATTACGTATTCCTCTACTTTTTGATAATTTCCTCATATGTCGGGACGAAGCATATTTTAAGTTTAGGGGGGTTGTCAGAATGTGTAATTTAGTACTTTTTTGCATTTTGCATTGCATTTAGGATTGCATGTAGAGCACATAAAAATTTGCATTAATTGTTTTTCAATTTTTTATTATTATTTTTTATTTTTATGTTTTTATTTTTAGCATGTTTACCGCTTTAGCACGTTTAATTGCTTTTATATGTGATTTTAATCAAGGTTTTCGAATATGCCCAACTTCCGTATGATTTTACTATGAGCATCTTATGGAATGAGATAACATACTTCTGAGAATAATGTTATGAATTGTTGGGAAGATGTCATTTATTTGCTTAGAATTAGTTGAGAAAATTGGTTATTTGAGCATGTTGCGAAAAATAAGACTGTGAGCTTTAGTTCCAATATCTGCTTTATCTTATGCACCTTATTTTTTCTTGAGTGTGTCATTCATGATTGATAGAACTTTAGAACTTGCTTTGGTATCTTCATTAAAGCCATGTGTGTGCAATTTTTGAAAATGATTTAAGGCCATCTTTGTTTAGCCTACTTAGCCTAAAAAGCCTACCTATGAACTCATGATTCCATAGTTAGCCAATTTTGAGCCAAAACTTTTTATTCTTAGCCACATTTATCTTTAAAATTGCAAAATGTTTTTATCTTTGAAATTTCTTGAGCCTATAGAAAATGAATAAGTTTGGGGGAAATATGGTGAAAAATTTATGAAAAAAGAGAGAAAGTTGGCAAAAGAAAGAGGGATGAGAAGTGTTTGGGTAAAAGAAAGAATGTATGAAGCTCAAAAAGAAAGAAAAATCGAGCAAAAAAAAAAAGAAAAATTCTGGAAATTGTGAAAAAAATTAGAGCTTGAGGCTAAAGAAAAAGAAAAGAAGGCAAAAGGGCCTAAGAATGAAAAGAAAGAAATAAGGGTGGAATCGAATTGAAAGAGAAAAAGAAAAAAGAAAAAGAGTATTATGCTAAAATTGGGTTGGTGAATTGGAAGTCTGTGTACTTAAATTCTATTTGCTCAAGTCAAGTCACTTAATCCAAAGAGCTTACATTACAACCTAATGAAAAGTCATTTTTGATTCTTATTAGATTGTGCACACAAAAGTGGTCGAGATGATAGACAATTTGCAAGCTTATGGTAGTCCTACATTACTGAATTGATTTTGAGCGTAAACACTTACCATATACTTTTGAGAGTCGAGTGATACACTATCTACTTGTGAGTCACGATGTCGAGTACCCAAGAGAGTATCGATTATGCTAAGATTATGAAAGATGACTTCTTGATAATGAATTACATGGTTTTCTTAAGTATGGAGTCAAATGCTATTTAATGCTCATAGTGTTCTTGTGTGTTCGTGTTTACCCATTGATATTATTTTTCTTAATTTGTTTGAGGATGAGCAATGCTTTAAGTTTGGGGGATTTTTTAATTTTATTTTTCACGTGAAATATTTATATGATAGCTAATAAGTTTTTAGTTCAAAATTTTAATTTTGATCCATAACATATTATGATTTCTTATTTCTTATATATATAAGGGCTAAAATTACATTAAACATTTAATTAAGGCAAAATAAGGGTATAATTGTCAAAACAAACATGTGGGGGACCATCCAAATATGGAATCAGTTATTAGGGGAGAGAAAATCACGTGGGGAGAGAGAGAAAATCGTGCTGGAGAGAGAAAATCGCGCATGTTATCTGCCATGCAGTATGTTGTACACTTATCAATGATTTGCTGTATACTTAACACTATTTTGCTGTATGTTTAACATAATTTTACTGCATATTAAAATGATCAAACAAAAATATGTGGGGACCATTAATTAAAGAATCAGTTATAGAGAGAGAGAATCACGCTCATTAACATGTGAGGACCGTGGATTAAGTAAATCAATTATAGAGAGAGAAAATCATGCTCATTATTGTGTTGTATATTTAGCATATATTTGATGTATACTTAACACTATTTTGCTGTATATTTAACATAATTTTACTGCATATTAAAATGGTCAAACAAAAAATATAAGTATACAACAAAATACATATAAGTATACAACAAAATACATATAAGTATACATCAAAAAACGTAAGTACACAGCAACATAAATACATACAGCAAAAATTAATTACTTATACAGCAAAACACATATAAGTATACATCGAAAAACATCTAAGTGTATATTAATCCTAACTGCCTCCTTGTAGGCCCTCGTTTTCTCCACGTCAGCATCGTCTTCTTCATCAATCCTCCTCGTAATTACACAATTTTTTTTTCAAAAATATCTGCTATTTATCATGCTCACATCAATAAAAAATGAAAAAAAGAAAAGGGGAAAACCGTTCGATTTCTTTTTACTACAAAGAAGAACTCATGACTCGCAAACTATGGTTTTCTAAATTAAAAACAAAATTTGAAATCTCTCTTCTCCTCCAGCTTTCTCTAACAGTTTCCGCCATTTCCTGAGCTAGGTGTCTATGAACAAATGAGATAATTCCAGTCTTGTCCTTCTGCCTCTTGAGGAATACATATTCATTTAAGTTGCTACTATCAAGCTTCGTGGAGCGTGCGATGATCGGGTTGGGTCGGGATGCGGGTCGGGTGACGAAGGTGGAGGTTGATGATGGAGATGGAGGAGCAACAGAATCGACCTAATGGAGAGAGCCTTAAGTAATTACACAATTACAATCATGCCATTTTCAGCTTTAAAATAAATCTAAAATGATTATTAAATTGGGAAAATCCCAACCATCTAAAATTTGAGATTTGTGGCTAGGATTAGTCCACAGTGTCTCACTCTAATTATGTGGTCTCATTTGATCCTATTCCTATATATATATGGAATTTTATTGTTAGAAAACCTTAAATCTATTTTATCAATAGATAACTTGATTTAGTTAAATGAAACTGGACAAAAAAATTAAATTACAATCGAACCTTATTATTTCTTAAAATATTAAAATTAAAATTAATAAAATTAACTTTTGACATAGTTAATTTTAAGGAAATATAAGTAATTTGATATTTATTTATCTTTTATTTATTCATTTATATGACAAATGATTTTTTATATTCTACACCTTAAAAATATTTTTTCTGACTATTATAACTCTTATAATATTTTGAATTTATAAATAAAATTAATTTCATATTGAACAATATTCCTAGAGCTTTCTAACCATATGTATGAATCATATATATGAGAAAAATTCAACAATTTTAAGTTCATAAGAGCAAACAAATTTTTTTTAGAGGTTTTGATGCATAATAAAAAAATAGAGGCAAATTAATTATTCTCCAAATCTTCACATATTGGAATCAAACTTCTCCCCCAATTAATAATATGCATTTAAAATTTAATTTTATTGATGGTAGTTAAATAAATGATATAGAAAACAACATATACTTATTTTATTTTTGTTGTACGTTCATGCATATTTTATTTTAATAGGCCATATCGATAGTAAAAAGTAGAAAGTAAAATGAATAAGAATAAGATGAAAAATGAGATGTTGGGAAATTATTTTGTAGATTTTGATGAATGCCATGTAAAACTTAGATTAGAATGTTGGCACCCCATTTTTCTTGTAATTCTCATTGTAATAGATAGGGCTAAATGAGCTGAGTCAAGTCAGCTACGCCTGGAAATACAAGAAGTCAACTGAAGTAGTGAAGTGAAGACTCCGCTGAGGAATAACTGAGTATGGCCAAGATAGAGGACCAAGGACTCGACTGAAGACGTAACAACTGAGGGATAGCTCTGTGAAGAGTCAGTTAAGTCAACTCAAGAAGCCATGTCACAAGTTGAAGTGACAAATGAGTCTTTCAATGATTGCAGCAGACTCAAGTCACCTGGGGAAAAAGGCAGCTGCAAAGAGGAGTTAACTGAAAAGAATTCGTTGCACAGAAGTCAAGAACATTACTTAAACAAGTAATACACCCATGCTGCCAGATCTTAAAGTGCTCGACCCCGTATGTGCAAAAGAAATAAACCAATGGGAAGACCGCACCTCGTGTCGAACCTCGGTGTGGACATTCATTTAATACGAGGAAATGTCTACATCTCAAGAATGAAGACCAAGAAAAGACAAGCCAACGAACACAAGTGACTTTTGAAAATCAGCCTATCTCTTCAACGGGCAGATTTTTGAAAGTTCACTATAAAAGGCTGAGGAATTTCATTGAGAAAAGGTTACCTGAACCACGAACGAGCAAGCATTATTCAAACTCTAACCTGCAAAATATTCTCAAGATATTCAAGCAAAATCCTCAAGCCTAAATCTAGAAGTAAATCGATCCAACACAAAGCTGTGAAGGAAAGACAACTTCAAACTGTTGAAGAGGAAACTTTCGAAGAATCAAAAGGGGTCTACTTTCCAAGGAGGATTGTAGGAAGGTTCAAGGTCGAACCAATCTCAAGTTATTGGAGGGCTTCGTGATCAAATCCAAGAAGCTTGAGAAAGTGAGCTGAAGTAACAAGGCAGCTGCCCTGTGAAGAAGCTGAGTCAGACGAGAAGCCAGTTGTGTGACCAAGGCATCTCCAAATCGAGTCCAATGAGCAAGTCACCAGTGTGATCAAGACTTGTCTCTGGGGATCCGATAACCACTTTGTGAATTGATCATTACTTAGTGGATTCCTCCAGGAGTTGGAGAAGAGAGGATTAGAAGAATTATCCCATCTTCGAACCTCTATAAAAATTACTTGTGTCATTTACATTTCAAAGATATTTACATTTCTCAGACATTTATTTTATATCTCGATAATTTGCTATCCAACTGATAAATAACTAAGTGCTAAAATCAAGTGTTAAAACAAAGTTAAATCAAATTCAAGGGTGTTAAGTCTTCCATTTGAAAAACTCATCACAAACCAAGTTAAGGTTTAGACTAAATGCAGTTATTCTATCAACAAACTCTATCGAGTCATTGAGTGGCTAACTCACGATTAACTAACTTAGTCGTCCTCGTGGATATTCTTTGTGTAATTAACTCTGTAATACTTTAAAAGGACTAAAATCGAAAAGTTGGTAAGGTTTATTCAATCCCCCCTTCTAAACCTTACTCACACACATTGGAACCTACAAGTGGTATCAGAGCGGTTGGTTCATTGAGCCTTCCGCACTGGTTCTGAACTAGATCTCCAATCTTTCAAAGAAACTATTAACACTTGCTCTTTCAAAAGTCATTTTTATTCAGCAAAGTTATTATCATGGAAACAAATTTGACACGCATTCCTATGTTCACTATTGAGGAATTTGATGACTAGAAAATTCGTATACAGGCTCATCTATCTGCTTTACATGATGAAATGTGGTTAGTGATAGAGGATGAGCCACTGCAGATATTGAAGGTGAACACAACCGTAAGGAGAGTAGCTGCAACTAAAGGTGAAGAAGCTGCTGCTGAGGCAAGACCAGCCATGGTTGAGAAACCAAGGACTAAGTGGACAAACGAGGACAGAAAAAGATACAACTTGTACAATGTGGCCAAGGACATACTTTACAAAACCTTGGACAAAGCAATGTTCAACAAAGTCAAATGTTGCCAAACTACAAAAAAAATCTGGGATAAATTAACTTTAATTTGTGAAGGATCTGAGCAAATTAAAGAAAATAAATTGTCTGTTGTTGTACACAAATTTGAAAATTTTAAAATGCTTTCAGGTGAAACCTTGGATCAGATGGATGCTAGATTCACTGAAATCACAAACGAGCTATAAGCACTTGGGAAGGAATATACACAAAAGGAAATGTGTATGAAGATTCTGAGAAGCCTCCCAGCTGAATGGGAAATGAAGGTCATGGCTCTAAGGCATTCGATGTACCTATAAAAAACATCCAATCATGAGCTATTCTCAGACCTTAAAGCCTATGAATTTGAGCTGAGAAGAAAAGATCAAAAGGAGACAGATGTACCTAAAACAGTTGCACTAATAGTCAAGGATGGAAAGAGAGCTGAAGTTAAGGAAGTTATCGATCAGGAGGAAATAGCCCTGATGGTTAAAAGATTCAGCAAGTTCTTTAATAAGAACTACAAGAAAAACAAGGGTGAAACCTCCAGGAGACATTTAGCTCCTTCCAAGTCAAGAAAAGATAGGCCACCCAAGAGAGCTGAGCATCAAAAGGTTGAATATCAGAGAGTTGATAATCCAAGGACTGAAAGAAATGACCAAAGAGCTGAAAACCTGTGTTGGAACTGCAGACAACCAGGACACTTTGCTATTGACTGCCCATATCCAATAGTCAATAAATACATGAATGAAGAAGAAAGAAAAGTCTTCAGAGAAAGAAGACAGGAAAAGAAAAAGGCTATGTTAGTTGCTGAGACAGCTGAGACAACTAAGTCGAAGGAAACAACTGACTCAAAGAGTAGTGAAGCTGACTACTCAAGTGATTCTGAAGAAGAAGCCTTGATTTGTCTAATGGCTAAAGAACAAGATCAACCAGATCAGGAAGATGAGGTACAATCTAACTCATCTCATTCAGATTCTAGTGATAGTGATTGTGATACACACACTTCATCACCCACTGATCTTTATGATTCATTAGGCAAAATGATGAAAGACTTTGAGCACATTAAATCCTCACACACACTATTAAATGAGGAAAACAAATGCAATTAAAAGCCAAAACTCACAAATGACTTAGAGCCGAGTACTCCTCACGAGTCACATAGCTGATGAGAACAAAGAGCTGAAGACTGAGAATGTTAAACTAATAGCAGAGATAGCTGCTAAGAGGGAAAATGATCTCAAAAATGTAATAGCCTCATTTACAAAGGCATTTAAATCATTGGATGACCTTATTATGAGCCAAAAAGAGTGTGGAGATAAGACATGCATAGGATTCAATTCCTTTGTGCACAGTCAAACTCCCAGAGTGATTTTGGAAAAAGGATCTTCAAGTAATGAAGAATCTCAAAAATCCAAAACACCAAATATTGCACTCACATTCATTCCAAAGCACAACCACAAACAAACTGGCTTTGGATATAAAGGAAAAGGAAAATACTCAGTTGAGTATGCTGAGAGGACAACTGAGAAGAAAACCAGTAGAGTTCCTCAACAAACTCCAAATAGAAAGTACTCTGTGAAAAATAAACATAGCTACCAAAAACCCCAGAAGTTTTATCAAAGAAACACATATGATGGGAATGGTAGAAATTATCCAAGCCAAGCTGATTGGCATAATGTGAAATATCAGCAAAGACCTATGGAATACAAGCCTAAATGGCAAAGACCTAGACCTCAGCAAAGGTCATTCCAAAGGCAAAAGAGCTATCATCAGCACACATATGCACTCAGGCACTACACTCAAAAATATCACAACTACCCAAAGAAGGCAATTGCTAAAACACACACACAGGCATACAGACAAAAGAGACAGATGTATGTACCTAAAGCCCCCAAGCAATTTGCCAAAGTGAATTATGATTATGGCACAGATAGATGGCAACCTCTTAGAGTCAAATCATTTGGCTATGGGGGCTGGTTGGATCATCTTACAAAGACTAACCCCTCGGACCCGCACAAGTATGGGTACACAAAAACTAATTTCCTTGATTGCAGTTCAAGGAATGTGAGTGCCATGGAACCTGGTACATGGATAGTGACTGTTCCAGACATATGACAGGAAACAAAAACATCTGTCAAGATTCAAGGAGATTAGAGGTGCAAAAGTTATATTTAGTGGAAATGAAGCTCCAGGGGAACTAAAAGGCACTGGATCCATCAAGAAGAATGGATTAGAGATCACAGATGTTGCTTATGTTGAGGGACTCAACTTTAACCTGCTCAGCATAAGTCAACTTTGCGATAAAGGCTACAATGTTGGATTCAATATGAGAGTGTGCCAAATCAAAGATGTTGAATCAGATGAAATAGTTCTGCAAGGATCCATACAGGAGAACATGTATGTGGTAGATTGGTCTACTGCAACACCAAACACTTGTCTGTTAGCAAAGAGCACAGCCGAATCAAGTTGGCTGTGGCACAAAAAGCTGAGTCATCTGAACTTCAAGACAATCAACAAGCTTGCAAGGAGTCATCTTGTGGAAGGATTGCCAGACTTAGTCTACAAGAAGGAAAGTGTATGTGATGCATGCCAGATGGGAAAGCAGATCAAATCTTCATTCAAGGAGAAGCCTAGTCCTTCATCAACAAGAATATTGCATCTGTTGCACATGGATTTATTTGGTCCTGTTGAACCAGCCAACATAAGTGGAAAGAAATACACTTTAGTAGTGGTGGATGATTATTCAAGATATACATGGACAATTTTTATGTGCAAAAAGAAGGAAGCTTTGCAGAAGTTACCGCAGTTGATGAGAAGAGTTCAAAATGAAAAGAGTCAAACCATTATAAAGATAAGGTCTGATAGAGGAACTGAGTTTGTCAATGGGATAATTACTCAGTATTGTGTTGAAAATGGTATTGCTCATGAGTTATCTGCAGCAAGAACTCCATAGCAGAATGGAGTAGCCGAAAAGAAGGAACATAACTCTCAAGAAAGTCGCAAGGACCATGTTAGTGGGAAGGCGGATCGCTTAAGAGATTTTAGGTGAAGCCATCAACACGCATGCTATACTCAAAATAGATGCATGATTAATAGACAGCTAACAAAGACTCCCTATGAAATGTGGACAGGGAGAAAGCCAAATGTTGGGTACTTCAGAATATTTGGATGTAAATGCTTCATCCACAACAATGGCAAGGATAACTTGAAGGCTTTCGATGCCAAAGTCGATGAAGGTATCTTTTTGGGATACTCACCGGTTTGAGCAAAGCCTATAGAGTCTTGAACAAGAGGACTATGGTCACGTAAGAGTCTATTCATATGGTTTTGATGAACCTAATGTGAGTGGAGAAGACATTGAAGAGTTAGGCGATAAGTTTGAATCACCAACTATGCGAAGAGTCCTTATATTGAAGTCGAAACAAGAGAAATCAATCCAGATGAAGAGGAGATAGCTGAATCTCAAAGACAGTTGGAAAATCTGTAGCTGAATGATGATGAAAGAGCTGCTCAAAACAACACAGCTGCGAGACAGCTGAACCCAGCTGATTTACTTCAACCTGATGTGAGATGGCTGAGAGACCATCCACCAGAGCTAGTCATTGGAGATGTGAGAGATGGTGTAAGAACCGATCCGAGCTCGGCAGAAGCAATGTTCACTTGTTTTATTTCCCAAATAGAACCAAAAGATGTGTCCCAAGCATTGGATGACACACATTGGATTCAAGCCATGCAAGAAGAGTTGAACCAGTTTGAAAGAAACAATGTATGGGAATTGGTGCAAAGGCCAACACATCAAAATGTTATTGGAACAAATGGGTTTTCAGAAACAAAATGAATGAGGAAGGTTCTGTGGTGAGAAACAAAGCAATATTGGTAGCCAAAGGGTATTGCCAAGAAGAGGGAATAGATTTTGATGAAACATTTGCTCCTGTTGCAAGATTAGAAACAATAAGGATGTTTCTTGCCTATGCTGCACACAAGAACTTCATTGTGTATCAAATGGATGTGAAAAATGCATTTTTAAATAGACTGTTAGAAGAAGAAGTCTATGTTGAGCAACCTCCAGGATTTGAGCAGAAGACTCTTGGAGATAAGGTGTACAAGCTAAAGAAAGCTTTATATGGACTGAAGCAAGCACCAAGAGCATGGTATGATACATTGTCTCAATTTCTAACTGAAAATGGATTCACCAAAGGCATAGTGGACAGAACACTCTTTAGAATTCAGGATGGAGAAAGTATACTGCTTGTTCAGATATATGTGGATGATATCATCTTTGGATCCACAAACAAAGAGCTGTGTGATAAGTTCTCAAATCTCATGCAAGGCAAATTTGAAATGAGCATGATGGGAGAGCTGACTTTCTTCCTAGGACTTCAAGTTAAGCAACTGAAGGATGGAACCTTCATAAGTCAAACAAAATACACCAGAGATTTAATGACGAAATTTGGTATGGAAGAGAAGTCTTCTGTGAAAATACCAATGAATACATCAGTCAAGATGGACATGGATGCAGATGGCAAACATGTAGATCAAACAAGATACAGAGCACTTATTGGATCATTGCTCTACTTAACAGCAAGCAGGCCAGACATCACCTTTGCAGTAGGTGTATGTGCAAGATTTCAATCTACACCAAAGGAGAGTCATATGACTGCAGCTAAGAGGATCTTAAGGTATTTGAAATGATGCCAAGAAGTCGGCTTATGGTATCCAAAGGAAGGTGGATTCAAGCTTATTGGTTACTCAGACTCTGATATGCTAGATGTAGAGTTGACAGAATGAGTACTTCGGGTACATGTCAAATACTTGGAAACAGGTCGGTTTCCTAGTTTAGCAAGAAGCAAAACTCAATAGCCACATCCACAGCTGAAGCAAAGTACATAGATGTGGGCAGCTGTTGTGCCCAAGTCTTATGGATGAGACAACGCATGAGAGATTATGAAAGTGAAGAAAAAGAGATTCCAATTATGTGTGACAACACAAGTGCTATTGCAATCACTCAGAATCCTGTGTTGCATTCAAGAACAAAACACATTGATGTCAGATATCATTTTATAAGAGACCATGTTGAAAAGAAAGACATCATTTTGGAATATATCTCAACTGATAAACAGTTAGCTGACATATTCACCAAGCCCTTATGTGAATCAAGATTTGAAGAGCTTAAGCACGAGCTAGGGTTAATTGAGCTGGGTTGACACTCAGAAGACTCAATCAGAAGAGATGGAAGATAAAAAACACGAAATTAACAAGATTTTCACATCAGCCAAGTGAAACAACCATATCAAAAATTCAGCTGTATCGAGTTAGCTGACAGCTGAGTCGCTTAATAAAAAAAGAGAAGAAGAGTTAAGTCATTTGTGAAATAAGCTGAGTCATTTATGAGCTAAGTGACAAAAACACAGTCGTTTTTAATGAGCGGGAATGTTTTTAAGGATGACGTCAACGTAATAATGATAGGTACAGTCAAAAGCTGCACAGTAAGCATATGATTGGATATAAATGTTGCCGCATTAAATGCGGTTTGACATGCTAAATCTGAGCCGTTGATCTTGATCAAATTTCAAAAATCAAAAACACGTCCTTTCATAACACTTATATACTCTTTCTTTCAGTTTTCTCTCTCTCGCACTCAAAATTGTTCATCTTCAAAGCAAAACAAAAGCAAGTTCATTTCTCTCGCAAACCCTACTAGTTCTCAAGCAAATTTATCAAGTTTTAATCGGTAGAAACTTCTAAAAATGGCACCAAAGTTTAATTTCGTCAAGTTATCGAAGCAAATCCACTCTGGATCAACTGTGGATTTTGAAGGGATGGTAAAGTAGGGTTCAGATGAAACCCTAGTGAAGAAGATAGCTGATATGCTAGAAAAGTCCGGTCTCAGGCCTTTTCTTACTTTGGAGTACTCGCACACCTACCTTGAAGAGGTGGCGCAGTTATATGTAAATGCTGAGGTGCAGGACGAAGGAATCAAGTCCTCTGTCTACCGCAAGGAAATCATGATTACTGCTAAGGACCTTGCGGAGCACTGTTTGCTGCCATCTGAGGGCATGACGGAAATATATGAAGCTGATGTTAACTTGGCTGCTGCATGGAAAGAAGTAGCCAAACCGAAGTGTGCTGCGAAAGTAGTCTACACGGCTGAGAAGAAACTGCTGAAGGACGACTATCACAAGCTGATGGATGTCGTTGCAAAGTGTGTAGACATGAAGTTTGGCAGCTTCAATCAGTTGTCAAAGACAAAGCTGATCATCATGGTTGCGATCATACAGGGAATGAAAGTCAACTGGGCTGAGTCGTGTACAACAGACTCTGCCAGAACGTTGGAAACAAAACATACAAGGAGGGTGGATCCTTTGGAGGATCACTTGGCTATGGCCTGGTAATTGGCCACTTGATGGAAGTGAAGGGCATTCCCCTTCAACATGGAAAGCCTTTCCATGTAAACAAGAAGATGTTCAGGGCTAATCTTTCAGGAGCCCAGAAGAGAGCCCATGCGAAGAGGGCGGATACAAGCGAGGGGGAATCGATGAACCCGAGGACACAGTTGTTACCTTCCCTCCTAAGAAGAAAGGTGCACAGAAGAAGGCTGCCCCTGCAACAAAGAAACAGGATGCACCTACCCCTGCATCCGAGTCGCCTGCCTGAGCAGCCGTGTCTCCTGCCTCTGCAGCCGAGGCTGAGAAGGAAGTCTAAATACCTTCTCCAGCCATAAGGAAGAAGAGGACTGCCAAGCCTAGAAAGGCATCTGCCTCTAAGGAAATTCAAAAAGCCTTTACGTTTGATGAACCGGAGGAAAACAGAGCCAGATATTCCTCTGGTTAAAACCAAGAGAAGAAGAAGAATCTCCAAGCTTTCAGATCTTGAAAAGACAGCTGAGTCTGCCACTCAGCTAGAGAAAACCTCTGAGACTGTTGAGGAAGTGCAATCTCCTGAAATAATTGATGAAACCGCCAAGTCTGCTGAGGGTGATCAGCAGAGGCTTACCGAAGACCCAGCTGTAGTGAGGACATCTGAAGACATAGAAGCAGCTGAGACAATTAAATCTCCTGTTGAAAAAGTTGTCTCTCCGCCTAATACGAACGCTGCTGAAGGCGAAGAGCAGCAGAGCATGCTACCTTCCATCCCAGAAAAGGAAGGACAGGAAGAGGAGGAGGATGATGATGATGTCATCATGTACTCTCATGTATATCCGGACATACAGCGCCGTCTACGTGAATGGAGGGCGTGGAAGCTAAGCCACTCAAGGGTGCAGTTTGAACACCCTGAGTTCATTGAAGAAGAGGAGGAGCTGTTCAAATTTCTCAAAGTCGACACTGTGCTTTAGGCTTTGGATGAGGATA